>JAACJT020000031.1:9794862-9847679 GCA_009936485.2 Gymnarchus niloticus | reverse complement strand
CTTCCGTGCCCCGCGGCGGGTGCCCGCGCCCCCCCACCCACACCCCCCCCCCCCCCCCCCACCCCCCGTGCGCCGCCTGAGCCCCCCCCCCCCCCCCCCCCCCCCCCCCCCCCCCCCCCATGGGGTGGCCCGCTGACCTTAAACACAGATGTGCATCTCTCGCTCAGCAAAGAACCAACACGGTGACTCACCATCGGTACACATCCTTGAAAAATTGATTTTTAACTGGAATTCACTTGATTGACACTGCATGTTCTTGGCTTCAGACTGGATGATCATTACTAGTGACGCATTATTGGAGGCTGCGTCTGTGAGGTGGGGCGCTGGCAGGAACAGGCGGGAGCTGTGCACGGCATTAATGGAAACCCCGCTTAGTGTTCTGAGCAAAGCCGTTGTTTCAGGCTTTGTTTTCAGTGTCCACTGCATTGTGTTTATTCCGGCTTTGATGGCTATGAAGGTGCCGGCCGCGATTAAATGCTGGCCATGACGGCACTGGTGAATGTGGTTCAGAAGCCTTTCTCTCCATCTTTGTGCTGGTCGTTCCAGCAATTGAAAAAATGATTTCCAGCAGACGGTCAAGGGTAGGGTCAGCACTCCCAATTTTGGCAGCGCTTATGGGACGATTCGCTTTATAATTTTGTCTCTTTGTTTACTGTGAACTACAAAGGTTATATATTATGAGAAATTTTGAGTTTTCTCCATTTTTTTAATTCTTTGAATAACGTAACTTTGCCATATTTCGCAAGTCTTTTGCCGTGACGTGTTTGAAAGTTCAGAGTGCTGTCATTCCTAATTTGCAAGGTTTTTTATCCCTCCATTATTTTGGCCCACTTGGGCGTGTTTCAGCACACTTACTACCTCAGACACCTGCAGTCACACCTTGAAAAGCACAACACCTGGCATCCCTTTTCCCTGGGTGCTGGGAACACGCAGTAATATGGTGCTCGACAGCAAAATGGCCTGCTGTGTAAATAGTCCTGCTTCATTCCCTCCACCCCCCCCACAGATGGAATGGAGTTGGTATTACAGGTGCCATTCTGTTGACAGGAGACTTGGGTAGGAAAAAAAATTCAAGCAGGGTGAGCTTGGCGCGCAAAGAATGAATTTGCGATTTTGCCTGAGATTGGAGCATTATGAGTGTGCAGTACTCCTGGGTCAGACTGGTCAACATTTTTGCCTTGGCCCGGTCACCCCTACAGGGCGAGATGGAGACCTTGGCCAGAGAAGTCTGCACGCGACGTTTATCATGTGTTATCGAGCAACAACACCAAAAGGATGCTGGGGTAACCTGGGCCAGTTGGCAGGGGCTGATATAAAGAGGTTGGGTCTCTGACGATATATAACAACACGTGTGTGTGCCGTATCATATCTATTTATATACTGCAGCCTCGGTTAGCCACTGAAGGAAGGACATTAAAAAGTTTAGAAGTTGCTGAGGGTTTCCTGTCATTAATGACCGCATTGATTAAAAACAAAATAGCTTTGTGTACTAATTAAAAGAGCTCAGGCTTAGGGAACATGGCTTGATGTGGTACATTTCCAATAACTCTTAAAATAATGTGAAGTTTTTATATGAAGGGGTGCTATTTTTTAGTTTAATGATTTAGAATATCATGTCGACGACATCGTGACTCTAGTAAATATTGGGTCACCCCTGTGTTTGAGTAGTTTGCCAGTAGGAAAAAAAAAAAATCCTCATGTACATAATCAGGGCCGTGGACCTGGAGGATTTCCTGACAGAAGAATTGGCTCTGGGAATTGAGAATTGCCCCACATATAGAAGTGGTACGTGTGAAGCAAATTTAGCATGCAGCCAGAGCAGGGCTGTGTCTGTGTGCGATAGGGTGGGGGGGGGGGGTTGTACCTGTCTAAGGAAATTATTCTCTTGGGGGGAAAGGGGCGACCTTCACCGTTATCTCCTCAGATCCAGTTTTTTGTGCCTGTTTTTGTGAGGAAAGGTGGTTGGATATGCCGGAAGAGGATTTTGGTGACATATTTATAAATAGATCCAAACATGAAACACGTAACTGACCCTTTGGACAAAGTAGATTCAAAATGATGCAACGGGGATCTGAAATATATTCTGGAGATGAAGATGACACTTCCTGTGACTAACGAATTTCCGCCGCTTTGCCGAGGAACAGCCTTATCTGAGTCAGCCCGGCTGGATCGTACCTGCGTCTAGGTGACTTTGTCAAAGCCTGCCAGGGGACCTCTGTACAGCGCTGTAAGTGGACGGTGTACCGAGGTCATGATCCAAAAATAAAATAGAAAAGATGCTTTAGGTCTAGGTCACACCGGCTCACACCTTACCTGTGAAAACTGGCCTCTGGTTACAGTTCTATGCTGTAGATCTTCCTCCAGCGGCTTGGTCCAGTGAGACTGCTAACATTGCAGGAGGTCCTACAAGAAGCAGCGGCTCCACGTGACTCACATGATTTGAATTATGGGATGAGATTAGTGGTACGAACAGGTATGCTTCATTTGCTCAGACCCGCAGTGTTAACGTTTCTTCTGACAGATTAAGATGTTCTCTTCTTTTTTTTTTTGCCTGTGAGAAGACAAGTTATTGCTCTAATCAAGCTTTAAGTCCAGGCTTTCCTGGAAGATTTTGGGATATTTGGGATTTTTAGATCATATAAATAATTCTGTATGGAGAAGAGACGGGGGGTGAGCATGCCGTATAATTCGTGTGCCATCTGCCTTCTGTCTTTGAAGTAAAATTGCTGGTTGATTGACTTCTCCCCCAAGTGGTTTCTCACACAAACGATACATTCTGTTTCCCCGTCTTACAAAGTTCCACACTCCGAATCTGCTGAGGGCTAATGCATGGCTAATGTTAGTGTTCTGCTCCACGTACGCATGCCTCTCGTGGGGAAACTTGGAAACACCTGGAAATGTCCACAGGCCTTCCATGAGCACAGGAAAACGAGACAGGGGACAGCCTGGACGGGATGTCAGTCCGTCACATGGCACACGCACACAATCACATACGAGGGACTAATTTAGTGGATACGGTCCACCTAAACTACATGTAGTAGCCCACACAGATGAACATGCAAATTCCACACTCAGAGTCAGTGCAGGCATTGAACCCATGCCCAGACCGGTAATAGCACACTACCCCTGAACCTCATTTTTAATTATTGTATTAAAAATCATTCACTTTCAGGTGTAAATCTAACAAGCAGTGGTGCTTTATTTTCGGTGACAGACTATATGCTAACAAGGGATTTTTACAGTGAAACCAAATAACCGTATTATCCTCTGGGGCGAGCGGCAAGTCCTGCCTGCAGCTGTTTTACGCGGGTTCAGTCATGCGGGTCATGTCGGTATGCCAGGCAGCAGGTTAACAAAGCCAGTACCTGGCCTCCAGTTCTGTTTGTAGCGTTCCATTCCTGTAATGGAAGACCTCTGGTCTGTGCTAGACACTGTGTGAGATGACCGTGTCTTTCTCAGATTCGTTATTTCTTGAAACGTGTTTGGTGTTATTAGTCTTTTAAAGAAATGAACAAGGATGCATGTAGGCCTCAGGCTAGTTATCAGTTTAAATATTGTTTTAAAATATGAACCTTTTTATAATTAAATTTATCATATATCTTTGGAACTCTGATGCTGTCCTGATTACTTATTCCTGTTCTGACTGGGGCTATTAAAACTGCACTGTTTGTTAATAATTCATTCATCCATCCATCTTCAAACCGTTTATCCAGCACAGGGTTGCGGGGGGGATGGGGGGGCAGCCAGGAACCGATCCCAGACAGCATAGGGCACCAGGCAGGGGACACCCTGGGTGGGATGCCATTCCCTTGCAGTCTTTGTTCATAATTTATTTTGTATTGTTAAACAGTGATATTGACAGACTCTGGAGTGCTAGTTTGCTCCAGGTTGTACGATTGGGTGCTGGCTGAAGTGCTCCTGTTTGATTGGCTAAAGGCCGCTGGAAGTCAAGACCTGCTGGGGGATGTGTCTGATACCCGATCCACTTGGTCGCCGTCGTTCCTTGTTGGGGGCGTCACAGCCCATCTCTGGCTGGAGGAAACAGCGTGGCAGATCCAGTGAATGCTCTCAGCAACAGAGGAAGGGTGGTCCAGACGGCAACCGTGAAAAAACTGGACCACACATTCACCTCACTGAACGCGAGCCGTTTAACAGCAACTTGGTGACATAATTCCTCTTCCCTAATTTATCCACAAAAATTACGAGCACTCATAAGAGAGAAAACCTCATTAATTATTTAGGATTCATTTGGATTATAAATGATTCTCCCATCCTTCTGGGTTTAGATTTTAAAATGGGATGCCAGAGGCAAAAAAAAAAAAAAGCCTCATGCATATACAATAGTTCATATACTTGTGAAAAGGCTCTTATTGATCTAACATAGTTCTTATACTTGTGTAGATGGCGTGTGTGTGAGAGTGTGTGGGTGTGTGTCTGTGCTTGCGTGAAGGTCAACTTTTAGTTCAGTATTTCTGAATTCTCGCGAGGCTTCTCATGAAGCCCAAGTGAGAATTATAGTCTCAAAGCAGTTTGGTGCTTTTTCCTCTGCTACAAAAACTCATTAAAGAAAATAATATCTTTCTTTCTTTGACAGTAATTCACACATTCTAACTTACTCACACATTCAGTCACATGTATTACTTCTGTTGTACCAAAGCCGTCATTTTGTTTGTCCTTGCCTAAATCTGTAGAGTGATATACTGGTCCTTGTTTCACATGTGCTGGTCCCGTGCTTGTGGTATCACACAGTGATTGGCTAGGAGGCAGTGTGTTGGAGGAAGCTTCTACACTGTAATTGGCTGGGTAACAGTTTGATGGAGGAGACTATCACACTGTGATTGGAAAAGAGGCAGTGTGGTGGTGGAGACTATCACACTGTGATTGGCTAGAAGTCTGCATGTTGGAGGAAGCTCTCATGCTGTGATTGGTTGGGAGGCAGAAACATCTCAACCAGGCATTATTTCTCCCTAGCTGAATGATCTATTATTGTGGCTCCCGAGGGTGAAAACAGACTGTCAGTTGAGGTACCTTGGATAATGAACGTGCAGCTCAGAAAAGGCTTTGTGGCTCTGTTCGCTGATGTAGATGGACGGTCACGGTGAGCTCCGCCTTGACCACAGTCACGCGCCAGAGAAGTCGTCCAGTATCAAGTCACTGTGGTAGACCAATGAACTGTTAGCCTGTTCTTGACAAGCGCTGCTCTGGCTTAACGAGCTCGGTTTGGCCCCCCCCATCTCTGCCTTCCGCCAAACTGGATTACAGCGTCCAAGGCAGCACATGTGCTGCAGTCCTACTGTTTTTACACAGTGAGAACGGCCAGGCGTCGAGTTGTAGTCTCCATAAAAAAAAGTCAACAGAACCGATTACCGCCTGTGGAAGGCCTTGGACCAGTTGATGCCGAGTCAGTGTGCTCTTTAAACTGTCTGGCAATCCCAGCATTACATCTGCAAATGTTCTTAACATGCCAGAAGGCTGCAGCACACCCACCCCTGGTTACCAGGTAACCTGGCCAAATGGAGTACTGTTACTTAAGATGGTGGTAATTAAGGAAAGCTGAACCTGCCCTACAGTAGATAGTCTGAAGCCTTATTTGCATCATGGTGGTCCGATCTTCACAATCAGCCGGGGGATGAGTGACGTGCATAAACAAGAGCTTGGACCTCCTGAGAGAATTAACGGGCTTAGTTTTTGTGTGTCAGTAGGGGTGAAAATTCACAAAACAGTGAAGCAAATGCGTTTGTCCAAGCATAACGCTGTTTGGCCGCTGCTGACATTTCCGTGGTGGCTACGGGAACGAGGGAGGCCATTAAGTGGAGGCCCCCCCAAAAGCAACCCTGCGCCTCGAGACTTCTACCGAATCAATTTGGTCAGAAAATAGAAAAAAGAGACAGATGTTATTTGTACGTGCTTCCCTTCCTCTCCCTTTGGCCTTTACAAACATAGCTACATGTATGTATTTTCATTTTTTTTTAAGTAAGTCACGGAGGCTGACAGATTTTTGGTTTTCATGACTCATTGTTGATAGAAAGTTTCTGGAAGAAGCAGGGAATCCAGAAATAGGCTCCATCTTATCAAGTATAAAACAGTTTGAAGGGAAAAAAGTTTAAGCAAGATTTGTATGTAATCTGTGTGGTGTATTCTCAGCACTGTGGGCAGGCATGTTGTTTGATTGAGGCTTTAGGTTTGTAAAGAGTAAAGAGTGTTTTGCGTGCACCTCTAAGTCTGTGGTGTTGTCGCTGTGTTTATTTTTCTTATTGTTGTCGCTGCTTCACCATAATGGAGACTCACTCGCAATGCTGTGGACTGCAGTAATGACCTGGTATGGTCAGGAAGCTGTTTAAGGCCAAGGCTCACAGGTTCCTACCCTCTACATTTTGCAGTTAAGCCACATGAAGTCCCTAAGGTCATCTCCCTGACTCCCAGTGCTTCAGCCTGAGAGAGAATCGGAGGCAGGGACAGATGGCCCAGCCCCCTTGCACAGACAGAGTACTGGAGTTCTGGCCCTCCGCGGCCCATAACGCTGGCTGCCTGCTGGCCCTGACCTGCTAAGTGATCTTTGGGTTGATGCTTTTGACAGGAAAGCCATGCCGTCCTCATGTGGTGTGGGCGGGTGGGAAAGTGTGTGTGTGTGTGTGTGTGTGTGTGTGTGTGAGAGAGAGCGAGAGAGAGAGAGAGAGCGAGGGTGTGTGTGTGCTAATGTCCTGCCAGCTTTCGTGTGGGGAGAGATGAGGCTCCCATTGAGCCGCTGCTTCGTGACTTGAGAGCTGCAAGGTTCTTTGTAGCTTCACTGCTATTTGCAGACTTTATCTCAGGCTTCCTCTGTAGCATGTGTTAGCACATGTGCTATAGAGCCTGGATCCTTCTTGCCCTTCTTTATCCCTACAGGTGTCCGCCACACATCAGGATCATTCCGGGTGCTGTCCGATACATGGCTTTGCTGTTGTACTCCTAAGTCAGGCTTTCTCTTGTACCCTTGAGTAAGGCAGTTGGTAAATTATATGAATCCAGTCACTGTTATTTGCTTAGATCGAAAGCAGCTGCCAAGCCAACCGAGGAAATGGATGCTAGCACTACATTAGCACAAGCATAAATAATATGTTTATGTTCCATAGTTTAATTAACAAGGCAGTGGAATCAGCTCTGCCTGACCTCCAAAGAGCAAAGACAGGTCGGACAACAATGGGACTGTCAGACTCTGAATGCTAAGCCCTAGAGGTGCTCACTCTCTGCGAGGGTGTGCGAGAGTGTGTGTGTGTTTCTATGCACCGGATTTATTCCATAAGCCCGAGATGCAGCTGGTGCAGAAGGTCTGGAACGAAAGTCTCTCAGGTAAAGCTGCAGGTGAAGAAACTGCGGGAGACTGCCGGGCTCCGGCCTTAACGGCACTCAAAGCACCGTCTCCACGAGCTGCCGGTAAAACAGCACGTGTCCACATTTGACGTAGAGGTTGGCACTGGGTGACGTTCCGCATGCTTCCCTTTGACACGTACAGCAAAAACAGCAATTACAGGTACCACAACTGTTTAACAAACATTTAAAGGAGTTGAGCTCTGGTGGTCAGCCATCAAGCATTTAATTCCAGGGGAGTGTGAAGTATTGTTAGGTTAAAAAGCGAGGGGTGTGTCCCTCCCCCCACCCGAGGCCCAAGTTTGCTTTCAGCTGATGTCCTCAGTCATTTTAAGGGCGATCAGATGTCTGCTCTGCGTTGGGAATATTTTTCTATAGTGTCTTTCTCCACTAACAGCTTTCAAATTAAATCTCAGATTAAGCTGGAAAATGGTTATCATGCAGCTTGCTAAAGTATGGCACGCTTAAATTACCGGGAGGAAAAACGCATCACTTGACATCTCCTAAGGGAAGCTGGGTTTGCTTAGCCTGTCCCCCTTTCTCCACAGTGGAGAGTGTCAACAGCTAATCAGTGTCGAGTGTTTGGCTGGCTGCGAGACGCTAAGCTTGGTCCCCTGGACCTGTCCTTTTTTCTTACACTGTCACCCAAAGGTCTAGGGTCAGCTCCAGCCTCTCAGTCTCCCATCTGTCAGCAGTCACTTGGGGGGCGGCTTCCTCTGTTGTCCGTTCACTGGGTGTTGACGAAATGACACTTGTGACCTTCCCATACGTCTGCGACCTTGTCCAACTGTCATTAATGGTATATATGGTGGAAGACATCTTCCACTTAAGAAAACAAATTATCCTAGAATTGTGCCATGTTGTATTTTATTGAATAAAATAAAAACTCTTTTGTAAATAGTAAAGGTTAGAAGCATTATCTTAAAGCGATTTCATTGTTTTTGTGGCGATTATCCACTCTTAAATGCAGCCTGTTTCATTTCTTTCAACTTAACGGGTTGAGGCCATCTGATGAGATGAGGAGGGTTTTGCTGCACTTCACAGCTTTTTGTGCAGCCGAGACAGCAAACGAAAGTCTCGGCGCGCCTCGGCCACGGGTGTCTGGATGAGAACGTCACCAATGGCCGACAGGGTGCCGTTTTACAGCCCACAGCAGAACGCTCTCCTGTTCAAACAACCCGCACGGCAGTAAAAGTCTGCTGGATTGGTCGAGAGTAGACAGCGGTGTTTGTTTACAGTCGGGAAATAGCAGGGACGTTGGGCATGTCGGTATTGAATCGATCCTTTTGTTTGTGTGTTGTTTTATGTGCCCTTTCGGATATTGTTTTCGACAGGCTATTTGAGCAGCCTCCTCAGGCTAGCTGGCTGGAATCAGAGAATATCATGGTGTGTGGGTGTTAACGCTGTGGTTGATGTAGACCTCGCCTGACAGGGGCCCCCACTGTGTCGAGCTGTCAGTGTGGCGGGGTGGGCCGGGCGGGGCGGGGCGGGGCCGGTGTCTGCGAGGGAAGCAGTAAGTCTGTTTAATAAGGAATTAACACTCAGTGCTCATTCCTGTGACATGTGTGTGCGTGGTGCCTCTGCGTGGGTTTATGAGAGAGAGAACCAACGTGTCTTACTCTGTGTACATGTGAGAAAGATAAAATCTGTACACCAGGGGCAATGGCTGTGTTTTTCTGTGTGTGTATCATTGCATGTGTGCAATGGAGAGTGTGTGTGTGCTTGAAGGAGGGAGGGTACGTACCGGCAGTGGATACAGGGTGCTAATGCGTAACACTCTGAGGACTCTATGGTGCATTATATAGTAATGAGTCACATGCTAAACCTGTGAGTCTTAAAGGGATTTGGCAGCATCCATGGAGACATACCGTCTACTCTGTCTTTCTAACACATGGCACGACCCGGTTCCTGTAGAGCAGCGTTCATTACTTTGGTAATGGGTCAGAAGCCGTTTGTTTCCGAGGCCAGCCATCCAAGTTTCACACGGCTCGAAACGGGGGGAAAAGAGAATCGCTCAAAAGTCTGCTGGCATTTAGCCATGCCAGATGGCCTAACCACATCAGAAACAACACTTACCTTTAATGTAAAAAAAAAGAACCCAGCCAATATAACATGATAAGATTCTCTTCCCAGAGATACAGTGAGAAAATCACTTTTCCTGGACTTCAACATTATCTCCAGGGAGATTTTGCATCTTAAAAGAAAGGCACAGGCTAAAAAAAAATAAAAAGGTGGAGCTGAGCAGGAAGAGGCGGACTTGTGATAGCGGGTGATGCAGACGGAGACAGCGTTCACCTTCATCAGAGACGAGTGTTTCAGGCTGGGTCACACTCATGCATACATTGTCACTGTTGTTTACTGTCTCTGTCTGCTCTGGCTTCTTCTTCACCCAGCTTTAAGACGCCTCCGCTCTCCACGTTCGGCTCCGCCACGCCACCAGTTTTTCGGTATACTGCCACAACTTCCCTCCGCATGCCTCATGGGCTCCGAGCACAGCTGAGCTTTCTGGGTGGAATGGTCCGGAAACATGCACCTTACCTGCTGAAGTGTTGCCATTGGACCTTAGAACACATGAAGTACCATCGGCATTTGTTTCTAATGCAACTTCATTTGCGTCGTGATTTGTTCAGTTCCTGTGCAGTCAGTATTGCAGTATTGGTGGATCTGGTATCATCGCCGATAGCTGAGGTCATATTGTCACTCAGATCTTCTAGAGAGTTGATTTGTTTGGTTTTCAGTTTCGATGTTTTCTTAATGATAACGACATTAGAATGGCCGCAGAACCAGAAAGGGCAGAGCTAAAAGCGACACACGATGTTTGTGGAGTCTTCGGCCTAAGATTGACTCATATACATCTGGGCCGTCTTGTTTGCTTGCTCACTGCATTTTAATCAGAGGCCAGATATTAAATATGTAAAATCTGAGATTCCACTTCGGCCCGCAAACATTAATAAGGGCTGGCTGAGAACTGTACGTGCGAAGTACCTTTCGCATGTATAAAGGCGCTAAGAGCCGGAAGAAGTGCCCGCGAAAGACTGTCTCACGCGTTCACGCGCACCCCGTGGTGGGACAGAGACACACACACTGATGAAATTGTTTTACGCGCTTGTCTTGTGGGGAGGGGAGCTGTCTTTTTACCTCGGAGGCCAGCAGGTGGAGCTGTGCGGTGTGAATTACAGCGATTGGACAAAGCTTGCGTGACGAATTCCGTCACCGTGAGTAAGGCCAGAATTATCGTCCATTTCCACCTGCCTCTTCACCACATTTGGCCTGATTTCATTTTCATTAAAATCCTTTCTATAAAGCTTGTTGTAATTGGTTTTGTTCTAAAAATGACCATAAAGTGCTCCATATTCTATTCTTTGCACTTTAAAGTCAATTCCTGAATGAATGTCCTGTCCACTTGTGCTTGTATAGTTTCCCCTTTCACGGTTGCTGTTTAAATCCTCCTCGTCGGGTGGTGAAGGGTGACGTGGATACCGAGACGACACCAAGACTAGTGAAACATTGTTTCCCTACTCCCGGGCTCCTCCAGATGCAGAAAGTCAAAGTTGCAATTTTTGGGTTCCAATTATGGCGATTAAGTTATCTCCAGGAAAGACTGCCATATCAGGCCGGTACTGGGGAGAGGGACCTGGAGACCCCGCTTTACAGCTCGATCAAATAAAGCAGAATCAGGAGGCACACGGATCAGCTCGAGTGGAATGGAAGCTTATGCGAGCCACTGGCTGCCCTAATTGTTGCCTGCGTCTTTTCAGCATGGAGTCCTAATTGGCACGTTTAGTCCGAGATGCAGCCAGGCCGAGTGGAGCATCACGGCTCAATAGGATTGTTAGGAAGCCGCCGCTCCAGGGTCTGAGCGGGTTCTTGAATTCACAGGTCATGCCCGGCAGGTAACGTCCTCAGCGGAAGAGGGCCTGAAGTGGTGAGCGAGGTGGGGGGAGGTGTGTGTGAGTGTGTGTGCCTGACCTGAGTGTGGTCTCTCTCACCGTTGCTGCTGTACTCAGATGTTCCTGTGCCGCCGAGAGCAGTCCTCCTCTATCCGTCTGCCGTGATCTGTAAAATGCCTTTCACACTCCGGGAGGGTTTCTCGCTACTGTGGGACATATGACCACTCCGGGAAGACCCCAGCAGGGCACGAGCACTCTAGTATAACCCTGTCCTCCTGCATTTCTGCCTTATCATCCTGGATGAGGTCACAGAAATAGCAGGAAAAAATTTATAAGCAATATTTTACCAGATTTTATATATATTTTTCTTTTCACTTCACAGAATTAGCATTCCTTAGAATGTGATATATTCATTAGTTTCTCCAGCTTTAACTGATACAGTATTTTTAAAATAATGTCTTGTATGAAATAAAATCTTTAAGCAGGTTTTTTAAGCTATTCCTGTTCTTTTCTTATCGCTCTGTATCATACTGCTCATTTACCTTGTTGATGTTAGCGAGAGTCGTTTAAGGCCCAAAATCATGACCCAGTGAACATGTAATGTGCCCTGAAGTTAGGCTGAAAGGTAGGGGTCAGTGCCCTTTGGAGGCTGGGCATACAGTTGTGGTCAGAAGTTTACATACACTCATCATGGGCATGGAAATTTTGGGCTTTTAATGATTTCTTTGAACTGTTCTTTTTCCAGGGTGGAATTAAGATGTACAGCATACATCTTTAATGACTTTAAAAAAAAAAAAACAAGAATTTGGTGCAGAAGTTTGAATTTATTTTGGATTTTCTCTAATCCACACAGGGTCAAAATTATACATACTGGTTCAAATATTTACATACACCCAGACTAATATTTGGTTCAATGTCCCTTAGCAAGTTGCACCTTGACCAGACACTTTTGGTAGCTATCAAGCTTCTGGCATAATTCTGGCTGGATATTTGACCACTCTTCTTGGCAGAATTGGTAGAGTTCATTTAAATTGGTTGGTTTCCTGGCATGGACCTGGCTTTTAAGCATAGTCCACAAATTTTCAATAGGGTTGAGGTCGGGGCTTTGGGAAGGCCATTCCAGAAGGTTAATGTTAGCTTGCTTTATCCATTCCAAAACCAGTTTTGATGTGTGTTTGGGATCATTGTCCTGTTGAAACACCCAATTGTGTCCAAGTTTCAACCATCTAGCTGCTGATTTAAGGTAAAGTTGAAGAATTTGGAGGTAGTCCTTCTTCATTATTCCATCCACTTTGTGCAATGCACCAGTACCACTGGGAGCAAAACAGCCCCAGAGCATGATGCTACCACCACCATGCTTGACAGTTGGTACAGTGTTCTTAGGTTTGAAAGCCTCACCTTCACTCCTCCAAACATACCTCTTGTCATTGTGGCCAAGTAGCTTAAACTTTGTCTCCTCTGACCATAAAACTTTTCTCCAGAAGGCATTTGGCTTGTCCATGTGGGCAGCTACAAATTTCAGTCAAGCTTGAAGGTGTCGATTTTGGAGCAGGGGCTTCTTTCTTGGTCGGCACCCTCTCAGTCCATGGCGATATAAAACTTGCTTCACTGTGGACAGTGACATTGGTGTTCCAGCAATTTCCAGTTCATGGCAGGCTTGAGCCTTGGTGGTTCCTGGATTGTTCCTTGGACTTTCCCATTTTTCTGAGTATTGGTCAATCCAATGAGTGCTGTCAAACCAATCCTTCTTATGCTGGCAAAGAGAAACTACCAGTAACGAGAAGTTAATATGCCTTGGCCTTGTCAAGTTAAAAGACATTGTAGAACCTTCAGCACCACTTATTAAAAGATTTAAGTGAATGTATGTAAATATTTGAGCCAGTATGTATAATTTTGACCCTGTGTGGATTAGAGAAAATCCAAAATAAATTCAAACTTCTGCACCAAATTCTTGTTTTTTTAAAGTCATTAAAGATGTATGCTGTACAATAATTCCACCCCGGAAAAAGAATAGTTCAAAGAAATCATTAAAAGCCCAAAATTTCCATGCTATTCATGCCCATGATGAGTGTATGTAAACTTCTGACCACAACTGTAGGTGTCAGCTGTTGGTCCAGGAGACTGGAACGCTGCTAGAGAACCATTAACCTTCGCTCTTCACATTTGGAAATATTCCACTGTAAATGCTGTGGTTGCCTCGTTCACATGAGGAAGTGCTTTTTAAAATTAGGCAGCATTGGAAAATGTAAAAAAAAAAAAAAAAAGGGTTAATAAGGATAATAGTCCATAATAAATAAGAGAAGACAAGCTCACAAAGGTCTGTTTACTTCATGGTATTGACTGCACATTAACTGTCAGGTTAATATGCTGTGTGACTCATTGGTGACTCGAAAAACAAAACTATGACTATTTTTCTTGCTTTCACCATGAGACTGCAAAAAATATACTGAAGTGGACACACATTACAAAGTATGCCGTGTGCATCTGTCATTTATGATGCGGCATGTTGCTAACCCTTGACATCTGTTCTTTTTCAGCTTCCTTGGAAGTGAAGGTCACCCCTTCCTACAGTGAAATCAGTGTAGGACAGTCCAAGTTCTTCCTTTGTGAAGGTAGGACGACAGCAGAGCTTGACGAATATAACAATTACTCAATAAACGTTAAATACACGGTGTCTTTCCCAGAAAATCGTACTGTAAGTCACGTGAGAAAGTCGAGAGGAGTTACCAAATAACAGAGCTAGACAGCGAATCACAAAGAATTACATGGAATCACAGAATAAAACAAAATTGTACAGTCAAAGAGAATTATGTACAGAATAATGGATTTAAACAGTAAATCACAACAAGTAGAAACATACAGAGTAAGAATTACACTGTGAGTCATTAAGGATCACTCACAGAATAAATGTTTCACAGTGAATCGCAAAGAATAACATACAGAATAAGAATTACGTTACGAGTCATTAAGGATCACTCACAAAATAGCAGTTACATAGTGAATCACAAAGAATAACTTACACAATAGGAATTACACTCAGTCATTAAGAATCACACACAATATCAGTTGCGTAGTGAATCGCATAGAAGAACGTACAGATTAGAAATTATGCTGGAAGTCATTAAGGATCACTCACAGAATAACAGTTACATAGTGAATCAAAAAGAATAATGTACAAAATAAGAATTACGCTGTGAGTCATTTAGGATCACTCACGCAATATCAGTTACGTAGTGAATCACACAGAAAAACATACAGATTAGAAATTACGCTGGAAGTCATTAAGGATCACTCACAGAATAACAATTACATAGTGAACCGCTAAGAATAACATACAGAATACAACGTACACTGTGAGTCATTACTAATAGAATAAGTTACATAGTGAACTGCAGAGAATAATGTACATAATAAGAATTACACTGCGAGTCATTAGAGATCACTCACAGAATAACTTACATAGTGAATCGCAAAGAATAACATACAGAATAAGAATTACACTGCGAGTCATTAGAGATCACTCACAGAATAACTTACATAGTGAATCGCAAAGAATAACATACAGAATAAGAATTACGCTGTGAATCATTAGAGATCACTCACAGAATAGCAGCTACTTAAATTGCAGAGAATAGTGAGCAGTATAAGAGTTACACTGCAAGTCATTAAGAATCACTCAGAATAACAGTTATGCAGCAAATCACAAAGAATCACACAGAGAACCAAACAATCACGCACAGAATGATAAAGTTACACGGCGAATCACACAGGGAATTGCATAGTGAATCACTCAGAGAATGAGGGACTCGTGGAGAGAACCACAGTATCACACCGAGAATCACGTAGGTCCAATCAGCGTTTCGCAGCCCGTCATACACAGGGTATGGGGGCTGGGTTCCGGGATCCATAATTGGGACAAACATGTTTACCAGAAATTGCGGAGCTCCCCTTAATGGGGCTTCATCTTTAACTTCCCGTTACACCCAATGAAATTTTCAGTTTCTCAGCGATGTGTCTGGCCAGTCATGCTGAAGAGGTCACCCAGAGTGCCATCTGCTCTGCTTGCTTTGTTCCCACGGATGAGAAACTAGACTTAGGGTCTTCTTTAGCAGTGGGCTGACCCGCTCACACACAGGTCTTACCTGTCGAAGAGAGGTGCACGGGCTTCTTTTGAGAGTGTGACTTTGAAATCATTGACAAAGAAGATATTCTGTGGTGATGTGGCCAATTTTAAGATGGCTTGTCAGACTTACAAAGTATTTACTATATACGGTGGTTCCAGCATCTCAGAAACAGCCACCCTCCTGGGAATTTCATGCGTTACAGTGTCAAGAGTTTACCTAGAAAATTGTGACGAATAGTCAGCAATCAGTCAACGGCATTCCTGTGACTGAAAACACCTTGTTAATGAGAGGTCAGAGGAGAATGGCCAGACTTGTTAAAACTAATAGAAAGGCCACGAGTGCAAGAATAACAGCTCAGTACAATAGTAGTGTGTACAATGGCTTCTCTGAACACAGAACCTGTCTACCCTTGAAGCCGTTCTGGAGGCAAAAGTGCATCCTGCACTATACTGGTTAGCTACCTAATTAAGTAGCTGCTGAGTGTAGGCCTTTTGAGGTTTATTATCATGGAGAATTTTTCATTTCTATTAAATTAGGCCCATTAGAATGTTTTAGCTAATATGTGGCATGTTTGATTGGGGTTAAAATGGGCCCATTATATTGGGTTAGCTAGCATGTAGCATGTCGTTTCCGGATTAAATTGGATCCAATGGGTTGCTTTTGCTAGCATGTGCAATGTAATGTGAGATGATCAAATTCCCCCTAAAGCTAATAGGAGATAAACAGGAGAAGTGATTATTTTCTGTAATGCGCCACTCAAGATGGGCCCTCTGAAAATAAAATTAATTAAAATCAGCATTGCGGAAGATGATAGGTTTTAGAATTGGAGGTACAACTGTGTGTCTGCAAGTGTGTGCGTGTGTGCCTCAGACAATTGAATTAATATGATTTTGATAAGAACTCGGTTGTGCTTTAATCACATTCCATTAATGTTCAAAGGTTAAGGCTGATGAAGATGAAAATTGGAAACCCCTATCATGCAGTGTAAGAAGGGCAAGATGCTCAAACGGGAGGGGGAAATTAGCGGCCAATTATGACAAATATCAAAAAATTGTTATTTATAAAGTGTGTGTGTGTGAGGGAGGGATACAGAAAGCAGCCCATTTTCATTGCCTCCAGCTGGGTGTTACTCCCAGTTCTGTAAGGCACAGCTCTGTGTGCTTCAGTTTTTCCAGGGATTCTGAAATGGGCTGATTTTGTCTGGTCTTGTCATACACACGCACACGCGCGCGCGCACACACACACACACACAGCCCACTGTAACTTTATCTCCATTCTCACACACATTTAAGACTCCATTCTGTCCCCACACCCTCCTGTCCTATGGTTCTGTTCACCGTCCCTTTTGGAACGAGTCTCGTTTTTCTGTCACAGTTGAAGCCCACACCTTTTATCTGACGTGGCTTGCTGTAATGTATGTAGCACATCCATGACGCTACATGATGGCCCTGGCAACTAACAGCAGCTCCAGCTTGATTATTAATATCGACTTCCAGTCACCGGCGGATGTCAATGAAAACGCCAAAGCCGTCTCCCCCGCTTCTCTTCCAGTGGACACTGACACACAGGAGATCGACTGGTATCTGCCGAGCGGCGAGAAGATATCACCCAACAGGCCAGACATCAGCATCACACTCAGCGATCGCATCTCCACACTGATCATCTACAACGCCGACCTCGACAAGGCCGGGGTCTACCGATGCGTGGCCAGGAGTGGCGACGTGGAGGCCCAGGCCACCATCAATGTCACCATCTTCCGTAAGCCCCATCCCCCTCACCAATCCCGGCACTCAGACCACCTGGCCTTTGACGGGAGTGATTTTATCTTGCTTTCCTGCTCTCTAAGTGGAAATTTCATCCTCTCAGCATGAAGTCGAGAGCAGCCAGAGAATAGAGTGCAGAATAAAGTCTAATGATCCCGTTCGTTTGGACTAATGAGGTTTCTACTTTATAAATAACTCCTGCCTGCAACAACAGACCTTCTTGCGGTTTCTTTTTGAATGATGTAAATTGCGGAACCAAACCCATTCTCCTGCATCATTTATCAGTTGAAACTGCCTTTTTTTAACCTTTCCCTAAAAATTAGGGCTTTTCTCAAAGCCATTTGGATTGAGACTTTGAGGAAAGACTTTCATGACCATGCCCCCTTGCTGTCCCTGTGCGAGACTGCACCCAACGACTTTGTCTCCCCTTCCAGAACAGCTCGAGATTAAGAATGCACCGTCCCCTCAGGAGTTCACAGAAGGTGACACGGCCAGCATCGTCTGCGATGTTGTGGCTTCCCCTGCACCCATGGTGACCTGGCGACACAAAGGCGTGACTCTGAAGGCGGAGAACGATGGTGAGAAGTGACCAACCATCTGCTTTTTGTATTTGTGAATGTTTTGTATTTCCTGTCAATGCTTTGTGCTTTTTCTTTCATTTTTACCGGCTAAGGAGTTCTCAGAAAAGCAGGCTGCACTTAAGACTGATGATAGCTTATCATTCTTCAGATGTTTTCATTTCTAGACCACCTTTTTTGGAAGCTAAAGTGCTGTTTTTTATAATTTGTGCTTCCTTTTCATTGGAAAAACATTCATGTGTACAAGTCCTGTAAAAGCTGAAAATAATTTCCAGCCCATCAACGTCATAGGGACACTGGCACACATATGATGTTCTGTCCCACACCCTGCAGTGTCTCCTCTGGTGCCTTGCCTATTAGTGAGTCTGTCTGCAGGCTATAATAGGTACAAGTACGTCTGTGTGAGTTGCCATTGATACACGGCTGACGTTTAGCAGAATGGCGACCCTCTGAAGTTTTATTTTCTTCCTTATTTTTGTCTTCCCTCTTCTGTTATGTCCTGTCCAGTGCGGTATAAGATCCTGAGTAACAACCACCTGCAGATTCGGGGCATCAGGAAGAGCGATGAGGGCACATATGTGTGTGAGGGCCGGGTCATGGTACGAGGGGAGATCAGCCTCATGCCCATTGATGTTATAGTTAATGGTGAGTTCTCTCTCTCGCAGCCTCTGTCTCGTTCTCTCTTTCTGTCCTATCAGTCACCCACTCTGCCTCTGTCTTGCTCTCTCTCTATCTGTCTTGCTGAGTGTCTGTCTCTCTCTCTCTCTGTCACTCTGGCTTTTGTCTTTCTGTCTCTGTCTGTCACTCTCTCTGCCTCTGTCTTGCTCTCTGTCTCTCTATCTTTCTCTCTGTCTATATCCCTCTCTGTCTCTGTCTCGCTCCGTCTCTCTCTGTCTTGGTCTCGCTCTCTCTCTGTCTATCTTGCGCTCACTCTGTCTCACTTTCTCTCTCTGTCTCGTTCTCGCTCTCTTTGTCTCTGTCTCACTTTCTCTCTCTCTCTCTCTTCCATGTCTGCTGTTTGATTTTTTTTTTTCTTTGAGTATTCCCCAGGTTCTCTGCCTGTACCCGAAGGTCTCAATGGTTTACTGTCTTCTCCGTTGTTTAGCACAGTTCCTTCCATAATAATTACTCGTACGGATTGGAGTCCGCACCCACGATGGGTACCATTTCCTTAGCATCAGTCATTTTAAGCATTAGTGTCCCCTCGTATGATCTATACAGTGTTCTCAGTATCAATCATTCTTAACCATTAGCGTCCTCTTCCATGATATGAGCTGCATCCACGGAATGAATCACTCTTTACCTCGAATGTCATTCTCTGTGGTGAGGGCCATGAGTTTTGTTTTATTTATGTGCACGTTTACTTTTAAAAGGTTTATTAAGTGTGTAATCCTTTCGACTGAAGCTAGAAGCAGCTTTTGTTGTTTGATGAGCAGATTGTTTGGTGAATGGGAGCAAATGGGTCAGCTCGCCATTTTGGCTCTTGACACCCTTGATGTTTCAGTCCTACCGACTATCAGGATCCGGGAGGCAGAAGTGAATGCCACAGCGGACATGGGCCAGCCTGTAACATTAGCCTGCGACGCCGACGGATCCCCGGAGCCCACTGTCACCTGGACAAGGTAGGCTGGATCTCTGTAGGTTTGCGAAGGGTAGGGAAGCAATGGTCACCCCAAGGAACCAGCTGCATATCTAGGGACATGAGGCCATCTCTAAGGAAGTTGTGGGTTTTACGAAAGTTGAAGCCGTCAAGGAAACGGTGTGATCTCCAAGGAAATGGTGGCTCTTTATAGACATGGGGGACTAGAATGGTCAGTGTAGACTGTGAAGGGATTCTGCCCAGAAGGACCATGTGATATTTCTGAGGAGGAAATAAGCAAACTGCTGAAATACAAAATAATCCATGCAGCTGAAACCCATCCCACAGGAATGTTTCTTTTAGCTGGTCTACCTTCTGCTGTCTGAGAAGTCGAATGATAGTGATTAGGCACGGTAACCGTAACGATAGTTCTGGCAGAATCCTTTCATTTGACCTTGCGTGTCGTCCCTCCCAAAAAATTCTCAGAAATGCCATCGTCCTCGAAAATGGGGATAAGCACAGTTTCAACGACGATGGCTCCGAGATGACAATTAACGATGTCAGCAAGTCGGACGAAGGCGAGTACACGTGCATCGCCAGAAACAAAGCGGGAGAGGTGGAAAAGGAAATCAGCCTGAATGTTTTCGGTAAGAGCCGGTCGGAGAGGTGGCCTGTGCGTGGTCAACCTTCATTGGGGATGAGCTTCTCCTTGTATAATATGGTGACTGTGTTTCAGTTGTGAATTCGGACCCTTTCCTGTTCCAGTGAAGCCTAAAATCACCTACCTGGACAACCTGACGGCATCTGAACTGGATGAGCATGTGACAATGACCTGTGAGGCGTTGGGTGACCCCACTCCTAACATCGTTTGGAGCTTTGGCCACCGTGTCTTCACAGAGGGGGAGCAGGTATGGGGTCAGGGTGTGATCACAGCTTTGGCCTCCCTCCAATGCCTAATTCATCTCAAGCATTGCGACCTCCTCCGGGCCCCATGGAGTGTTCCGGAAGCAAAGTATCCAGCTGGGTTTCCCGCTAGTTCATGTGTCGGTCTTCTCCTTCACAGGAACCTCATAACAGGATCTATCAGGTATGATGTCAGACTGTCAGGTACAGTAATAAGCAAATACAAACATCTGTTTGGTGTTTAACACACTCCGAGTCATGAAGGATTCATTACATTGTCAAAGCTCTCAGTGACCTAACCTGTGCCTGATCCTGACCTTTTATATCACCTGGATGTTGCATGATCACGGCCAGCCCTGTCCTTACAGTCTCTAAAGTGACGCTAGTCTCCCACTCACCCTGTCATTTCGACCAGCGAGTTTGTCACGTGTCCGATCTTTTCCCACTAAGCAATTCAGAGCACAAAGCCATGTTTTTGCAGAAACTCACTCTGGACGCTGGTGCGACCACTACCCCATAAGTCACAATAAAAAAGATTGATGTTAGTGTTAGAGAGGGAAGCAGATTAAATGGGAAAATAGAGGGAAAACAAAATGTTCAGAATGCCTTTTTGTTATCCTTGGTTACCAGTCTGGTGGGATGTAGGTAGGACTGGGACCAAGCAGACCTGGTGGTGATTACAAATAGTTCTATTTTTTTATTTTATTTTTTTAAGCCATCAAGGTCATCATGTTGGGCTTCAGAATCCAACTGAGCCTTCAGATTCATATTATTCCTGACTAAACATGCACTAAATTGGTTTGGCTTTGTTTTTTAACTTATTCAATATGCACTCAATGCCTCTCCCAAAATAAATGCATTTCCACTGATGTATACCGCACATACTTTTTCATATTCAACAACAATGACCTCCTCATATTTTTGTATTAATCTTCTTAATATAGTTCTGTTTGGAGACAAATATTTCCATTGCTTAAGAGAAGCGGCTTTAATTGGAAAGTGTACGGAGTCGGAGACAGACAATGAGACACACACGCGCGCACACACATTTCTGAATCATTCCACGGCAGTGCTGAGAAAAAAGGGCGTGCGCAATTTTTATTACATATTAATGTGTGTTGTCTGCTGTCTCCAGCATTCAGATGCTTTATGTTGTCTTAATTGCACATGCCTGTTTATCAGCATGGGACTTCAAATAACAACATTGGTTAGTACATACCAGACAAACTGTATAGGAAGTCTACACGATAATCGGCAGCCTTTAAGATGGGACTTCGAATTTAGTCATTTTTGTTTTCCAAAACTTGCATTTTCATCTAAGTTTTATGAAATGTGTTTATGTTGTAGATTTTTCAAATGTACTGTGAGCTCTCCCAAGTCCTCATTAGGCTCTCATTGATCTGAGCGTGTGATGTCTACCAGATCTTCCTGGATACTTGCCAAGGAATTGCAGTACAGAGACTGTATGTTTAAGATTATATTTATATGTGCAGACTAATGGTATACAGAGAGATGAAAGGAAGACTTGAAATAGCAAAGGATTGACACTTGTCAGTCCATGTTTATTCTGATGGAGTGTAACAGGAACACTTTCGAAACGGTCAGAGTCTGTCTTATAACCATGCATGAGTTTGGATCTTATTGTTTTTATTAATACTACTGTTGCGTGTTTTGTGTTTTGCTCAGTGTTGTGCCCGCTTTCTGGTTCTGTCCCGGTGCCTTGTTGACGAGCCGTGTGCAAACAGCCTGACATGACTGATGGTGTGACATCTGACGCATAGCATCCATTAAACCGACAGCCGGAGATGGCCAACGGAGGACTGAAAGGCAGAGAGATGGTGTGTCTCAGTGCGGGTTTGGCATAAAAAGGCACAGCTGTGTCCCCTGGCGGGGGAAATTCATGCCATTTCAGAGTAGCAGCCCTCCCGGCGACTCGCCAAAAGGGTACTACAGCAGTTTTAGTGCCGGAAGAGTAAACTGCCATTGACCCTAAAGCAAGGAACATCACCGGAGTTCCATCTATGGAAAAACCCATCCAAAGTGCCATTTGCTTGAATGCTATGATGGTCCAAGCTTTGCAGAAGCCAGCACTGTCATGGCATTAAAAATTTTCTAGGTTTACCAGGGTAAAAATTCTGGGTTTACTGTGAATTAAAAGACCAGGGATATCCAGCTACAAATGTGTATGTCAGTTCACCTATGGAAAAAAATGCCCTGGATTCCAAAGGAACAAAAGTTTCTGATGTAATGGGACAATAAGAGCTGTGTGGCTCTGGGATGCTAGCAGGGGATAAAACCACCACGGTGGTCCACAGATTTGGCCAGTTCCGCTGCCGTCGCTTGAGATACTGAGTCAGCAAAGTGCAGCTGTTTAAAAAACATTATTTCTGAAAGTAATCTCATCTGCAGCACGCCCCATAAACAGTATGTCCAGTCACTTTCATCTGTCAGCACAGCATGCATTTCTCGTACCTGGAGCACGGGTATGTATCTCCATCTGTGTCATTACCGTTTTCATCCCAACCCGCATGTGAATCACCCACCTAAATGGACCGAGAATCAAAACAAAAGCTCCAGCCTTTAATCCCGCGGCCGGAAATCACCTCGCAGCTGCAGTTGTGGTCTCTGAATGACCTCCAACGACATGATGAATGGGGGAAGAGGGTCGTTAAGTAGTCGACTGATTTCATTGGAGTTTCGCTCAGCATTCAGTTCGACATGCTTTGCTGTGACTCAGGTGCTGAAGTCAGATGCCTGTAAATATTTCAATATACTTATTATTAATGTATCTTTTTGATTAAACTCATGCACGTGTATTTTTTTTTTAGCATTTTCTCATTTCACAGCACCGGAGCAGGTAAAGTGTTCATTGCTTCATGTTGCGGTGTCCGTCTTCTTAACTGTGACTGACGATTCCGTTTAAAGGCTCATTTTGTTTTTTTTTTTGTTTTTTTGTTTTTTTTTTTCTTTTTTTGCCATTTTTGTTGTCTCGTGTCCTTGTCTTGTTTTCTCCAGGCTTCCTGGACTCGGCCTGAAACACACAAGGTACAGCTGTCTAAACCTGTAGCCAGGCACTCTGTGCCAACGCTGCTGTGGGTGGGGTCAGTTTTTCCCCCAATGCCAAAGCTGGCAGAAGCGGTCGTCCGTAAGGCTGGAAGGGCGACACCAGCCCGTACCGAATGTCACATGGGTGGGGCGGGGTTTTTATTTCCTAAATATTAAGACGGGAAGAATGCATACATGTCACGTCTCCTGTATTAATTACCCATGAGTCTCCTGCTTTTTAGCATTTGCTACTATCTCACAGCCGTGAGGTGAAAATCTCTCGGGGTTGTCATGCGCTCAAACCTAACAAAAAAAAGTTTACTTTATTAACAAATTACAACATGATGACGTGCTGCAGAGTGCAATAAGTAGATGTAATAAGATTCTTAAATATGAACAAGCTATGGCGCCCCCCCCCCTAGCCTCCTTGCATTTATTTGCGGGTGATACACGAATGAGATTGTGGGCCCAGTTAGCTATCAGAGAGCCTCCAAAAATCTCAGCTGCTGTCTAGAACTGTGGGAAGCGTGGCCTGATTTGAGCTCAGTGTCACATAGTCACTTGTGCTCAGAAGTGGCTAATAAAGATCAACAACCAGTGTAAAAGGGAAGGACAACAGTCTCGCTATATTCCCCAAAAAGTATAGGTTCTCCATCACACATCTTGCTGTTTTCACTGCAGTTGACATCTCTGTGAATGGTCCTCAGTAAGGCTAAAGAAGGCAGGACCAGGCTGTACCAATGGTAAAGTGGGCGGGGTGGTTTTCTGTTCCTAATGTTAAAGCAGGTAGAAGTGATCATCAGTAAGGCTAAAGAAGGCAGGACCAGGCTGTACCAATGGTAAAGTGGGCGGGGTGGTTTTCTCTTCCTAATGTTAAAGCAGGTAGAAGTGATCATCAGTAAGGCTAAGGAGGGCAGGATCATGCTGGACTCATTTTGCTGAAGAGCTGTAAAGATGGTTTTCCCAGAAGCTCATGAAGCCTCCCCTCTGCTCTGACATGGGGGATTCCCAAGTGGCATACCCAAATGGGATAACCATGTCAGCTAGACAAGAGGCTAACCAATTCAAGCTCAGGAAGACTTTCCCCTCACATGACTCTGACATGACTATTCCAAATGACAAATGGCTGGAATGTGGTCACAGTGAATTACCCTGAGTATCATGGCACTACTTTACGTCTTTATTTATGTTTTTGTTTATGGCTCCGGCTGCTTTAGGCTGTGGGGAGGACTCTGTTCATCGCTCATAGACATTCTAATGGTGACAGGTGGAGCGGAGATCCCTGGGCCCTGAAGTACGTCAGAGCGCCATCCTGATTAGCTTTACTACGCCCATTGGGCTATTCGGTAACACCGACTGTGAACTGCATGAGCTGGGTACGGTGAACTGTGCCAGGGTTTATGAATGAGAAAGATGGCTAATGTTGCTATGGTAATATAGCTGCCTAAGATCGAGTGTCTGCTGCAATGGCTATCCTCCACATGGAAGGAGATGCCTTAATATCGTCCTTACCCTAACGGCTTGCCTTTCTGTCACCTCCCTTTGCGGTGAGTCTTATTTAGGAACATTTCAGACAGTGCTTTTAAGGACAGCAGTATTTCAGAAATACCGTAAAGAGAAATTCAAAGGCATTAAGCACGTGGTCGGGTCATGAATCTCCCTGAAAATAAGCATGAATTTCAGTGATGTCAAACGAACTTGGACGTGTTTTGCATTTGTGGTCTCCAGCCCTTAACATTTTAATTTTGATTGATGTACAACCAGGGTAGTGAGTAGTGAGAGTTTAAGCTTAGTTAAATTTAGATACCATTTGTGTGTTTTCTTATGTTAAGTTGGTGTAGTGCTGCTTTTTTCTGATCGCATTCAGACTTCACGCCGTGAAATCAGTCAACTCCGCAGCAGCTAATCATTTTAACGATGTGAGTCCGATGACCTTCATTTTTTACTACAGCACCTTACGGGCAGCACCCTGCTCCGAGCTCCTGATTGTAATGCAAAAACAAATAAATCTGGCTCGCTTTGTCCTCCATCAACCTCATTTTTGCCTGGCAGGGTCACTGATATAAGGCTTAGCTGTGCTTCCGTAGTTAGCCATGGTAAATGGTACTGATCTCACTAGTATGTGTGGGTATCCCACAAACCTTTGCTGCCTGTCACAAGCTGCTCACAGCATCCTGCCAGCCTGTCTCCAGTCACGGCGTCTCTAACGGTGCGACAGACCCAATGTCTACATAACCACTGAGCATGACCACGTTGGCAGAATCCGGTCAGCCTACCACCGCTTTTGGGTGAAGTATAATTTATTTAATCCCAGATGTACATCCAAATCCAGCTTGTGTGTCGATGGGATGAAGCCTCTCTTTGCGAGAGAGAGTAGATGCACGTGATATAGGTATTGGGAGAAGGGGCAGGGACAGCAAGATGGAAAAACGGGTAAGGAAGGAAGACAGGAAGTATGATGACTGTCGTCATGGTGACACATGGAAATCCACATTAGAAGGCCTGCTCTTTCGTGTAGTACGCCTCTGGTTTGTGTATTAAAAAACTCGGGTAAATGTGTTGTATCATCTCAGCATTGCCATAAGGAAAGTCTGCTTGAGGAGAGTAATTGACAGTTAGGCCCAAGAATGTTCTAATATAATACTTAGAATCCCTGAGGTGTATGGTGGAAGATTTAAAAAACTATAAATTAAAAATTTAAGAAAGCTGTATGCAGACAATAGCTTTTCTATTCTCTTTTTTGTCTATTTTTAACTTAAAAATGAAATCTGCTTCCATGAGTGATCTTCAGGGAGACATTCAGGCATAAATCAAAGTATTGTTTTGTAAATATTTTGTTTTGTAATATCACGGAGGCTTTGTTGGCTTTGGTCTTCTGTCAGTCACCAAGTCGCCCGTTAATGTACAGACGACTGATCCCAAATGCAAATACCGTTATGCAAATGGTGCCTGCAGCATCCTGGTAGAATTTGGGACAGAACTGTAAACCCGGAACCGTTACGCCCGGGTTTGCGTTGGGGGGAGGTGCATGGTGATAGAATTGGGGAATTTTCTAGAACGTTTGCCAGTATGACCCCGTGCTCATTTCTCTGTTCCTCGCTCCGTGGTAATGTCCCAAAGGTGTATGGCGGTCAAATTGAAAACCACATCTGCGGGTCCCACCGTTCATTAACGGGGTCAGAGGAATGAGGCGCAATGTTCTCATTCTCCACGGGGACTACTGCAGGTTCGTTAGCTTGAACGCTAATGAAACCCCCGCCTTTAAGAACTAATGACCAGTGGAAGAGTTTTTTTTTTTTTAGCCTGTTGCGGAGTGGCAGACATGGGGGATGGACACGTTTCTTGCAAGGCTCTGCCAAGCTTGCTTTTACAGTTCTTTCTGGGAAAATGAAATGCTCAGCTACTTTTAACCCAGTTTCTTTATTGACTATTGGTTTGAGTGATGCCATCTCATTTCTGCCATTATTTTCACAAATCGATTCCTGAGTTGTCATACACTATTTCATGTTTTTGTGCTTTTAGGGTATTTAATTGTTAATGAGGCAAATTATTGAAAAGGAATATTCATATGAAGCAAAGCTCTACTCATTTAGATGGTACTGGGATAAAGAACTGAGAATTAAGTTATTAAAATGGTGTTGTGTGATATTCATTTATTAATTATGTATTAAGTGTTATTTACATATGCCAGGTGATAGTCCTTTAGTAAAAAATTTTACTTTTAATTAATGTAAATTATGCAGTTTAATAATAGCACAGTGGTTTTCAGGACAATTAGAAATAGATTTGCACCTTAATCTGCCCTGTGGAATGCGATGCTTCTATGGGGGACTTCGTAAACAAGGCAGAGGTACGAGAGGCACTGAGGTGCAGGCTGGGATTGCGTGTTTATCCAAGTGTGGCGTACGCGGCAGAGGCAAACCGGAGAGTGGGAGCTATTTATAGACGGACTGCCCTCCGCCGTCCTATAATTTCCCTGGTCTTGCAGCCAGCACCTACTGTGGGAGTTCCACGACACACCGCAGACAGCCTCTCCGTGGTAACGGACAGAGCACGTCCATCCTCCTCCTGCCACCTTCTTCTGTGACACTCTCCTTAAATAACTTCTTTTTTAAATTGTGTCCTTTAGAAATGGAGGGAAATAGACTTATGTTATTGCGGTTTTGCCAAGTATGATACAAAAAAAACTGAAGAAAAACAAAGTTCATAATTTAAGGGAACTTTGAGCACAACGTTGTATAGCTGACATGTATGGACACAGAGCCTGGGCAAGAATCTGTCATTTGGCACTTCATTTTGAGGCGCGCAATGCTGTTTGACGGCTTTGCGTTTGTTTTTAGGGTAACCGAAAGGCCAAAGGCAGGCAGACTGTCTCTGGGGTAAGGGGGTCGAGGTTTGACAGAAGCTCACGGTTCACTCACCCGCACGCTTGCTCCACCCACAGAGCCAGGATGGGAACGTGGTGGTGCGCAGCCACGCCCGAGTGTCCTCTCTCACCTTGAAGACCGTCCAGTACACTGACGCCGGGGAGTACCTCTGCACGGCGAGCAATGCCGTGGGCCAGGATGCTAACGTCGCTCACCTGGAAGTGCGCTGTGAGTGTTACCCCGCTCCCCGCACTGAGCCTTTGTTCATGAGTGGCGTAGATCGCTTAGACCCTTTTCCACATGACAGCTGCCCAGAAGTGAACATACTGAAGTGAAGTGAGCACATACGTAGTCCTAAGGGCTCTTACACCGCCCCCTTGAATATTTGCTCTAAAGCCCCTGATGCAGCATGATTTGACAGGGAGGAGCTGTTAATTGCTCCTGCTTACATGGTAAAAGTAATTTAACAAAAAAAAAAAAAGCCAGGGTGGTGGATATCAATTTGAGCAAATGCATGGTTCCCTGAGGGCTGTAATTAGTGTAGTGAGTCTGAGAGCCTTAAGGTGAACCATAATGATATCACTGTATTATGATACCGTTCATAATTGTATCAGAGTACAGCGATGTTCACGTGCAGGTGTGTTGATGATTGGTCAGGCTTCATACCTGGAATGGAGTTGTTTCACCCAGAACTCTGTCTATGTGGGACAGTCAATCCTATGGCTGTGTTTCCCCCACAGATGCACCCAAGATTCAGGGTGCGGTGACGGCATATACCTGGGAGGGGAACAGTGCCAACATTAGTTGCGAGGTGCTGGCTCACCCCGATGCCTCTGTGGCTTGGTTCCGCGATGGAGTGCCCCTGCCAAGTTCCAACAACACCAGCATCAGGCTCTTCAGCACCGCTGCAGGAAGCTACCTGGAGGTGGGCCGCCACGTTGTCACGCTGATGCCATCTGGGACATGTAACAGACACCTTTATCCTTGTTTCCAGCCCTCTTTGGTACCCGTGTGGGTTAAATGGAAAAGGATCTGCAGCTTATGCGGTCAGAACGGGGATAGCTGAACACTGTCACCCTGACTCACCCTTCGTGAGAAGCTGACCGTGTCCTGGGATGATGAGACTGGAGGCTTCATGGGATTGGAGGCCTCATGGGATAGGGAGCCTTATGGGATTGGAGGCCTGATAGGATAGGAAGCGTAATGGGATAGGAGACCTCATGGGATAGGGAGCCTTATGGGATTGGAGGCCACATGGGTTTGGAAGCGACATGGGATTATAGGCCTCATGGAACAGGATGTGACATGAGGTCACATCAATCTATGTTACCAAAAGACAAGATCTTTATCTTTGCAAATTCTCTGTCCTCAGGTCACTCCTGACTCCCAGAGTGATTTTGGGAGTTATAACTGTACAGCGACCAACGCCATGGGCACTGAATCCAAGGAGTTTCTTCTCATCCAGGCAGGTGAGTAGATGTGCGAATCCGTTTGCATCCAAAGCTACTCCATGGGCACCTTTTTCTGTTTCAAGGAAATGCATTAAGAAAGACTGCTGGCTTCGTAGTGATGGTCTTTTGTTTGGCTCCATGCTTCATCCGAGCTCCCGTCACTTCGAATAGACATCAGATGGCGGTAGAGGGCCAGGCAGCACTTTCATTACATTTTATGAGACACCCATGGAGAGAGAGAGCACGCCTCTCGTTTTAATTTAAGTTCAGGTATTTAATCTTGGTCAGCTGTGTGCTGTGGTCAGGATGCCCATTCTTGTCCGGCGGGAGCTGATCTGGTTGACGGTAGGGGCTTTCGGCTGGGGTGGCTGGGATGCGTGGCGTGGGTGGTCCTGACTCCTGAATCGTGTCTTGTTTCCACCCACTTTCCCTCAGAGGTGCCGTCCAGCCCATCGCTCCTCAAGACAGAGGCCTTCTCCAGCTCAGTTCAGCTGGAGTTCCAGGAGCCGGATGCCAGTGGAGGCGTGCCCATTCTGCGCTACAGGGTGGAGTGGAGGCCAACGGGCAGAAGTAGCTGGGAGAGCAAGCTCTACGAAGCCCAGGAGGGTACGCCCCACCCGTCTCTATGATAGGTGCTAATTAGCATCCTCCCATCATGACTCTGTGCGCAGCAGGGAGGGATCATGGGAAAATGCGCCATTGGAACTCGCTTAAATAAACACACAATAGGTGGCTTTGCAATCATCTAGCAGAACGCAATGGCTGGGTTCTGAAAGGTCCAGAATTCCAATCTGACTTTGGAGACTGGGAATCAGTGCTGGGTTTATGTTGACGGATCCCTACATTTCACAGCCCTGGGTGTAGTTAGCGAGAGACTGAAATCCAGAGGAGAATTTGGTTCCGAATGTAACAAAATCCTCGTTTTGCGCCGCTTTGAGGTTATGGTAAAGTTGACCGCCGACACCTGTGGGGAGTTTAGCGGAGCAGTTTTTTTAGTTCCGCCATGTCTCTGTCCTCCAGCAGGGGGAGCCAACATATTCACCATCAGTGGCCTGAAGCCAGACACCAGCTACGACGTGAAGATGTCTGCCATCAATGGCAAGGGCGAGGGGGACAGCAGCCAGCCAATGGGATTCGTGACGGAGCCAGTGCGTAAGTAGAACTGAGTACAACTCTGTCATGCTGAATCGGCTACTCTTTGTGAGCCGTTGGCCCATTATACTGACCATTTCACCATCTTTAAAGGGTAGGGCTCCACGCCTCCCCACCAGCACAGTGGCTGTTTGCCAGCTGTGTTTCAGACTGTGTGTCAGTGTAGTGAGTGCTGATTGGTTAAGCTCAGACTGTTTGTCAGTGTAATAAGTACTGATTGGTTGCACTTTCAGTGCAATCAACCGCAATAAATCTTAAGCTTACTGCAAATATTACTAATAGTAATTAGTACTAATAGTATGCTAACTTTTACGCCATTCCCAGCACTAGTTGTGTGCTACATTGTAATGTGCTGTGTGACACCTATATACAGCTCTGCCTACATTATTCTTCACCAGAATAAGGTAGCGGCTGTGTTACATTGCCGACAGTTTTTGTGATGTGCTTTCCTGTCTGTCCGACACCGTACCTCAGCACATGACATAGCGTGTTAAGTGAGAGCGTCACAGTTTTAACTCCATCCCAAATGGCAGAGTTTTCCTTATTATCTTCACTGGCTGTTCGTCTGCGCAGCACCTATTATGGTCCGGGTGCATCGGGGCGCTCCTTAGGGTGTGTTCCTGCCCGTCCCACTTCATCCTCGACACCCCGAATGGTTTGGGAATGCAGGATGACCAATGAGATTCTGCAGCCTCCCACTTAATGGATATGTGTGGTGTCACCATCCAGCTCCATTGAATCCTGACAGAGCAAACACAATTTTTGGTGAAGGTCAGAGATCACTAATTAACAGTGGTGTAGTTTCTCTATACAGTCTTTTAAAAGCTCATTGCTGAAAGTGAATATGATCAAGGACTTTGTTTTTTCCCTCTTAATTTGATTGCACTGGTAGTATGTAGGCATTCATCTGTTTGCAAACTGATGGCAAAATGGTGGTTTGAGCAATTTTTGGACTGGGTCCATCCAACATAGCATTACTGATGGTGAGAGCTATGGAGTATGGGTTTAACGAGTGCAGTTTAAGCTGTCATTCAGCTTTGTGTGTGTATTGTATGTGTGTATGTGTGTGTGTGAGCGCACATGCATTGCCTGAAAGTGGAGAGACTTCTAAAGCCTGTCTGTGGAGCCAGTAATAATTGGGTTAAGCATGTTGTGGTGGGCTGCCCTGCCCCATGATCAGCCCCATACAGCCGGACAGCCCCTGCATTGAAGTCGCTGCACGAATGTTCCCCCGAGAGGAATGCAGATGCTGTCTGACCTGACAGGCACGCCCCCCCAGCTGGGGCCACCTGTATATTAAAATGGGAGCAGCATGAAGGGGAGAGAGAATGTCGCTCCGGTGGACATTCACTGTTGGCGAATGTTAACTATGTGGTTTTTTGCCCCAGCAAACTCACCCGGGGACAAGCCATCTGCGTAAAGCCCCTGAACCCGGCCTTGTGGTGCCCTGCTGAGACGGGAGAGCCGCCAGAGATGACGCGGCTGGTTCGCTCCGAATTATTTTGTCGAGCCTTAGTCTGGGAGAGCGACTCCCATTCCAACCACCCCGCTCGTATTCTGTGCAGACAGTCGTAATAAAGGCTTGCTGTGCCAAGGGGCAGTTTATCCCCAATTCTCACGCCCACATGATGTTCCTCCCCAGCCCACCACAACGTTCACAAAGTGGACCCGTCAAAATATTTTTCCATAATTTAAGTTCTCAGAAGCTCTTGGCTGACGTCTGGATTTCAAAGCTGCACACGTTTTTCGTAAGGCAAGATACTCGCCAACAATTTTACCCGTCGTTTGTCTTTAGCTTATTTTTATAAGCATCAAAGAAGCGTGGATTTGGCGGGACAGGTAGACAGCAGTGTTAGTGAGGCTGGCATGTTCATCACTCATGAATATAGACAAATGAGCCACTATTTCCAGGATAATCTGTGCCCTAAATGCTTCCTAAGCAACATTAGTCTATTGACGACTCAGCTTTCATCTGATGTGGTTAACCTGTTCATGCATGAATTACAACTGGCTGAGGCAACTTTTTTTTTTTTTTCTATTCTGTCTTTTCAGGATTACAAAAGAATATTCTGAAGTGATTTTACTCGTGCTTTTTAAAAAATAGCGTGTATTGTACGGCATGTATTTGAGTTCTTCACCATAAGTAACACATATCTAATCACTAATAAGTCTGACAGTGAATCATAATTGAACCTTAGTTCCTTTTGGGGCAACATCCACTAAAGAGGATTCCATGTGACTTTCGACTTGAAAACGATCCATCTATTAGATAATGGGATTTAAATGGCTGCCCACTGTAGTAAGTACTATACATGAAAGGGCTCATCACCGTGCTTCTATAATTTATGTGTGTGGGGGGGATAATGTTGTTCAGCATACTTATATCGAAAAATTAAGACTTTACGGTTTCATCATTTTGCAACTTTGACTGTTTGACAGAAACGTACTGCGGTTCTCTATTACACTCGTGAAAACCATAGCCTCCTTTAAGGCGTCATGTTTAGTAGATGTTCTGAAAGTGTACTGAGTGGAGTGAGGCCACACTCACATGTCATGTGTGGCGAAGCTTAAGACAAACGGCAGTGTAAACTGAGCAGCTAGTGTGGAAGAGAGAGATGGGAACTAATCATAATGCTGTGAACGACTGTGGACATGCCGAGTCGTAGACCTAACAGCCCCAGGTTCCAAGATCCCAAATATAATATTAGTACCGAAGCAAAAATTTTAGAATGGATCCAACCAGTGTGGAGTTTTTACGGTCTCCTTGCTTTGCAGTCCAATCTCTAAATTGCTTGATGTGTCTGTATGTGTGTTTGCATTTGTGGCCTGTGATGAATTTGCATCCTATCCACGGTGTTCACTAGTTTTGTTTTCTGTGTTGTCTTGAATAGTCTCCAACCACCTCTGCCTTCCAATATTGTACTGGATGACTGGTTGAAAGATGGATGGATGGATGGATGGATGGATGGATGGAGTTCATCCCAAATACAGTCATATTTCAGCACCTGGATTTGATTTGTAGGTTTCAAAATGGCACTGTTTATCTCTGTTGATTTTATTTTCTGTAACATACTGCAATCTGCTTAGGTTTTGGTGAGTGGTTGGGGGTGGTTGAACATGCAGGATACAGAAGAGGTTTCAGGACAGTGAGAGGCACAAGGTCTCCGTACAATGGGGAGAATGGCTCCTCGCAACTTCAGCGGTTGCAGAAACGCCTAATGGAAACCTGTTTGCTCGCCCTCCATAATGAAAATCTGGTCGGCAGCCATGGCGTCTCCATGCAGCGCCTGTATCTGTAAAGCCCCCGGGGTCCTAATTATCCCCAACTTGCCAGAAGAAAAGTGATTCATAACGAAATACTGTTGACGAGTTGTAAAAAAAGAAGACGGGCATTTTTGTTTTTTCCGGGAGTCCTCTGTGCAATTCTCGGTGGTTCTCGACAGACACTCGGCACCGTCAGCTGAGTCTGTCATGTCACAGGCATGGCACGGACTGCGCGAGTCTGACCAAACACTTCCATGTTCATCACCCTTTTATATTTTGTGTTAAAAATATAAAATGTTTGTCAGTGTTCTCCAGGTCTCTGTTTGCTCTCCACATACCATGATTTATCGTGTTTCACATGCCACGTCTTCCTCTGTGCTAAATAGGTTTGTTTCTTTTTCGCTTTTATTTAAATTTACTTACTCTGATTAAGTGACTGTTCATAAGTATAAACAAGCATAAAGGTGAAAGTGTAGAATGCATTTAGTAATTATATAGTAATGTAACTGTTTTTATGAATTGTACTGTTGTACTTGCCTTGTTTTTGTGACTGAAAGATTTGCTACCATGATATACTCCAATCTGTGAATGGTTTTCTCTGGTGTGCCCTGAATTGTGTTGTTTTTCTGCTCTTTCTGTAAATGTGTCTTTATTGTCATTTTCCCTTTTCCGTGCTTGTCGTATATACTTTTTTTATGACCTTTTCAATTTTCCTTTCGACCAATCATATGCGTGCATGTCATGTGGCTGTCATGTGGCTTGCATGGGTGCTGGTGATGTCGCCCACGGTGATCAACAGAAGGTAAATTGATCCTGGATAGATCCTTCACATAGATTTTAAGTCTGTCTCTCTTCATGTGTTTCATTTATTCTTTTTTCCTTTCTTCAGTGTTTTTAAGATTATCATTTTTCAATTTTAGGTGAGTTTTTCCTGCTGTTCATCATTCATGCATGCTTTTATAATACATCATTATGTATGGGTAAACTATTCATCTTGTGCCTTTCTAACAAGACACCTCCCTTTAAATCTTTAACACCCAACACCATTTCCCTGGTGACTGGTCTCTTTTTCAGGGCACCTTTCACATGGAAAAAATTAAAATTAAATGCCAAGCCTTACATAAATCAAGCTGACAGAACTTCCACTAGTTATTTTATGCTTCCTTCCTCACACTTTTCAGTTATTTTAAGGAGGAAACACATAAGCACTGAGGTGTTAGGTCTTCAGAAACGAGTGAGCGAATAGAAAATCGGACCCAAAGCAAATGGTTGACCCCAGTAAGACAGTTTTTATTCTGAGTTCATTTTTTGTCAGGAGGAGGTGGACAACTTAGGTTTCCAATCTAAGTTTTTTTCCCCCCTTCATCCATCATACAAAATGACTACTTAAAATCTGCACCACTAGTAGACTTAAAAACTGTTCCACTGGCTGAATTGCAGTAGATAGATATTTGTTAGCCCTCAGAAAGCATCCTTGTGCTTCAAAGCCATTATTTCCAGGGAGAAACTGTTCCCCACAATGAAGGCAGTTATTATCTGTTGAATTTCACCGTTATCCTTACCAAAGCTTCTTCCCTATACTAACAGCACACTCCTAGTGGCCTTCCATTCTGACTGACACTCGGTGACACTGCCGGGTTACTTTGTCAGCGGACCCAGAACTGAGCCCTGCATTGGGGGTCACCTCCCCTTCATGTCATTAGTGCCGCTTCTTGGGCCGCAGTTTTAATGAGACTAGATTGGTTGTTAGTTACTAACATAAAATGTGGAAGTTACTTTAGATTACTGGGGATTTACTGTATATTAGTAAAATGTATGCCACTGCTGAATCTTATTGCTGAACTTGTTGCGTCAGCTAATTGTGTTAATTTATGTGTAATTTGCAGGATAACACAGCAATCAGGGCTTTAAAATTGGAAGCACACAAACCATTATGATGTCACAGTCTTTCAGTTTTTATTTTTTTATTTATAGCCATGTCTTTTTTTTCTCTTTTAGCATCTGAGAAATGTTAATCTAACTGGAAATGATACTTTATGATTTTTTCATTATGTACTGTACAGTGTCACCAGGTCCAGCTCCACGGGGGGCACAGGGTGAGCCTGGTCCACCCAGTCAGGGCCATGTACCACCCCAAGGCAGGGAAAATGCTAATCAATCACAGAATTTTTTGATTACTGAAAATATGAAGTTATGTTATGAGTTATGTTTTTTTTGAAACACTTTAATCCCCAGCCCCTCCAGTGAATCCTGTGGCACACCCTACGTCCCTGAGCTGGAGCTATGCCTGAGTGTCATGCTATTGTATATACTGTATGTATCACGGAAATGAGAATGTTTCATACTGGTGTATTGTGGTAAGTATTAACTGAAATATGGTAGAGTGAAATGTTTTTTGTGGCTGAATATTTGATGCTTGCATGAAGAATAAACGTGTAGTTCAGCAGTCCAGTGGTGTGATGGGACCAAAAGACAGCCAAAGAGATAAAACGTTTGAAGAGTGTGGCAGGACAGTAGCCGTAGGAGGGCTCAGACTCGAAGGTCCCGTCGGTATCACCGAGGTCGGCCTTCATCTTATGACTCAGAAAAGAGAGACGGAACCATGTTGACTGTCTGTCTGGCTCCACGTTCGCCTGATGCTGGGATGAATTTGGACAGGTGTCAGCGCTGCCTGGAGTAGGAATTGTCTACCTCCCTTGGTGCTGACTCAACCCAGGCTGGCAAACTGACCACACAAAAAGAAAATATCTTTCTCCTTAACAATGCGATACTCACTATCTTACCTTAATTCACCTCCCCAGTACTTATGACCAAATTGTGGCTGTCAGTTCAGGCAGGATAGTGAAGCAAAATTCACCTCTGGGAGAGGCCTTAAGAAGCCTTCTTTTGCTTAAAGACCAGGGGATGCTAACGTGAGCCTCAGAAAGCATACGCGGGAGGCTGACAGGAGAGTCGGAGTGCATATGCGTGAGGGTAACAAGAGATTCAGACAGTATACCCGGAAGGCTAACTGGAGAGTCACAAAGAATACACAGGAGGCTAACAGGAGAGTCAGGGAGCATACGTGGGAGGCTAACAAGAGAGTCAGGGAGTATATGCAGGAGGCTAACAGGAGAGTCAGAAAGCATACATGAGAGGCTAACGAGGGAGTCAGTATGGCATAAGGCTAATGAGGGAGTGAGAGGTCACACATGATGCAAACAAGGGAGAGGGCAGTCAGAGCAAAGACAGGCCCTCTCCCTACCTGAGACCCTGATGAGTCACGTCACACAGTGGTGGGTCCAGACATTGTTAATTAGCCTTAATTAGCATCTTCGTAAGTGAACTGCTGAAATCAATCTGCTGTGATGACTAAGGGTTCCCTCCCGTGGTACAGCAGTGGTAGTGACTTCTGTGTGAATCTGGTGATCTTACTGACATAAAGATGATCCCAGCTCATCAATATGACGCAGCTACCATTTGTTCAGAGGTCTGTCCTGCTTAATTAAACATAAAAACTATACAGAGAAAACAAATTTCCAGTGTTTTAAAGACTGTGGTATGTAGCCTTCAGTTCTTCAAGCTCAGCTAAAAGATTTTACATTTAGAAGCTGCAGGGGTCTTCTTGGTGAGCCCTTTATTAAAAAGGAAAGTGAAGATGAACTCCACATGAGGAAAATTAATAAAATCACTTTAATTTAGCTAGAAATGAGGAAGAAAAAGGCTTGTACCGTTGTGCTGAATGCCAGGGCCGCACTTTGTCCCTAACCCCGCTGTCCCTGCTCTATCCCCAGGGGAGCCCAGCGCCCCCAGGCTTGAAGCCCAGCTGCAGCCCGCTGGCAATGTCCTCCGGGTGAGCTGGACCAAGCAGGACGATGGGGGCTCCCCCATCACGCACTACCTAGTCAGTTACAAAGCAGTGAGTATTGGGGGTGGAGGGGGGATGGGGATGTGGTCTCGAGGGGGGGGCTGAGCTCGCTCCTCTCTCTCTCTGTCCCCCCCCAGAAGCTCGCGTCTGACTGGAGGCCCGAAGTGCGTCTGCCCAGTGGCAGCGAGTTTGTGGTGCTGAGAGGACTGGACTGGGACACGGAGTACAGTGTGTACGTGGTGGCGGAGAACCGGCGGGGCCAGTCGCAGCCCGCCACGGTGGTGCTGAGGACTGCGCCCGCCCCAACAACTGCCCCAGGTACTGCCCGCAGCATGCCGGGCCTAACTCTTCAGGGTCTGACCCCCCCTGCTTAACTAACTCCACAGGTCACAGCTGGAGGCCTCTAGGCATACAGTAAGCCCGCACGGGGCACACCTAACACAGCTGCTTGTCTTGGGTCAGTGTGTCCTTGTCCTCAGAACTGGGGAGGATGGAGCGAGAGGCTGAAGGCCAGCTCTAACGGGCCGGCCCAGAGCTTCCATCCTTGTTCCCCTCCGACCCCTATGGTCTCACTCACTTCCCCCCCGCTGCACTTCAGCGTTCCATGCTTGACTGACAGCTGTGCATGCCTCCCCGTCTCCTCCCTCAACTGTCATGTGACCACCACTCCGGAGGAAAAAGCTGGAGGACTAACCATAGAGGGAGCTGTTGTGGTTATGATAGTAAACTCTGATGTGGATGTCGCTGAAGCACAGCCAACATTTGTACTAGGCCCTGCCCTGGTAACGATGTCGATCCAGCTCTGATGTGGATTTCACTGAAGTCAGTACTGACTGTAGTATCCATGGATGTCTGAAGCTGACTTTCTGAAGGTGAAGGACACAGAGTTACCTCTGTTCTCTGCATCAGTTACCATGTCCAGGGAGCTCTTCTGTAGGCCTTAATGAACCTGACCAGCATCACTACTCAGTTTTCTACTGCTTTTGTCTTGTCAATAGAAAATAGAAAAACCTAGAAGCTCTACCCTGTATCGTCCTACCAGGGAATGAAGATGCATCTACCTCCTCATTCCTCAGGAGGACACCCTTTGAAGCACTGACACTGACTGCTGCATCCCTGCCCTGTCAAATGACCTCATAAATGCCCCACTGTCTGACCGCATGCGTACGCCCGCAGGCTGTGCAGGGCTTGGCTGGGTTCCGGCAACTAATCCCACGCACTCCGGCTTCACTCGCACGCCACCCCTGCAGCGCTGTACCTCGCCTACTTCTGCCCCAACCACCACCAGCTGCCGCGCTTGTAGAAGTTTAAATGAAGGTGGAAACACTCTGTGAAAAACCGGAGGGGCCATAACGCTTACGGCTAGTATGTGGGCCACCATTTCCCAGTGTGGAATCGGTTGCTGAGGTGGACAGCACTTGAGCGTTTACACTCGGCTGAAATTTAACAGGCACCCCGTAGAACCGGAACTACATGTGGACCAGGTCTCGGAGGCTGGTATTGAGAGAGTGTGAAATAAGTTCTACGGTGGGGGGTGCAGTCAAGCTCGCCCCGGCAAGGTTAGCTTGGATATGTCCCATTGTTGCCAGCAGGAGACCACGTGTCCCCACCCTGGATGCCAGCACAGTCCTGCTCATTTTCTGATGCAAGGCCACGCGCGTCTCCCATAGCACTGCCAGTTCGCACAGTAAACACAGACAAGGTCACGTCTTTCCGTGTTTCCTCCTGTGAGCAGCTAGGTGATGCCTGCCAAAGAAGGCAAAGCAGTTTAGCAATAATGATCTGCTAAAGTCCTTGAGGTACAGTAGAGTAAAGTGGGCGGGCTTATGTAAATGTTCTGTGTTGTCCACCTTCCTCCTCCTTCATACTGTAGTTACTAAGGCGTCTTCTCCACATTCCTATGAGCCACATCATCCTCTGCACTGACTCTGCCTGTTTCTTCTCTAACCATCAAGTTGATGGACAGCTTTCCCCAAACTTGCCTATACTTCCTTTTGTGTTTCAGTTTAACATTAGTACTTTTCTGTAATTTGACTTATTTTTCTATCTTTCTCTCTTTCTCTCCCTCCTTCCCTTTTTTCTCTTTGTCTTCATTGTGTGGTCTCTGGCCAAACTGGTTACTTGTTTGCCTAAAAAAAAAAAAAATAACTGTTGTCTTCAATAATTATTGCCCTGTCCATCGTTTTTCTGTGGTGTTTATGTGATGTCATTCCTGTGGTGTTTCCTCTTTTTTTTTTCTTTGCGCAATATGCATCTGTTATGTATGTGCACATGTCTGTGCGTGCGTGTGTGTGTGTGTGTGTGTGTATCGTTCGCGTGACCTTTCTGCATTCCTCAGCAACCCTCGGCTGCTCCTCTTTGACCTCCACCCTGGCCTCACTCCTCATCTCCATGCTGGCCGTGATCCTGCTGTCGTAAACTGGCAGAGGCAGGGAGACCCCACTCGGGCCCAGCCGACGAACAGACATATGGACAGTTGGGTTATCAGTTGGGTTATCTTGGAACGGTTTGGGCTGAGGAATAGTACAGTGGCTTGCTTTCACTTCTCATTTAAATCTGAACTTTTTTCTTGTATCCGAAGAGACCTTTTGTTCTTGTCCTCCAACATGATGTCCGATATCAGAGCATTTACATGAGGCATGTGACCGTCGGTGGCTGTGCTTCAAAATTGGACCAGGATGTGTGTCCACCCGGCGTGTCCGTGCACGTCTCCATCGACACACAGCGCCCTCCCTTGGCTCGCTGCCTTCCTCTCACGCCTCCTCTTCTTCATTGCGGCACTGTATGCAAGGGAAGCAGACTCCTTCCTTTGGCCTTACAGAATGAAACTCTTCGGTTAAAAGAAGAAAAATTTTCATTTTCTCCCCCCTTCATAAATATGCAAAAAAATATTTTTTTTGAAAAGCCACTTTATTCCTTTAAATTTTGCCCAAGGAATTACAGAGAACTGTATATTTAAATTCTGTCATTTTAACAAAATTATGCGTAATTTATTTTACATAAATACACTTGTCTTTGTACTTGTCTTACGTTTGATTACAAACAAGAATAACAGTCTTTTTGTACAAGCAGGTGTGCTCTCATAAATAAGAAATAATTACTGAATATACAAAAGTGTTGACAATAACTATATTTATAGTAACACATTTTAAACTGCAGATGTAGTGTGGAAATTACTTTCTAGATGAATATTTATCTGTGTGATATTATTGTTCCCTCTAGGGGGCGGTGTGCATAGTTGTTTAAGGTGTAAGGAGGATTTTGCTGTACCAAAGTACAGCAGTTAGGCCAAATGAAAATCCTGCAAGCAGAAATAGAGAAGGATTTTAAATTGCTTGAATAGCTCTGTCAGGAATTTGCATAAATGTGCTTTTCTCACATTTAAATGAAGTCAGCCTGAAATAAAGGAAAGGTTTATGTTCCCTGGTTTATGAGCAGTTTTATTTGTATTGCTTGAATTTTTTTTTATTTATTTTCTTTCTCAGTTTTAGCCTCACATTGCATGCAAGTCGTATTTCCCATTGTGGCAGGGAAAAAGTGTTGCTGTGGTTTCAAAAATATGCTTTTTGTAGAACTTTAACCCCTAAAAGGTCTGCACAAATCAATAACAGACATATTTCATTTTCTGGAGATTTATTCGAGAGAGAATTGTGCAAATGTGGCATTAAATATTCAGCATGAAGTTGCTGTAAATTTGGGATGAAGGACTGTTTTTTAAAAGTGAGAACAGGTGAGGGCAGCATTTCCGCGCTGAACTTTGCGGGACAGGTTGTCACATGACTTATTTAGCGTGATAGCACTTTGAAGGGCTTCTTGCATCTCTCAGGTGTCCTGCGCCTCCTCCTGCATGTTCTCTATGAAACCCAAAAGCAGCTTCACTAAGTAATACACACAGTGTGCGTTTGTATCAGTGCTGCTAGGGATATGTTCACCGTATGACTGAGTGTGTGTCTAACGCCTTCTCAGGGCCGCACGCATAATCCCTGTTTGTGTGTGTGTGTGTGTGCGCGCGCGTGACTGGCAGAGGCACGTAAGTTTATGAAGAATGCGTTTGTTTTGTGCAGTGCTTGAAAAATGCTGAAAGTGGCAGGTGTAGCCATAATGTTTTAAAGTGCACTAAGAAAATGTTACCCTGAGAGTTTTCGGAACGACTCTTCTGGAGGAGAGCCCAGCCTTGCAAGCTCACCTCGCCGTGCGGCCGGTACGATGGCCCCGCTCACAGCACGGCGGCTGTTTAGTCTGAAAGCCGAGTCAGGTGGCAGTGCTAGTTACCAGGGCAACGATTACAACAGCAGTCACCTTTTCACATCAGCTCTCAAGAGCGATTTTGAAAGCACTTAGTAAATTTGGTTTTATTTTGGACGAGGGTGGCCTAGACACCAAGCCAGGGAATCGAATAGCCCTCAGGATGCAGTAGAAGTGGAGCCTTACGTGTCCTTAATATGACCAGAACTTGCAGGTCGTAGGTGACCTGCTATGGGAAGATTTTTCAGGATAGTTAGAGCTTGGCTGGGGAGTGCTGTCCGTGGTGCTGAAGAACATCCCAGTCTTGCAGTCAGCGCTTAACTGATGTTTGTACGTAATGCTACTCCATGCTGAAGCCTTATGGCACATCGGCTAAATTTCCTGTTATGACCCTGCCTCTCATAATTCTAGCTGGCCATAATCTCTTTGCAACACACAAAACTGAGGCTTAAAGTCTAAAAGCACCCAGCCAAGCATGAGGCAGCAGGTAGGGTGTGTTTGATGGATGTTACTTGTGTATCAGCCATTCATTTCTATTTTTGGTGATTCTCATTAAATTCCTAATCATGTTTAGGAGACTTAAAACTTTGAAGGATTTGTGAAGGAATGAGTTTTATGTGTAGCAGTGCTTTCAGGCTATCTGCATTGTTTCATTTAATCTTCAGTCATTTAATATTGACCACAAGTCCTAATGGACTCACAGTCTTTTGTGAAGGGCCTCCTGTTGAGTGGGTTCGCTTGTGTTATACCAATAAGTAGTGACGGGACGAATGAAGCTTTGATTGGTTAGTTCAGGATACTCCCACCAACCATGGGTTTTGAAGCCTCATTTAATGTCAGCATTAATTGGTTAATTCAGGATACTCCCACCAACCACAGGTTTTGAAGCCTCATTTAATGCCAGCATTAATTGGTTAGTTCAGGATACTCCCACCAACCATGGGTTTTGAAGCCTCATTTAATGCCAGCATTAATTGGTTAGTTCAGGATACTCCCACCCACCACACTTCACTTTCCAATCTTTTTTATACCCCTGACTTTGCTACTGTCTCATTACTGCAAAAGGCCTTCAAGTAAAAACACTGAACTGGTCTAATTAAACTAAGACATTAGTTTATTACTGGAAGGTCTGCCCTGTCTCTAAAATGCTTTAATGCGATTGCGTTGGTCCTTTAAGCTGTTTGCTTACATTCTTACACTTCTGTACACTTTATTTACTGTGGAATGTACTGTTTTGACATTTAAGAGATTCTCACTACTGACTCAGTTCACATTTGGAACTAAATTCCCAGGTGAGACATGTCCCTCTGCACTTCACCTTTAGACCAGTTAGTATCCAAAATGGAGTTTGTTGCGTAATGGTAATGTTAAATTATTCTTAAAAGTGCACAAGTGCCCTTCCGACCACAGACGAAGTTTGACTCGTTTATGAGGAAGTTGTGTGTGATTCTTTGGTTCACACATTTCTGTCCTTTTGTCTCTTTACCTCCAAAGATCCTCTGGCTAGCAGTGGACTGGGCGCAGGGGCGATTGCCGGGATACTGGTGGTTGCCTTCGTGGTGCTCCTTGTCGTCGTGGACGTCGCCTGCTTCTTTGTCAACAAGTGTGGCTTCCTAATGTGCCTCGCGGCCAATGTGTGCGGCAAGCAGGGGGCAGGAGCCAAGGGCAAAGACTTTGAGGGTGGAATGGCAGCGTTTTCGTGAGTATCTGTCAAGAAACGTCATGCCTGCAGTCTCATTATACCATATACAACACTCAAATATAACATTTACCTTAAATAAGAGGCTTTTAATGTCATTGAGGTAGTTGTTTAAAGGTCTGCATAGCCACAACATCTGGAACAAGCTATGAGGATTTGGAGCCATTTGTTGAGGAAGATTGAGTCACTCTGACTAGACTTCAGATTTCACCATGTTGTGGTTTGACATTGACAAACAATTGCATCTGTGTTCCGACGGGTCCATTCTATACTATTTGACATTGACCTAGAACTGTAACGAGATTCTCATTGGTCCTCGCTCAGTAGCTTTGAATTGGCCTAGAATAATGGCTTTGCTCTGATTTGGTCTGTGCTGTATAGCCAGTGGGATGTCTCGGGGATAACTAGGGGTCAGCTGCCAGGTTCTTTGTTTCTGAGCATCCCTGTTTCCCGGGCTCCTTGGCTCACAGAAAGGATGAATCCAGGGAGCCCATCGTGGAGGTCCGCACAGAGGAAGAGACACAGAACCATGATGGAGGTGGTCTGACAGAGCCCAGTGAGACCACCCCGCTAACGGAGTCTGAGTACGCGTCCCCCTGTCACCTCATCAGTGTTACCAGTCTTGTGTAAAATGGAGGTTATTCTTAGCTATCTTTGGTGCCTTTGATGTCATTCTTCTATCATTCTCTCTCAGTTTACCTCTGTAATATCTTTGTCTCCCTTCTTTGGTTGTCTCTCTCTCTTGGTCTTTCCACTGCTCTGTTCATTCCTCTCTCTGTCCATTTTTCTTTGTCATTTCCTGTTGTTTTTCACGCCCTCGCCTGCCTTTTTTCAGGCGAGCTGTTGACATCACACCTACAGTTATAAACCTATTGCCCTCCCCGATCGCTAACTGTGAAGCATCAAGCTCCCTGCCCACCAGCGATAGCACAACCCCACTCGTCCCACAGTCCAGCACGCCCAAAGCCTCGGGACGTCCCCAGACCGCCCCCAGGGAGGTGCCTTTGGTCGACCTGAGTGATGCGCAGATGAAGGCAGCTCCTCCCACCACCAGGCCCACAGCAGCGCAACCTCCCCAGAACGAAAAGAAGCAGAACCCCTCCGAGGTCAGCAAAGCACAAAGCAACCTCAGGAGTGGGACTCCCACCTCCTCCCTGAACCAGAAATCCATCCCAGACAGCAGTCCAGTAGGTAAGACCCACCACCCACCGATGAGGTCTGTCCTCCTCGGCCAGTGCTGTGCCGCTGTCATTCTGCGACATTTCAGTGACTGACTCTCCTGGTTTGGCACTTCCTGTGGTAGATTTACGACTTCTACGCCGGCCATTTCACTTCATACTGAAATCCATACTCAATTACCTTTGAAGCAGGGATTGGGTAGATTTAGGGATATCAGGTAAGAGATCTGCAGCCCTGTGCCTGCAGGAAACCTGCTTAATGAAGCCAAGCTGGATATGATTCACCTCAGTACTCTGTTAGGGTTAGCTAGGACAAAGAGGAGTTGGAGGTCTCATCTAAGAATTGTCAGGGAGGGAATTGCTAAGCGAAAAGAGTTCATGGCGTTGCTGGATTTCTCCCTTGCTCTTGATATGTATATGTATATATATGTAATATATTTTGCACTGAAATATAGACTATATATGTACTTATTACACACATCATACTTTTTATGTGATTTCCATTTGATGTTCTACATCCGGTTGAGTAAGCATACTCAGAGTTTTCTATGTGGTCTTCACACAACGGAGCTTCAGCTGGTGGAATGGCCTGTTATTGGTCAGACTTCTAAGATCCACTAGTGTCCAAAGGCCAAGCAGAAAAGCCACTGAAGCAAGTTCTCCAGGATGGCAGGAAGGGATGCCACTTTAATGCATCACTGCAGACAACGTTCTCAGCGGTTGGCATGGAGCTGACTGAGACACATCAAAGACCAGGTGGCACATAGGGATAGTATGCTGTGCCACCCAGCTAGTGCCATGCTGGAGTCCCAGCTTTTAGAAGCTTTAGAACGTGAGACATAGAGTACAATTAGAACATAACCTCGACTTATCACACATCAGTGCTAATGCTAATTAACCAAGTTTTGTACAAGGCGGTCAGGGATAGACATTAGGGTTTATTTATAGCCGCAGGCCTTTTTTTGTGATGATATCGCTGTCATTTTCATCAGAACTGCTTCAAGACTCATTTGTGTACCTTCTGTGGACTTGTCACCCACAGCAAAGTCCCAGTAGCCGAGAGACACATCCACGGCGGAGGAAGAGGAGTGGATATCGATGGGCGCCCCTCAGACGAAACGACGGCGAGAGCGAAAACAAAAAAAAGCAACATACAGACACACACACACAAAATGCTGCAGCTTCAGACCCGGAAACCCCCCTATATTCAACATATAGGCCCTCTTAGTGACGCGTCAGTTAGCGGACCTGCTATTTAGCGTAGCTTGGCCTGGTGGACAATGCCCCAAGATGTTCTCCCAACCTCTCCTTTTTCAGTGCATTCAGAAATCATCGAAAACTGAAGTTCTTTCGCCAAGAGTGAGACATAATGGGTTTCCAGCAGAGCGCGCCATGTCTCAGTAATGTCAGGTTGCTGTTCTGAGGCGGATTCCTCTAAATGTTACCTGAAGATGCCGTCCAAATCCCGAACATTTAAGTAAAACCGTAAGACCACTGGAACATTACTGTATATAGTTTCTCAGACATTTCCGTAACATTCTGAAGATCAGACTGTACATAGTTATTTTTTTGCCACTAATATGCTGCACGTCATATTTTTTGTCTTCTGTTTTATTGCTCTTACTGTTAATTATTTTGAAGGCAAGAATTTCAGAAAAAACAAGTAATTTACAGTATAATGGAGTGTTGCAAAAGCATTTACACTGTTTACTGTAATTTCTACTTGTTTATGACATAATTTACATGTTTTCTGTAAACATGAAGAATACAACTCAGTGACTATATATTGCAGTGCATTAATATGAGGTTATTATTATACATTGTATACAGTTAAAACTATTTAATTGAATTTTATTTTACAAATTTTTGAAAACTAAAACAAAGAATTTGCAAGCTGACTCTGAAATGTTCCACATTTTTACTTTCCAAACCTTTGTAAGCCACGGCTACATCTGATCCTGAAGTTTTTTCCTGTCTTGATCTTTGACGTTTCAGACAGAGGGGATGCACTTGGTTTGCACTTGAGCAGTTGAGATGGGGTTATGTGACCTTCGAGAAAAATGGGGAAGGCGATGGGGGACATCTGTAGGGTGTGGGAGCTTCATGGCTAGTCTGCGAAGCTTAGAGTGATCCTCTGTATCCATAGACCCTGCAGTGTGTGTCAACTTCATGGCTAGTCTGCGAAGCTTAGAGTGATCCTCTGTATCCATAGACCCTATAGATATGCTAGCTTCATGGCTAGTCTGAGAAGCTTAGAGTGATCCTCTGTCTCCATAGACCCTATAGATATGCTAGCTTCATGGCTAGTCTGCGAAGCTTAGAGTGATCCTCTGTATCCATAGACCCTATAGATATGCTAGCTTCATGGCTAGTCTGCGAAGCTTAGAGTGATCCTCTGTATCCATTGACCCTATAGATATGCTAGCTTCATGGCTAGTCTGAGAAGCTTAGAGTGATCCTCTGTATCCATAGACCCTGCAGGGTGTGGGAGCTTCATGGCTAGTCTGAGAAGCTTAGAGTGATCTTCTGAATCCATAGACTGTGTAGGGTATGCCAGCTTCATGATTATTCTGAGAAGCTTAGAGTGAACCTCTGTATCCATAGACCCTGTGGGATATGGCAGCTTTTTGGCTAGTCTGCGAAGCTTGTGCTCTTTGGTTGCCATTGGAGACCACTCCTGCTTTGGGACCACCTCCACAGTCTACTCGTTAGGGTTATACCACGATTGCCCACAAATATTCCTCTAATACCCACCCTTCCCAGTACTGTCCCCGTTATCTGACTCATACCCACCAGAATCCCACCTGCATCCTCCCAGTGGTTTGGTTTTCCCCCGATTTCAGTGTGTAACAAACTGGCACGAGCAGCCCAAGGTAATAGACGCCAGTGCCACTCCTGCCCACTTTGTGCCAACCCAGTTTTTCTTGGCCTCAGTCCTGTAACACAAAGATCCGCTCTCCCCCCACCCAGAGTTATGCATATTTGCATGGTGTGGAACATAGCTGCATCAGTCACACAAGAAAACTGGCCTGATTTTTTTTTTTTATTTGGAAGAACAATAAAATAAGGTAACTGCATTTTGATTTGTACTTTAGACCAGTGCCATTGGTAGATGTTGAGGTTCAGCTTAGAAGCATTTTTGTTGTACATTGCTCAGCTGTTCTGTGTGCTGTGATATTGCAGAACATTTTTATAATAATAGAAAACAAGTGCTTTTAATGAGCAACGCTGTCATGGACAAAGAAATTTTTTCAGGTTGTTCTTTCAGTAATGTAAAAAAAAAGGTGTTACATTACATCGATGTGTTAGTGGTACATTTATTTTGCCTGTTAATTGCCATTAATGTGGGACCAAGTTCTTCGTAAGTTTGCAAGAGCTATTCAGCTAGTGTGTTGTGCTGCAAAAAATATGTTCGGAAAGTTAGAAATACTGTGTAAGGATTTTAAAGGTGAAAGGTTCTTCAGTGGTTTAAATGTTCATAGAATAGGGGCCTAGGTCATTGTTGAGGCATACATCAACAGCCTTATTCTTACTCTTAGCCAGAATTCCCCGGCATTTGGGTCCTTCTCTCGTATGTGTGTATATATTTTCTCTTTTCATTGTCCTGGTGTAAATACTGATTACTAACTAAGCCTCATCCTAGTTTTCACTGTCAGACATACCGGTGTTCAATAAAACAAAAATGTTTTAAAAAGTGGCTGAGGTTGTTTTCACTCATTAAGAGCCGTTGGCAAAATGTTGAACTGCAGGCGACAGACACTGTTAAAAGGATTTGCCATTAGTTCAGATTTCAATTTGATTACTTCCTGTTCAAGAATATGTTGTGTGCTTATTTTCTGCAGTGTGTGTATATATTTTTTTTACTTTTTAAAGGATGTTCACTGACATATTTTCTTTCTATATGGTTATTTCTGGATTTTTTTTTTCAGGTAGGAGGCACTGCTCTCAGACATAACCAGCTGTCTTTGCTTACATTTTAAACATAAAACAAATATTTTAAATATTTATGTGCTCCCATAGAAGATATAACTAGCACTCATTGAATAGAATTACTGCAAGTTGTATATTTTTCTGCCTGCAGTTTTATTTCTGTGACCAGGATTAAATGTCTTTTTTTGTTAATTTAACATCCCCTAATTACACTATTCTTGGAAAATGGATTTTAATTGAGGAGAGCATCTACTGATGTGTAGACCCAGATTTGCATTTTTCTACTTGAAACAGTAGGGGGAAGCAACGTGCCTTTAAAAAGATTTTCAGCACTTTTTCATGGTTATGGTAAATCTATGTTTCTGTATTTTTTTTTTGTCTTATTGGTTTTTCATCTGTGGTGGTTTGACATCTGTGGCCTCACTGTATAAGTCATACGTGGTATCTTTGTGTAAGAAAGAAAATACAAGTGTCACATATCTACTGTTCGACTTCTTGGATTTACATTTCTGCATTGTGCATAAACTTCAGATATTCAAATCTATATCCTTTAATGTGTCTTACATGCAACAACTGTGACACAGCAATGATAACTGAGGTGTTAAGTTGCCAATTTGATTGTAGGATTACTGGTGTTCAGAGGAATTGTTAGCTGAACACCAAAACTCAAACCAGCTGGTGGACTTTGAAGACCCGAACACACCAAAGATGGCTGCATGGCTGTATCCTACAGCAGCACTGCAATTGGCCTTGAAATACTGCAATAAGGAGAACAGAGGCAGTAGAGAGTGAGTGCATGAGGTGAGGTCAAATTCACACCTGCATTAACCCTCGATTTGAAACCGCTATCAAGATGTAGAGACAATGTATCCCTTAAGAATAAACCCTCTGATGGGTCATCCTCCCCAGTTGGGGGGGCACCTGCCCTTTCTGCCTGAACCAAACGTGCCGAATGAAAGTGAAGAAAATTGCTCCCCCTTACACCCAGCCGATGCTTCTTTCTCTACTCGCGTTGACAGTTCAAAGGAACTGGGTGTCCCTTTTTTAACTTCCAGCACCTGCTCCTCAAGAGGTGTCTGCACAGCCCAGGTGCTCAGTACTTATGGTGAACAAAAAGAACGAAATGTTTCTGGCCCCCTTTTCAGCCAAGGACTTTTTAAAAGACTTATCCACACAGATTAGAGCAGATGTCCTGGAAAAGCAGCTTGGTATTTCGAAGAACTACCAACTACTATAAGCTAGCCAAAAACAGTGGCCACAGACTGTTTTTCTTAACATTGCATTTGCCCATGATGCATCTCTCCGGCTGCCTTGAACGTCATTGCAGATTGAGAACCTGTTTGCATTGCTGCTGCCAGTGTTGGTACTATAAAACCTCAGATTTATTGGGTGTGGTTAGCGTAAATGTGTTATAAACCGTATCCTATCCGCAATCCACCCTGCCCATGACTAACCAGGCTTTCTCCACAGCACATGAGAATAATCCCTCTTTTTGATCAGTCTAGCATTTAAGATTTTCAGCTGAACATAACTTCTTCAACCCAGCTTAACTCTTTTTCTCCATTGGTATAAGAGATGGAAGTGTGGAAGCATGAATGACAAAGTAAATATATTAATCCTTTGTTTTCCAAAGATCATTGAGTAGTTTACCACAATCATAGAAAGATGTGATCAACCAGAACCTGCATAAGAATTTTACAAAGAATAAAATGACTAGGAAAGTGACAAAGGTTAATGATCACTTAAAGGTCAAAGGGATAAAGGTTAAAGGTCAAAGGTTAGTGTTAAGGGCAAAACTATTGGAGAGATGTTCCAGGCAGATTGGCTCTACAGATCCTGTGGGTTTTATATTCATCTGCAAAAACGCTATATACCAAAGTAATTTACGGTGGTGGGGTTGGACCTATGGGTTTCAGTGTGATATCAATAGCTAGAAAAGTAACAGGAAACAGGATGAGCGCAGATGCCGAGTGAAGTTGTCACTGAAACAATCTGTATTCCTTTCAAATGAGAACAGCTTCTAACCATGCTTTTATCAAGCGTAGTCATGCAACCGTATAACCGTTAGCACCTCTGTCAATCAGTCATGTCTGGATTCATCTGCATTCAAGCGGCTCTCCTATCCGACGCTGACAAGGAGAGTCCTCTGGGTGTCTCATGAAGCGAAAGAGAAAGAGCAGAAAGCCCGAGCGTGACGTCAGTGGTCCGCTGATTCGTTAATAGGGACGTGCGGAGGAGCCGCTGTGCGCAGAGCGGGTACTGCAAAGAGACCCAATAACGCCACCTTGGGAAATAAGGTAAGTGCCAGGCATTAACGGGACGCAACTGGTGACCCGGCAGCCTATGTTGATGTTGCGCTTTTTGTTTTTAATGTTGTTACCCTTATGCATTTTCAATTCTTCTCCCGACAAGCTGCCCACAACTATGCACAAGTACTTTCACATTAAAATGTGTGAACTTGTACTGTTTCACTAAGGATAAGTGACTGTTTGTCTTGTACTTTGCATACTTTGCCCATGTGATGCTCGATACGTCAGATGCCTGTTGAATGTAAAATAAGGGTACATTTGGATGTATTCATCAAGATGTGTAAATGAGGAAAAGCATGTACTACAGAGCAACAGGAGAAACGTTGGGCTGGCGCAGCGGGATTTATACTGTATATAACGTGTTCGATCTGCTAGAACGTTTTTGAATTAGTATGACCTACTAGCTATTTTTAGAAGTATTTTGAAAGTGAACGTACACGTGTAGCGCACTTGATGCGCTTGGAAAGCAATGACGGATGGATATAATTACAAAGGTTAGTAAGATGATAAATTCTGCTGCACAGTGCAGAGGGTGTTACAGGGTATCAAAGAGCGCTACCACGTGAACCCGCAATTTAGAAATTTGTCTTCATCTAGGACTAAAACATAATGTCATTTTAAAATTCGTCTGCAATGAACCGTGCGCCGATTTTGATTGACTAACGGGCTTTGTATCCCAGCAAACAACAGAGCTATGAATTAACATGACGTGCGTAATTCTTCAGATGTTTACCAAGTACTAATAACGTGCTTATTATTACGGATGGTTTCTGTCGCCTTGTAGCTGTCAAGTTCAGCCTGAAAGATGGGCCACAGCAGTGAAAGTTACGCTTGTGTTCACTTTATGCGGTCACGTGGGCAGGGCTGTCAGGGGCGGCTTTCACGCCTTCGCTGTGTTTTAATGCGGCGGCCGCCGTGTCTGATTACGCCGGTATTTCGGGATGTTCTGACTCCCTAAACATCAGGTGACGTGAGCTACAGGTCAAATAACTGTTTCAGTGAAGCATTTCAAAGACTGAAAGTTAATCACCCCTTATTCTCGTATCTTTTGTAGTTCTGCGCGACTCGCAGTAAATTCAAGCTTGCATCGTTTTATTCCTAAGTGTAAAATAATTTCATAATTTAAGTGTTGGACTTGTGTGTGTGTGTGTGTGTGTGTGTAAGGTTAATTTTTGTAGCAAATAAGTGTTAATCTTGAACGATACCTGGGTGCCATTACAACGATTACGTCGCTGGGGAAGTTTTTAAACATTATTTGAAAAATGCATTCATCTCAAAACACCGACTGATTTGACTTGTGTGTGTGTGTGTGTGTGTGTGTGTGTGTGTGTGTATATATATATATATATATAGCACCATATACAGTCTAATGGTGTATAGGAAAGCACTCTTCCAACCTCCCTATTTTAGACATTACTATGATTGATCTGGCTGTCGGAGCTTAGCTAAGAGGCTGAGATCCCGTGGTCTAATGACGTTGCCACCCTTTCTGTCACAGGCCTCCATCCAGGGCAAATGTGTTTTATGAGCCTCGCTTTGTTCCAGAGGAAACAGTCCATTTTAGCTGAACCTTCAGTTTAATCGCTCTTCAGGGCAGCCAGCTGCCTTCACCTAGCTGAGTGATGAGCCAGTAGGAGACTGTTGTCATCTTCAGTAGAAGTGGATTTATCTGCAGCAGAGAAATTAAAAAATCTATATTAAACATTTAGCAGTGATGTATTAAAAGACGTGAACTGAATGGCTTTCTAAATAATACCTAGTGAGTGCATGAGTCTGCTTACATGCTTATCTACGTGATTGTCTGCCTGCTCAAATACGCTCCTGCTCTGGAGGCCAGAGGAGAATGGGCTTCTCTCTTCTCCAGTGTGGGACTTTTTCCTTACCAATGTTCCCCTTGGCTTACTTTCTGGTGATGTCAGTCATACCAGGTTTACACCAGGGGCAGTTTTAAGGGCTGTTTGGGGGTAGGGGCATTACTCTCCTCCTCCCTACTTGCAGTATGATTGGTAGTAACATAAGTTTTTTTTTTTTTTTTTTTTTTTTTTTTTTTTTTCCCATCGAACAGAATTGTCTCCCCCCTGGCCCGCCGATTTGGAATGGTCTAGAACCGGCCCTGGTTCTCCCTGTGGTGCGCGGGGCCCGGTAA
>JAACJT020000031.1:9740851-9781945 GCA_009936485.2 Gymnarchus niloticus | reverse complement strand
GAGGAAGGCAGAGGTGGCTGGGGGTGGGGGTGGCTTCTTGTGCCAAGACTCCCAGAAAAACATCATCATGTGCTTGCGTTTATGGGTTTCTGTAACGATGTCGCTGCCTCGCAGCCTGGGCTGCACCACACTGAGACAGCTTCTCTTAGTAGCCCTCATGTTGCTTCATCACATCCCAGGAAGTCTTAACTGTGAGCTCACCGAGCTGCAGGACTCTCAAAGCAGAGCTGCGCTGGGTGGCAGTGGCTGTCACCCATTACATATCCTGTATGCCCTGTGGTAACCTCTGCTTCTCACATCTCATTGCCCCTGGAACACAGAGCCTAAAACCCCGCCCCCAAATCCCCTCAAGCTGTTTCCAGGGGTGGGGCTAACACTGTTACCCAAACTCAGCTTTCATCAGCAGAAATGTGAATTAGACATGCGACCCGGCTTCTCTGTTCATTCACAGCATAAACATTGGGTTGCTTTGAAGTCATTAGCTGAAGAAAAAAACAGGTGGTTATAGAAGTGTCCTCACTGGGATTAGACTGAGCACCTTTGCATGAACTTTAACCCTGCTGTAATTAGTCCAGCTCGCTGTTGACATGATGTTCACAAGTTCCTAGCATAACTGAACTTTTTCACATTTTATTAAAAACAAAAAAAAATGGATGAAAAGATATTTCGGGGCTGTGAAATTGCTTGACAGTTTTTAGCTTTCTGTCTATTTTACCCTGTCTGGCAGGGTCGGAGCTTTGAAACATTTAAAAACCATTACTGGACCAAGCGTTACCACTCTGTGCGTATTGTCATTGGCCAGATGATAAGGCTGGTTTGATGGTGAAGTGATTGAGTTTCATTTTGGATGTGTGGCTGTGCTTTTATGCAGATGGCTGGTTTTCTCATCCAGGGGCTGAATTTCTCTCTGAACCATGACAGCTGGCAAAATGTCAGACGCTACACTTTAAACCTGATTTGTCGGCCTGATTTGTCAGCCTTTGAAAATATTTGGTTTTTTTTTTTATTTTGATGTCAGAGCTGTTCGCTCTTCTGGGGGTCATTGCCTGAAAGAGCTGAAAGGAGTGCGTGAAATACTCCCCCTGCTGGTGGGTGCTCATTACAACACTTTTAGTAGATCTGAGCCCCTCTTGTCTCAATGCCTGGTAATGACAATGGCTATTCATTCCTGCTAGATAAAAGATGTAACAGTTGCTTATGTGTTTTAATTCAACAATCATCTGATTTGATCTGAGGCGTGAAACTGCTGCCATCTGTGTTCGCGGTGTAGCATTACCATGTTCTTGTGTTGTATACATCTTTTGGCATCAGAAACACCGCTATAGTCCCATTGAAGCATATTTGTTCAAAAGGCAGGATCAGCTATGAAGAATGAACAGAGAATGCACAGAGCGGTGTCCACTTGTTCACAAGGCCAATCCAGGTAGCAAGCTGGTAGCCCTATGGTTTGGCAAACAGAGTTGCAGGTTTTAGTCCAGGGTTGTACTTCTGCTCTATAAAGATCACTGAGAACCTGAATTAGACCAGCTAGCATTTCCGTTAGCAGCTGATCTCTCTTAATCAAAGCACTTGCTGTTGTGACGAATGATGCGTCCCCCTACAAATCCTCCCGAGGTTCTGCTCTAAGGCCGAGTCTTTACTCCCTGTTAAGGAAGCTGCAGGCACGCTGTGTCTCATTAAAAGCACCATTTTGCCTCCTCTGGCCCAACGGCTTGAGCTTGTGCCATATGAGGGACAGGTTGGCTCATTTCGGAAAGGAATTCCCAGAAGGAGTGTTAGGTGATGGATTCAAATGTCATAGTCAGGAACGAGCAGAGCCTGTGAGCCCTGGGAACATTTCAGTGTCGCCCTCAAGGGAAACTCACTTGCCCTTCTGCCATGTGCGCGAGGTCCATCGGTGATCTGAGGTTTACTATTTATACGCTGTCAAAGCGCCTAGATTTTCACACAGACTTTCTGTGATTTGTAGATTTTCTGCAGTCACCCAGGCAATACCTCCTAGTAATCCCAGTTGGATCAGTGTAGTGGTAACACCTTGACTCAGCCTCGGAGAATGGTGCCATATTCCCTGTATGGTACAAAGTTCGCGGCACGAGTGCCGATGATGTTTAGTCTTCATTCCATCTTACGGTTTGAGTCCTGACACAAACTAAGCTAAAGAGTAAGTGATGACAACACAATCACATGAAGTGACACATTTCTGACATTTGTTACCATTAAGTGTACCATGACGAGTTTTCCCAGGACAGCACATGTGGTGAAGAGAAGCAGGCAACGTGTGTTTGGGTCAAAGGGGAGTACACATTGGTGGTAAAAGGGCACCCGCGTGTTCAGCAGGAGCACATGTGTTAGCAGTTTTGGTGATTTGCCCTGGGGTGGCAATCAGTGACACAGGGATGGAGGGAAAGAAGGAGTAGGGGTGGGATTAGTGAGAAGTAGCATGAGTGAAGACGAGACAACTGTTTAGGAGTAAACACGGGAAAACAGATGGAGGAAAACTAGAAGGTCTACTAGTTCACAGAAGGGTTACAGTTCTGGGCTGGCTCAGGTTTCAGGGCCTGGGACGAAAAGCATTCTCATATGAGGGATGGTGGCACCCCCTATGGCGATAGAGGGTAATGCATGCTAACATTGAAATGGAGAATACAGGGCTCCCCTCACCTCCACCTATCTCTGAGTCTGAACAGATCAAAGATGGTCTGGGATGGCTCTTTGCTCTTGAATTATGTGGGGAGAGAGCGTCAGCCAAAGAGAAGAGCTCAGGGGCTTATGGGTAATGGTTTTGGCCATCCAAACCCAGCTGTCACTCCAGCAGCTGAGACCTGCAGCACTACTCCTGTGGGGAGCAGAGTTATTATAGTTTTGAAATTTTCATTAGTTTTTATTTTTTAGTTTTTGGTTTTTTATTTGTTTAGTTTTAGCTAGTTTAACAAGTGCATAAGTAGTTTTATTTTTGAGTAATTTGCTAGTTTTAGTTTAGTTTTTATTTAGTTTTAGTCTGTTTTATTTTTTCAGGTATGATGAGGAAAGCGTTGATTTATAGATCTTGAAAAAGCTAGGATGAAAGAATGCAACCAGAAGGCTGACTAATTTAAGCACATTACACACTATTCACTTTGTGTTTAAACCTCTTGCAATGCTATAAACACAGAACCACTGGAGCTGAGCGGAGTTGCTTTGGCAGTGGAGATAACCAGCACTGAAACATTCAGTATAGAGATATCACAGTGAATAACTATCAAAAGACGAAAGGGTAACAGAACAAATAAGTGCAGACGATATCTGCAACCGCAGTGAATAAATCTATATCAATATACTACGGTATAACAGAACATGTAACTTCAGGTTAGCAAACTACTAGACGAAACCTGTAGGGAATGTGATTCCTCTGTTTTCCTCATTGATCTGTGACACCGGCATCTTACTACTACCTCCATATTCAACACGTTTGATACTAATCACATACAAAGGACAAAGGAAAATTAGAACAAAAAAGAAAATACAATCATAAATTAGCATGGCATATGATGCTAGCTAGCAAAATAGCATTAACAAGACCACTTCGCGGTTGAAAAGATCATTTTCATGAAAATATTTGTATCCCTTTTCAAGCTTTTTAGGTTACATGTTGCGCTCCACTAATTGTGTAACATATGCCATTGGTCAGTTTAGGAAGATTTTTGAGAAAACAGCTGAACAGTCCGCTGTGCTTGCCGGCCACCATTAAACAGGAAGTTGATTATCCCAGCAAGAAACTGGCAGGAAGTCATCATAGATACCCGTGAAAATGGTCTATTCTGAAGTTGCCGCAGCATTCGCTATGCTGTCACCTTCAGGAACTGGCCCGTTATGTCATGAAGTCAACCTGAACAAAAACGAAGTTGATTTTACCTGCAGTTCCATTTCGTTTTAGTTCGTTTTGCAGTGTTCATTGAAGTTTTTATTTAGTTTTCATTTTTTTAAAAACTGTCGCTTTTATTTTTATTATAGTTAACGAAATTATTTTTTCACTGCTAGTTTTAGTTAACTATAATAACCCTGGTGGGGAGGGGGATAGTGTCACCTCCGCCAGTGTTTGCAGGACTCTGGGGTTTCTGCTGGAACGTGAACTCGGCTCTGCCACTCCTGTGTGGGAACCAGGACCCCCCACAGACACACTTTTCCCAAAAAGCAAGTATCGACTGTGTACTTCTGTTACAGTACACTGCCAGTGGTCCCCCTGACAGGTTTTTTTTTAATCCTCTCAGTGACGTGCCTTACAGCTCCTGTCCCTGCCTTTAATTCCAGTCTAATTGCCAGCGGGCCAAAGCCTGATCAGTCAGAGGAGCAAGTAGTTTGATTTTTCTACTCTCCATGTTTTAAATGTGACAGCGACTCACTGACTCCACCTGAATTTCGATGAGTCTGTGGAGGAGCTCTCTGTTTACTAATCATGCCGCTCTGTAAGAGTCGTCTGATTTAATTGGATTGGAGGGACCGGAATGGGGGGGTCGTGTGGGTTTCCTTCATTGTAAATGATCTTCAGCCAGGCAGCCTGGACTGCTCTTAAAGGAACACTGCAACCATTGTTATTTGACTGTAAATGCTCAGCTCTTAAAGGGACATTGTAACCTTTTCTCTTTGACTGTTACGTGGACATGGACATCATAACTGTAAATGTTCAGCTCTTAAAAGGACAAGGCACTAATTTTAATGTAGAGGTGTGAAAATAAATATGCTGTTGTTTTGAGTTTAAACGTCTGGATTCAGCAATGATTCGGCACTTCCTGTATAGTCCTAACATAAATTTGGGGGGGGCTTCTTTGGTTGTTGTACATTTTTCTTCGTAATTGATGCCTTGACTTCTGCTCAGTCAACACATAGCTACAGTCTCATTGATTTCTGAATTAACGATAGTTTGAATACCCTATAGTCAGCTGTAATAAAAGCTGCTTGGAAAGTGTGTCTATGCGAGAGTGTGTATTTGTGTGCATATGTGAGAGATGGTGTATAGGTGTGAAGTTAACCAATCATTTTTCTTGCATACATATCATACTTTTTTTTTTTTTGCGAATTTTGCATTTCTCTGACCTCTAGTGGTTGTCCCTGTAGGTGCAGCATTTATATGTAATATGCTCATCAGCGTAGGGGATGGACTTTATGTCTGACAGCCTTTTGTTCTTGGTTCCACTGGGGTGTTTAAGCTCCATTTAAAATGTGCTCCCGCTAAACCCAGAACTCAGAGCGTTTAATGAATGACATGTGAACAGACTTAATATACAGATGCTGGGAAACTGACAAAGTATCTATGGAGCATTAATGGTGAAAGTGAGCGTAGCCAATGTACGACCAACATTAGCCTCATGGATTGAACAAATGAGCTGTTTATTTAACGGTATTTGTGTGTCTGCGCAGGCTCCGACGTGGCCGTCTTCTGCCTGCTTTGCGGGAAGCGCTTCCAGACGCAGCCGTTGCTGCAGCAGCATATGGGGGTTCACGCCCGCGCACGCAGCTATGCCTGCAGCCAGTGCGACCACACCTTCCCCAGCCACACGACGCTGAGGCGGCACCTACGCTCGCACACAGGTGAGGCCCCGCCCACTCGGCCCTCCATTTCTCGAGCGTCGGCAAGGCCTCTGTTCACTCACCTATGCCAGCCATGTTATTTATTTATTTATTTTCTTTTTAAGATGACAATTGCTCACCTAAGGTGCTCATCCAGATTTAGAACCAGATGTTCTTTAAAATAATGTTTTGTGTCTGCTTTGCAGGCAGGAGCCAGGGCTTCTAGTTGATGGGGACAGGTCCAGTTTATCATTTCCAAGGAATCTTTTTTCCATTGCAGTCACTGAATTGCACCCAGCTGTGGTACCTGACACGTCCGTCGGCAGCCATGCAACACTTTTCTGCTTGCGGATTTTGATCAATCCTGTGAAATTTTATGCCTCCAAAGTAAAAGGGGCCTCGAAGACATATGGGCCTGGGGCAGAAAATGGGGTTTTCACTGTCTGTTGAAAGTCAAAGGGGACGAGAAAGCCCATTCAATCAGACGGATTCCACTTAGTGTGCAAGACCTCAAACATTGATCAGCCTGTTAGCGCGGATCAGTGCCTTGTCTGCAGGTTTGCTGTGGGCTTCTTTGTGTTAGCTTTATGGCTGTCTGCCTGTCTGAAGGGCTGCTGTAATTCTCTACGTTGAATTCATCAAGGTCTTTAGGCAGGCCCTTCGTGGGCCTCCATACATTACGTTTATCAATGTGTGTGTCCCTCACAGGCCTTCGTACTGTGGATTTGACACTGTCTCTCTGCAGGTCCATCGCCTATCTCAAAGTTAGCTTTTCCTGTCAGTTAGCTTGGCCATTGTCTGCACTACATTGTGAGTCTTTGTTGACCTCAGCCAGGTCTGGATGCACGTACATGTAGGAGTCCGTGCTACCCTTCTAATCGCCGTTAAATTGCTGACGAGCGAGTGTGCCACTTGGCTTTTCTTGGATTTAATCACAATCTATGTTTCATTTTGACTGCATGCTATACAAACAATTCCAAGCTACAGACGAGTTTATAATGCCTTACAAGCAGCTCCACCATCTGGCTCTTTGTAACCAGAATGATAATGTCTCCTTAAACGAGGATTGTCGTTGACTGTTAACGAGCTGCTGTTAGTCTCTCCTCGTTAGCGCCGTCATTTCGCATCTTGTTTACACCTGTATTTATAACTTATCATTTTCACATGCCTGCCCTCAGGTTGCTTAGCTGACTTGACAGTCTTCCATTCATTTACAGTTGTCGTCCTAATTTAGCATTTATTTGTTTACACGTATGACTTCTTTGTCGAGAGCAACATAGTTCACCAAGAAATGCGTTTATACAGCTGCATTCACAAGAATGGCTGCAGATGCCTTCAGCTTTTGCACCTTAGCATACATGCAGAAGGGCTTGCTGCAACCTTGACATGCCACGCTGCAACTCTGCCGCCTCCCCCCTGCAGGCGACCACCCCTTCGAATGCGAGTTCTGCGGCAGCTGCTTCCGTGACGAGCCTTCACTCCGGGGACACAAGCGGACGCACACCGGGGAGAAGCCGTATGAGTGCAATGGCTGCGGGAAGAAGTTCAGCCTCAAGCACCAGCTGGAGACCCACTACCGTGTGCACACAGGTCAGGGGTCAGGGGGTTAAGTGTGGGTGGCACCCGGAAGAGTCAAGGTGCCTTCAGCCATAACTGCTGTAAGATGTGTAGCTGGAAATTTTACTGCAGCAGCTTAGATGAACTGTTTTGGTTGTAAAGTAGACGGCAGCTTCCACCTGAGGTATTCACTGTGTGCTGTGTGCTCTAAAGGTCGGCCTAATGTAACCACAGCACATGTTTGGGTTGGTTCGATCCTGCTCTGTCCTCCCCACTTATGGCACCTATCAGCTGGTTAGGTTCTGGTTGTATCTGTCCTCTTGTGGAAGATGCAGGAGGTCATTAGTTCTTCTCTATTCCAGTGAGTGACACAGAGCCTCGTAATGGTTAGGTTTAGAGTTGCAGTTGGGGTTATAGTTCTCTGTCAGAGCTGCTCGATTTTGTTAACTGCAGTTGAGTGCGCTTCCTCTCCTCGACCGTCTCTCAGCTGGATGCCAGGAGAGCATGGAGAACATGGAGAGTTGGCCCTCAGATCAGTCAGATCACTGTGTGTCAAGGTTCTTCGCTTGTTCTGCCACATTAGCCCAGGTATAGCAGCACATATGCTGTATAAACAGCAGCTTGGGAGACTTGACTAGTTCTTTCAAGAGAGGATGTCTGCCATGGTGCAAATGCCATGGATATGGTTTTTGTGCTGCGTTCATCACCTACACCAGCTTTTTGCTCCCACCTAGTGTTCTAAAGATGAACTGCGCTAGATGAAGATTATATTGTTTGTCATTGTCCTTTAATCTTTTAATCGATTTAATCTCTATTTTCATCCAACATGCAGTCAGAAACAAGTTTGCCTGTGTATAGTTTTCAGCATTGTAAATAATGAATATTACAGTTTTAACAACAAAAATGTATCATAACATTACTAATTTGATTAATTTTGCTAGTTGCTGCCTGTTATCTGTGAGGATGTGATTGATAAGTGTAAAATTAACTTTGTCACGCTCAGTTCCTCAGACGATGTTCTCCTCGCATCACAGCCAGCTTGTGTATCGTAGTTCTGAGCTATTAGCCACTAATACAAGTGGGTTGTAGCGAAATTACATGAAAAATCGGTGGAAGACTGTGTCTTCATGCTGGAAAAGTTTTTGCAAAGGGAAAGTTGTTTCAGTAGGAAAACTGGCTAATTGGCTCATTCTCTGACTGACTAGGTCCACGCTCTGATACCTTGATCTTGGGTTTAACTTTGCTGTGACCCCGACAGGCGAGAAGCCGTTCGAGTGCAAGCTGTGCCACCAGCGCTCACGTGACTACTCGGCCATGATCAAGCACCTGCGGACGCACAACGGCGCTGCACCCTACCAGTGCACCGTCTGCCTGGAGTTCTGCCCCAGCCTGTCTGCCATGCAGAAGCACATGAAGTCTCACAAGGCAGAAGATGTCCCACCGGACTGGAGGATAGAGAAGACCTACCTGTATTTGTGCTATGTGTGAGCCAAACCACGGCGAGATAGAAAGAAGCCTACTGGGCGTGGACATGCACAAGGCACCCTGGGAGAACTACCGCCGGACGAGAGGAGGGGTGTAGTTTTCCTCGCATATAATTCACAAGACTAGCTCCCGAGAGTCCAGTCCAGGACCTTGCCGAAAACTGTGAAGCGTGGGTGGGCGGTGAAAAAGATCGACGGAAGTGAAGCGGGAAGCTGAAGTGCTTAAATGAAATGAGCAAGGTCATCAGGAAAACTTTCCATCATTTAACCATTAAACCGCTTTCTCTATAGTGCCATTAATCTCGATTGAAACCACTATTTGTCCTGGTGCGGTAGCCGTAAGTACTTCCTGTAAGTCCTCTACCTAGTGTCTCTGTGGATCATCCCGGTTTCTCCGCTGTCCCCAAATATTTTTCTGCTCTGTTTACAGAGGTCAACCCTTTCTCTTTTAGGCCCTCTCACCTTTGAGATTAGGTCTCTCTTAGGGACTTTCCAGCTTTGAATTAATTAGAATTAAAAAGAAAAACGGAAGGGGCCCTGTCTCTTCTCTCAGTGTGGTGTGCTGCGTTAACAGAATGTGAACCTTTCTGAAGGATGTCGCTGTCGTTCCCGCCCATTTGTTTCATTCGCTTGAATAATAAATGGCGTGTTTGTTTGATTGTTTGCTGTTGTCGTTTGTAATGCAGATCTATCTCACGCTTTGGGAATTCTCATTTTGCCTGTTGTTTGACTGCAATGTTAATATAAATGATTACAAATGGCAGACACAAAATGAGAAAGCAAGGTTCTGGCATCTCCACGCCATTATATAAGGTAGGGAATGGGAAAACACAACAGTGTTTGAACCTTAAGAAATAGAATCAGTTGGCACAGGATGCGTTTAAATTTTTAACGTGTAATAATTTATTAATATGTGGATCTGTGTGGACGTATTAATCAATTATTACGCTTTTAGTGTGTGTTAATTAGCTTCTGCACTGTAATCGTAAAAACATGTTTTAAAAGATGCTAATGAGCAAAACATTTTCTGCTGTTATCAATCCTTTCCATCTATGCAATTGTTAAAATTACTTTTTTTTTTTTTTTTTTTTTTTTTTTTATTGCTGTTATTTTGTTTCCTTAATTTGCCTTTCCTGTGTAGTAACCTTTTGGCATGTGGGAAACGATGTTTTAGCAAATGACACTGAGAATGTCAGATTAGGAAGAAAAGCGTTTTGTACTTGAAATGATTCTAAATACATTATAAAGATTATCTGAAGTTTTGAGGGGGCACAGTGTCTCTGTGGTTAGCACCGTTGCCTCACACCTCTTAGGATGGGGATTCAAATCCCCCCCTCTTGCTCTGTGTGTGTGGAGCTTGCAGGTTCTCCCTGTGCTTCACAGGTTTCCTCCAGGTATTCTGGTTTCCTCCCACAGTCCAAAGACATGCGTTTCAGGCTGACTGGCTTGACTAAATTGTCGGTAGTGTGTGATTGTGTGTGTGACTGTGCCCTGCGATGGGTTGGCACCCCATCCAGGGTGTTCCCCGCTTTCTGCCACAAGGCTGCCTGGGATAGGCTCCAGGCCTGAATAAGATTAAGCGGTTTGGAAAATGGATGGATGGATTTGAGGTTTTAAGTGCAGTTGAGCTGTCAACACGCAGACGATGTCAGTAGAGTGCACCAGTCTACCTTCTCAGAAAGTGAGATGTGAATGTGCTGTAGCTTCAGTGGATCTACTCCTGCCTTAAGCTGCCAATTCCAGCCATTTTGGCTTCAATCAGATGTTGTGTCTTTGAGGGGTGTCATGGTAAACATGTGGAATAACTTGTAATGCTCTTCTTTGACTGATACATACTTGGAATACTCTTTTAATGAAAAGCCAACAGTGTGTGGTGTTTTCATTTCATGGTGTTAATGAATGACTAACAAGGGTCATTTAAAAATTGCCACACTCCCTTACTATTATAGGGAGTGTTAATTTAAAACCAGAAAAGTCATTTAGCTTGATTGTACAGTAATTATCAAATAATTAGTTCAATTTAAATGCCGTAAATTTTGCCTTGTAATTGACTCAACTGCCTCATGTTTGTGCAAGCAGGAGCTGACTCATTAGCAGTTGTATTTCTTGAACAATATTTAGTAATTTTGAATGTATATACAGTGAAGTATTTGTACTGGTTGTAGAGGAATTTTGTTTATGGATGTGTTTGGGGAACAAAAGAAATGGACTAAAGTAGTATGGAATCGCTGTTCTCTGTGTGAAGTGTCCGAGAACATTCTAGAATGGGTGATTGCTCTTGTTAACTAGAACATAGTTGAATGGGTAACAATTTTGTGCAGTGCTGCTGGGCATGTGCTGTTCATTAAATACATTTCAGAATGAATCACCACAAAATTCTTTTCTTTTATGTCTTATCTCTGTAGACCAGTGCCTTTTCTGGACTGAAGAATTTTTATTTTTTCCCTCCCCTTTCTGCTTTTTCGACAGCTATTATTCTCGTGGAACAGTGCAGGTGGCAGTCAGGTTGTTTTTTTTTTTTTTTTTGGTTAAGAAATGTTTGAATTGTAGTTAATCTACCTCAGCACCTTTCTTAGGCTCGGCTTGAGTGCATAAGTAGGGTTTCACAATGTCACAAACCTTTCTGGCACAGAAATGATTAACAGTGCGTGTGTGATTACTATTTCCAGTTCTGGAAATGGTTTCCTTTTAAGTGCAGTACCTATCTTTATGGTGTCCTCCGGATTCAGCAAAAACAAAAATAAGAAATCCATTACTGCAGGCTTCAGTGTTTTGTCAAAGACCGCGTCAGTGCCTTCAGAAGCAAAACATTTTTCTACATCCATTTTAACGGTAGATTGTTCTGTAATGTACGTTACTTCAATTTTGTCTCATCTCATGACTTTATAATTAGTATTCATTGGTATTCTTTATCTGCACTTAGAATAAAAAAGAATAAAGTCTTAAATTCTGTTTGTTTCTGTGTTTCATTTCTTGTGTATTTGTATATACGGTGAGTGTGTGATTATGTTAGAGCGTTCAGAGGCACAGGCATGTTTCATTACTATGCCTCTCACAGTTCCTGGGCGATATGAGTTTCGTGGATGGAATTTACGGAATCGATCGGTATGAGCTCAGCAGACAGAATTCAGAAGGTCTGTGATATGATCACAAAGACAAAAACTCCAAACTGCACCAAATGAGCTTTGCAGACAGAACTCCCTGGAGTGTATGGTATGGCTTTGTGTCTTGAAGAATATTATGAATCAATTTATGATTATCTTCGGTCAGCAGAAGTGTAAAGGAAATTCATTCATTCATTCATTTCTGCCCAGTGGTGTTATCTTTTCAAAATGACTTTGTAAAAGCGTACATGTTTTCTGTGATCTTTGGATGAAACAGGTATGTGACTGTGGCACCGAAATTCACGAGAAACAAACATGCATGTTTGTGAGAGTTGCACTTCGTAATAGCATTTATTTTCCACATCCCTCAGCGAATGTGGAATATGTCGACCTCTTGTGGTGGCACACAGGTGGGACATAATAGGTATCACTTATTGAACGTTACATGCACTTGTAAAAAAACGTACCTATTTGGTGCCACTGTTGTACTTATCAGCAGTGTGGGACTTTAAGTTTGATTGTTAGTTTCTATTGATTTTGGTTATACTAGTATATTTTCAAATAATCTGTAGCCCAGTAAGCAGTAATTACCTTCGCATAGAGCAATGAGATGACTGGCTCTAGCTGTGACAGTGAGAAGTTGGAGATCTCCAAAGCATGCCCAGGGGACAGCACTGAGATTGATGGGCCATAAACATTTCGACAGCTCTATGTTTCAGATGTGGAAGCATCTGTGTTTTATGTAAATGCATCTGTTCATTTCATACCTGTCAAATGTGTTTTCTGCAAGGTGAAATCTTTATTGTTAGGGAGGACAAATGGCGACAGCAATATTTAAGTCCTTGGCAGAAGAGACGCATTTAAAGGCGGCTTTGATGAGGATTGCTGGCCTCCCTTCTGTACTGTGACAATCACCTCTACACTGTCCTCTCTGTCGTAACGTGATTATTAGCTTTTCACTGGGATAATCTGATTTACACAGGGATAATTACTGTGAATAGAAGCATCGTGGTATTATCTGAGATGATAAATAACAGCAAAAAAATAGAACGGGTTTAAAAGGAATACTTTTACTATTATAAAATAATGCAATAAGTTTTACAGAAGATATTTTTCAATAAATATACTGATCAAAATAAGTCTTGCTCCACATGTTCTCACACTCACTGATACAATTAATAACAGCAATTGGAATGCAATTTGAAATGATTACATAGAGAATGTATAACGGTCAATGTGATGATTGGATGTCGATGATATAATGTTCCGACTGCTGTCTTGGCCTTTGCTGCCATTATCTGGAGAGGGTCAGAATCACAGTACTGGCCTCTTTGCTGCTGTTTTGTGTTTCACAGTGTGTATTGACAGTATAGTGTACCCTCCCCCCGGTCAGAGGCTCAGATGTGTTGCCAAATGGACCACAGGGTGCCCAGTGTGATGCTGTAGGCCACCATGGCGGTCAGGTAGAAACGGAAGAGCAGTACGTCGAGCACATAGCCCACCTGTAGCCACTCTCTCGCTATCTCCCGGTACTCCTCTCGCCTCTCCAGGAACTGGCGGATGGACGACACCTCCAGCAGAACGCTGTCCATGAGTGCCTCGCCGGCCCTTGCACCCTGTGCCGGCTCTGCCCTGCTGGCTGCGTCGGCATTCATCTCGCTGCCACACTGATTGCTGCGAGCTACGGGGCATGGTAAGAAGAGGTGTGACGCTCGTTTCGGAGTTTGCGGCCAGACAGAAGCTCTGACATCAGCTCCTACCCGTCTTCATGCCGTTCCCCTTGCAGCATGCCGAGTCTGGGCTTCTGGACGGGACAGGACCGAGTCGGTGCTGGATCCGGATGCAGAGTAGCACTGTGGCCTTCTCCAGCACCAGGTGCTTAACCCAGTCGGGAACATGCGGTTGAAGGTCCTGTCTGTGCACGAGGCGTACGATTACAACCGTCTCAGTGAGACTGATCACCAGGAGGGCCATGCACACCACAAAGTAGACACCTGTGGCCAGTAGGGTGAAGAGAAGACGCACAAAGTACACGACTGTTGTCACCATGGTGAAAATAAGACATTGGGGTATGTGCATTTGATGCTGGTGTTAAAACCACGTGCAAGAGATGAATTGTGACGATTATGCATTTGATCTGGGTGTCTGGGTATTGTTTGCGTGTTTCACCATTGAACTGAGAAAAGTGTGTGTTTTACTATTGACATCCCAGTATTTCATATCTGATTTCAGTGTTGAAATATGAGTGATTTTACAGTTGAAATTAAACTACAGTAAGTGTGATTTCAATTAAATTCAATTTCAGTTCATTTTTGCAGGAGTGTGTGCAGATATACTGCACCATTCACGAAAAGAAGGAAGATGCTGGAAGACAATGGAGGGTTAGACCCATGGGCTTGCTAGCTCTGTTTAATGTGGGGGTGATGGATGCAGTGATGAATCATGGGTAAAGAGCGTGATTACAGTGTGCCGATGAGAATGAAGGGTGCATGGTGTCACTGCAAAATACCAGGACGCTCCGCACGCCACATCTCACCAATGAGAGGCGTCCCGATGGCCGTTGCAGGCAGCGTGTCAGAGACGATGATGAGGAAGACGGAGTAGCCCAGCAGCAGGGTGATCTTAAAGGACACCCTCTCTCCGCTGTTGGGTGGCAGGTAGAAGCCTACAATGTCCATCACCATGAGGAAGATGCTAGGCAAAAGGAGGCTGACCGTGTAAAAGAGCGGTCTTCTGCGGATGACCACCTGCAAGGCATGTCAGAGCCGGTTGAAAAGAGGCCACCATGCAGCAGGGCTCTTGGACAAACCAAAATACCGGGAAGCCCTACAAACCCATGCATGGGTGCCACATCAATGCTGCCCTGCAAGTATGCAACATATGCAGAGCTCCTGCCTGCTGTTTAACATTAAAAATGCCTTTAAGTGAGCTTTAATAGAAGCAAAATACATGCTAAATATTGTTGAGGCATACGTTGAACTTTATTTCGGCATAGTAGTCTTTCTCGTCGGTGCTGAAGGTGTTGTACTTGGACAAGATATGAAGAAGCTCCCACTCTCCCTGATTCATGAAGATGGACTTGTCTTCCTTCACCTCCTCAGGGGTCCGCAGCAGGGACATGTTGATGTCCTTAACTGGCAGGAAACAAAGCAGGCCATTTCCACACCTGGTGTCTGAAACGAATTCTATGGGTATTATTTTGGAGATGTACAGCAGATGACTTCATCCTAAGTCAGTTTAGCGGTGAATATTTTAAAATAATTTCTCCATTTATTCATATTTATTCTGCAGCACGATAAATTTCTCATAAGTATAACGTTCTCTCCTGAGATCTGAACCAATGAACTCATTTTATCTAGGATCTTAGGCCCTATACCAGCTCATGTCCCATTAGAGTCTTAATTGCCCATGACTGAAAATGATATCTGCTTGTGCTGGTGGATGATCTTACTGGTGTGGAGCCAGCTCTGGAAGGTGAGGCTGCAGTTCTGGACGTCAAAGGGGAAGTTGTATATGTTTAGGCTGCATGCCGTCACCACCTGGATGGGTTTGTAGTTGCGCACCAGTCCTTCGTGTCCCAAGTAAATGTAGGGAATGTCGGGAGACTTCCCCACATCCACGCTAATTTCAAAACACAATTTTATAAATAACTCAAAAGGATTTCACACTGGAATTTCTTCACAACAGAAGGAAGATTGTACATCTCGCAGACTTGTGATGCATGGTTGCACCCTCAGTCTTGTTGACAGATAGGGAAGAACAGTACTTACAACTCATTGATTAATATATCAGGCATCCACACACTGCTGGTGGGAACCGACACTTGTTTCACGTTGTCAAAATCTTCCGGGTTCCATGCGAGGAACTCGTCAACCCATTGCTAAATTTTACACAGAAGACAGCAGTACGAAAAGGACGAGTAAAGACATGGTGGACATCTACATCACAGCATCACTTTGTATGCCTCTAAAGTAAATTTAGTTTCCAGAAATAGACTTGGGTCTGCACACCTCATGATGACCCTTGTGCAGTCTCCGTAACTCATTTTACTGCTCTAATGACGCGAAGTGCAGACGAATGGACCCTTCTCACCGGATATGCGGGTCAGCAGGCCTAAATTTGATCAGGCTCAGATATCCTATACAGTATAGGAAAGTATGGAAACATTAACGTCTCACTCATACCTGCCTATACCATATGTATGTCGTTAGAACTTGGTTCTTCTCATCCTGCAGCAGAATAAAAAATAACTGCGTGGGTATGGTTTGAAACCAGTAATTAAAATGCAAAGTCTGACACAAAAATACAATGTTAATACCTACCACACTAAGTATTGCATAGACCATGAGGTCAATGGATATCATAGTAGTCTGTTTCCAGTCCTTGACGGGTCGAACTCCTTTCTTATACCCGTCAGTTAAATATTCTGAGAGACGTACCAAAGTGGCATTGGAGATACGTCCTGGACCATTTCTTCTGTCTAGGCAGAGAACAGACTACGTGTTATGAGCCTTTTAAAACGTATTCATAAATAATCAGTCGCTATTGCTAATTATATTCACATTTTATTTTTTGGGGTTTCCATCATTTTTTCTATTTGTGTGTATACAGACTCACACACATATTTATATGTAAATATAAGTATGATCAACAACATCCGCAGTACAGGCTGGTTAAAGTCCCGCAATAACATATAATTAAATAATTTTATTTTGGCTACAACGGAATAATAGCTCAGAGAGGTTAACGTCCAGAAGCGAAAGAATAGAAATTAGCGCGCTTTTGACAGTATTTTAGAAAAGAAGCCTTGTAATTGGGGACGCCGCGCGCACACGTTTTTCTTAAATATTCAAAGTGAACTCACTCGCACGGCAGTGACAGTAGCAGGCTTCCTTCTTGCAGAGTTGCTGAACGACACAGAGCGCTGTCCAGAGTGCTAGAAACCTCATCCTGCTATAGTTTATGATTTACTCCTTTGGCGTACAAAAATGTACGGCTCTTCTGCAGTTTGAGTCTTGTTGATCAGTTTACCGCAAAACTGGGCGTTATTGTCAGTCACACACCAGCAAATTAACTCACCACTCCCTGCAGCGGGTTTTGGCATGACAGAACTGATGTCACATTGAGTTGTTTGTGTGTGTGTGTGTGTGTGTGTGTGTGTGTGTGTGTGTGTGTGTGTGTGTGTGTGTCCTTCGGAAGCTTCATTTTCTGTTAGCCACCACCAAATGATGCCGTGGTAGAGCCGACGTCCAGCAAAGTAGCTTCTTCGTAGTAACCCGATCTATTCACATACCACCAACTGAATTAGTATGGTACGATTTAACTTGCAAAATAATGAAGGAAACCGCAGGGTAGTTGTGAACCATCCTAAACTTGCAACACAGCTGAAAAGCGCAGAGACTTTGTTTATATGCTTATTTATTTAAATTCACAGAGAAGCACACGTACATCCAATCACATCCAAACTTGCGTTTTATGTATATTAACTTTAATGTTTCGTCATATCCCGCCTGAACAAGTAGCAAACGCTAATGATCAAAAAGTTTCAGCTGGCTTTTTACTTTATTGTTCGTATGCAGAGTTTTTACAAGTGAACAGTGAGCGGAGGCAGTACCGATTAAGACCCGATAAAGGTTATAAGACAATGCTATTGATGATGATGATGATTATTATTATTATTATTACATGTTATTATTATTATAACAACACAACACAGTTTTCAAGCACTAAGTTACTGTTTCAATGGCAAATGCTTCAGTGGTACCCAACCTCACTGCATCAGCAGGGAGATCTAATTAGAGTGGCTGAGTGAAAGAACGTGAAAAGAAAATGAGTCTAATAGCCGGGGGTGAACTGGAATGCCTCATTTTGGCCTGTGTAGAAAACACATGCTGGATATGTCCAGGATCTACAAGGGCCCACAAATGTTCAACGATTGCTCGCAAACCACAGTTCATTAGATAATCTGAAAATCAAGAGTGCATTTGAGTCCATGGGATAAAATTTCCGCTAATGGAACAACTGAAAATTGCATTATGTGTTTGAGTTTTAAATACTGTGTATAGTCTTAATGTTCAGTTATGTGGTAAGAGCAGTATAAACCAATTTGAAATTAGTCCATCATCCAATGCCCGGGAAGGCTAATTAAATTCAGTAGGAGCATGTTGGCAAATATCCGTTAATCTGTTACACAAATAAACCTCAATGATGTTTGGCCCTTTTGATCAATTGAACCAATTTACCTTGACCATAATGTACATGAGCTGTAGACAAGATGCCACCCTGAGTGTCTCCAGAGAAACCTCACTGTATATCTGAACCATGAAATCAGAGGTTTCCAGTTTGGTCTGAGGAGCCGCTCTGCATAAAAATAAAGCAGGTAATACAGTTTTTCTGAATTGCTAAAACATTGAAACCCATTGTCTGAACCAAGTGCTTAGTGGCCTGAACCAATTTATTGAATCAGTCACTCTTTTGACAATACCATAAACAATCTTCACCTAGTGAAACACAATTTGCAGATCTCATTGACTTTTTTGCAAAAGTCTAAACACATTCTCATTAGGGGTGTAACAGTACAGTTTTTCCAAGGTTTGGTATGTGTCATGGTTTTCGGACCACAGTAATGGTACGGTTTCAGTAGATTAATATTTAAGAAGAAAATAAAAACACATCACCCTTTAATTAAACAATGAACTTAATTTTGACTGTTTTACACTTTATTATTTAAATGAAGTTTAACATCATGTGAACTATCTGTCTAAGCATTCTGTGTTCTGTCTAAGCTTTGACAACCTGGAAGTAGCCTAATTTGCCTTCTCTATTTTATTTAAACAAGCTACATAATTGTATAGGCAATATTAAATGTAAAAATAATGAAGTGCAAAATTAAGTACCCTCATTAGGTACCCTAATGAGATTTTACCCTAATGAGATTGTTTACCGTCTTTTTTCCCCTCGTCATCGTATTGCACGCTGAATCCAAAATGTTCCCACTCTGCGGATTTGAAAGACGACGGGACCTCTTCTAATTAGCTTCTCTCTGTTTCCCTACTAGCACTCGCCATCATCACGGTGGAGGGAAGAGAATAGTTGTTTTAGCCCTCTCAGTCTTGATTGCCTGTTCTTCTCCTAGCTCTGTGCATGTCTGCTGGCTCCCCCAGAGCACCCCCACCGGTGTTTTGTGAACCTGTGGCTGGCTCTAATCATACGCCGGCTATTGAAGTCATGGTCAAACTCCGGGCCCAAGACCGAGACGCTGCCGGACCACTATAACCATGCAGTAAGGTGGAGTAAGTCTCTTCCGGCAGGTCTCGCCTCGGATGTCCTCGTCAAACACCGAGTCTTATATAAGACCGTGCTGGAGGTGAGGAACACCCAAGCTATCTTGGGTCTGGAGAAGGACACATGGAGCAGGATCCAGCCCAATGGCTTGGACCACCGGCAGCAGGACCTGAACTGGTGGTGCTTGCATGGTAGGCTGCCGGTCAGGGAGATACTGTACAGACACAAACTGATCAGACATCCTTGCTGCCCCAGATCTAGGTGTTCAGAGCAAGAAACGCTCTGTCACACCTTCTGGGACTGTGGGTATGCAAGGGAGGTCTAGACATCAGTGGAGTGTCTGTGCAGGAAAGTGAACCCTCAGTTTGTGTTGTCCTTTGCCAAGGTGATCAAGGGGTTGCCCTTGGGCCCTCAGATTCCCCCCCCCAGATGTGGTTGCTGAACTTTGGAATGCGAGGTTGGCACTCATCCTTGTATGGGGTTGACTTGAGCGCCTGTGGAGTTTATCACAAGATTGTGGCTGGTTTGAATTTCAAGATGGAGCGTGACGTCACTCTGTGGTGCTACAACGAGGCCAAGGAAAGGTGGAAGGGCCTTTTCTGGGTTTAGTCCCACATCAGGTTTGTTGATGTCCGGCCTCCTGAGAAGGTAAGTGCAACAACATTTTGTTGGAGCATTTGTATGTGTTGGTGTTTTTTGCATAGGGCTCGGTAATCTTTGAGTTGCACTTTAAATTTTTTAGCCAAGCCTCACAGGATCTGCGGCTGGGTTACGTCCCTTTTAATGGATTTTAAGCCTGGGTAGTGTTTTATTGGTGTTATGAGAATGCGCCAGATTTTATTGTTTGAATGTTTAATTTAACTGTTTAATCACCCGGGGGGGACTTCAAAATGTTAAATTTATTTAATTGTTTAATCGCCCGGGACACTGATTTTTATTATTATTATTATTATTATTATTATTATTATTATTATTGTTATTAATTATAGTGTTTTAAGTAAGGTGGTATTAAATTCTAAGAAAAAAAATTGTTTTAGTTTAGCCTCTCTATCTCACATCTACATACAAAGCAGTGATAGTCAGGAGGCGGATAATTTACGGCATCTGCTGTTGTATAATGACGCTTAAACTCTAGCCCTCGAAAATAAGACAACCCCAGTTTTTTAAATGCATTTTTTGGGAAAAAAATCACCGTCTTATATTCGCACCAATACGTATAGGAAAATGACAGGCATATCGTAATACCGCCGTCAACGTGTGTGTATCGAACTGTCGGGGGCGTACCGAATGGTTCGATAATATACTGAATACCGTTTCACCCCTAATTCTCATGCAATAAAACACATTTTGCACTGCGAGGCACTTGTGATGCATAATGGTAACCCCAAGTGGAAAAAGGTAAACACAAATAAAGCACAGATGTCATAAATTAAACACAGCGACTCAAAATTGATTACACGTTTCAAATTTTGTGACACAATCAATGTAAGCCAGTTCAGAGTGCACACAAGTTGTTGAAGGTTGCAGGTTCATATCAGCAATGGACACAAACTATCAGAGATGCAGAGGACAAGTGTGTGTAAGAGGTGGGGTATGAGGAGGAAGAGGGGGCCAAGGAAGAGCAAGACAAGGAATAGTAATTTCTGATGAAATTTGAGCTACTATCATAGACCATGTTCTTGTCCATGGAATGACAATGAGGGAAGCCGGACAACGAGTACAACCCAACATAAGCAAATTGTTGCTGTCCACCATAATCTGGAGATTCAGACAAGAGAACAGGTACAGTATAACCATTTTTTGTCATTGAAAGTTTACAGTACTACTGTATACAGATGTTTCAGTAGACTGGGAGGAAACTCCATCACTGTTTGTACTGTACTGCACCAATATTTTTTTAACTGCACGTTCACTTTTTGTAGAATTGCAAGACTGCCACATGTAGATGGAAGGACAGCTATGCTCACTCAGCAGTAAGAGGCCATTATAGTTGACACGGTCCATCAAAACAATACCATTAGACTGCGAGAAATACAGCGACAAGTTATTGAAGACAACACAAACTTTGAAGGAATCAACAGTGCCAGCTTTTCCACCATCGACCGAGTCCTCCAACACAACAGGGTGCACATGAAGCAAGGGTGCAGAGTACCCTCTGAATGCAACTCAGAAAAGGTCAAAGAGCTGCAATTTCAGTCTGTGCAAGTAAGTGTACATTCAGACACATTTACAGTAGTCCAGATTGTTTACAGTACAATATTACCGTATACATACTACTGTCAAGTTCATTGACATCACAGTATGTACAATGTATGCAAATCAAGAGTGTGTATACTGTACTCCACAGCATAGGTCTGTCTTTATGTAGCACTTACAAAACTATATCTATTTCTACATATAGAGAATGTTTGAATTGGATTCCATGGACAGATGCTATGAATACATTTTTGTGAGTGAAGCAGGGTTCAATCTGACAAAGAGGAGAAGAGGCCAGAACATAATTGGCCAGCGGGCCATTGTTGAAATCCCTGGTGAGCGTGGTGGCAACGTGACACTATGTGCACTGCCATAAGCAACCGTAGGGTTCTCCACCATCATGTCACACTGGGGTCATATAACACCCAGCATCTGACATTTCTTGGTGGTCTTCAAGATGTCTTGCTTGGACTTGAGCAGCAGGATCATGAGCTGAACGAGCATCCTATCTATGTTACAGTTTGGGACAATGTCAGTTTTCACCATGCTGATCAGATAAGAGAATGGTTTAACATCAACGAGCAATTTACCAACGTGTACCTTCCACCGTACTCCCCTTTCCTCAACCTGATGAAGGAGTTTTTCTCTACATGGTGGTGGAAAGTATATGACAGACAACCCTACACCAAGGTAAATCTCCTACAGGCCATGGAATTGGCCTGTGGTGGCATAGGTGTGGAGTTGTGTCAAGGCTGGACACAGCATACCAGAGGGTTCTTCTCCTGTTGCTTGGCAAGGGGGAATATAGCATGTGACATTGATGAACTGCTGTAGCCTGACCCAGCCCAAAGACATGATGAAGCCCAATGACCAATCGCTTGTTTACAGTCCTTTGATTTTTGTCCCATTTACATTGCATTGCAGGCTGTGGACTGTAATGTAATTCTCATTCACAGTACTGATAATTCTGTCATTTCCAGTACATTTTCCAGTACTTCATTTTACTTGATGTACAGTAAATGCTGAATCTACTGTGTTGTGAATTTTTTTTTTCCTTTGGTTTTTTTTTTTTTTTGGAGATGCAAAATACATTTACTGTATTGTAAAGGATAAACATTTCTCCGGGAGCTATATGCCCTGAACACTGTGATTTCCATTTTTAGATGTAGTGTGTAATGACTGCTCAGTAGTGTTTTTATTTTGATTGCTTTGTGTATGATCTTAAGACACTGTTTGGTTTTGAGCACAGGTAAAATGGCTTTGAGGCCACTGATTTTGCAAGAAGAATCAAAGGTTTTGTGAATGTAGTTTGAGAATGGGGTTTTGTGTTTACAGTTTTGAGAAAAAGGTGGAAGGTCTAAAGAAATGTGTTTTAGCAATTATGAAAAACTGTAAAATGCTACAGTACAATTGAAGCACATTAGCGTAGCCGCTGTGTTCTTAAAGGGGGTGGCAGATGTCTACAGACCGTCAACAAAGAACAAACAGTGTTCAGGCAGAACATCCAGTTTGTAAAATCACCCCCCCCCCCATGGAATGAGCCTCCAGGAATGCATACAGCTGCAGACTGACTGGAGTAATATGTCATCTCATACTTCATTAAAAGTTATTGTGCTTGAAATTTCAGATCAGTTCTGACCATCTTAAATAAAAAGCCAATTTTTTACACTGTGGCTGAACCACCTGTAACCAAAACTCTGAATGTCTAACTTTATTTCAAAGCTTTCCTGATATATACCAATCTGTGAAATGTAGATAAGGTGGACCTTTTCATGTAGATTTTCAGCAAGCTAATCTTAAAAATGGAGTCCAAGTCCAGATTAAGCAGGGTGACCATATTTTGGTTTTTAGAAGAGAGGACATGGTGACATAGGGTAGACGGACACCCCCATGCCATGACACATGTGACTGTAAAAAGCAAAAGCCGAATCCTGGACATTTTCGGCTATTTAGAAATCCCGACTGGACACATTTTTTAGGTCCCAAAAAGATGACAAGTTCTCGAAAAAGAGGATGTGGTCACCATAGATTAAGCTAACTACAACCTTTACAATACAGTCTGTCAGTGGTATTGAAAATGGTGCAGAAATAAGTAAATAGCATGCTGTTTTGACAGAATAAAGCAAGAAACTGTAAATTAATTTAAGAGGTAGGGAGGGAGGGTGGGAGGGAGGGAGAGAGAGAGAGTGAGAGAAGGAGGGAGGGAGAGAGAGAGTGCAGTCACCTTGCTGAGATTTCAAGTCACTTATGTTACTCATATACACCTTTTGTTGTTGTCAGTCAGCTGCAGTTATTTTAAACTTTTCATCTGTTTCTAAATGTTAACTAGATCAACGGCAAATGTGCCTATTCACTTCCTCCTTGCAAAGACCATTAATTTTTTTTACAATGCTGTGTTTTGTCATAAAAAATTACCTTTTACATCTTTGTCTTCAACAGACCATGCACTGCAGAGTTCTTTGTGAATTTTTTTACTTTTATGTTTGAAATAGCAAAATTCCCAAAAGCTCTCAAATGGACAGTCATTTAACAATCATATTCTATCTTCATTTTACCTATACTTTAAGCCATTTTGGTCAAATTTAATGGCTGCATCTTGTTTGCACAATACAATTAACATGATTTACATCTATACAATTGAAGAATCCATCCATCCATCCACCCATGCATCTTTTCCTGGGAAGAGTAATAGGAATTAAAGGTACTGCTGGACAAAAAAGGCTCTGCTGATCAAGCTTTTTAAACATAAGCAAACCCTGGCATTACTCAAATACGTCAGCCTTCAGTCGGTGACAGTGAGCTTTTAGCAATGAGCAGCGAAGTTTGCTGAGGATGCCGTCAAACAGCAGGGGACTGGACAGTTTGCCTCTTTCCTCACTTAGAGGTGTGCATGGCTTATAGGCTGTTTGCCCAGTATAACCCACACCACAATGTTTTTCTTAACAGTTCTCCACTTTACTATTTCACATATAAAACGTTAACTAAAATGCCTTGATCTTTTTTTTTTACTGAGAAAAAAAAAAGGTTGAACTCACCTGTCATCGCATCAGCAGAAACATTTTATTTTCTTCCCAGAGCCTTTTCATTAGTTAGATTACAGCCGTTGATTTGTGCTTACTTGAAATGGCCTGACTTTAGGCTTTTCAACAATTTGTAATTAGAGCCTTTTCTCAAAATCTACAAAATTGTCAGTTGTGCTTAGAGTTGACCTTCTGTTGGCACAGGTAGAGTTCATCTTCACCGGCCAGCCCCCATCAGTATCCTATCAGTGACAAGCAGGGGTGTCTGGAGATGTTTTGCCCTTCACAAAGATCTAGTTCAGCCAGCCTTGGGTGGGCCCCATGACCCTTATGCAAAACAACAGGTTTATTCTCCGCTTCACTGCTGACCTCATGATCTCTTTGTGCGGGGAAAATCCAGTTGCTCTGCACTCAGTGCTGCTATCCAGTCACCACCCAGGAGAGCCTTCACACCCTGGCGATATGGTAAATAGTCACTGGCGTTTTTAACTTCACCATACGAGGTGGCGAGATTAATAACTGGACACATGTTTGTTTTTCCGTAGTGCCGTGCTAGCGGTGTTGTTTGTCCACTATCAGCTTATGCACTTCGCTAATGTTTTATTACTAAGAATGGAAGAAAATGAAATAATAAGGAGGGGTAATTGTTTATACAGAATTGCGTTTAATTCAATAAACTAACGGGCGCTTGTGAGCAGGACAGTAAGTCATTTCTGCATGCGTAGAAAAGCATCAATCTATGGAAGTGCTGTATTAATTTTGGCTGAGGTCACAGGAATAGTACGCTAGTTTGACAATGCTGTTTGTAAATGTTTTATACAAAGAGACATTAAATATTTTCAAATTTCAACTGAGATGACATGCAGTGCGGGTACACGTCACAATTTGATGTAGGAAAGCTTGGACAACTGAAAAGGAAATACTGTGTTTTTTTAACTGATTTAGAGGTTAGTTTTAGTTAAAATAGTCATGATTCGATTTTAAATTCTCCAGCAATCTCTATTCCATCCTACCATACGTGCGAAAATCCTAAAGGCAAGCATTGCGTATTCTTCATGCTAGGCTTAGTAGGAGAAATCTTTAAAATGATATAGACTGGGTAAAAAAGGCACGGCGTAACGGGACCCGTGCAGGTGTATGAGCCTTTTATCGTCAAAGGTCAGTGTTGTCACTTGTCCTCTGAATTAACAGTGAGTGGTATTGTGCGGACAGGCTAATACACGTAGTCAGAAAATTACACACACTAGGTCTCGTTCAGAAAGCTCCTGTATAACACAACGCGAACAATGACCTCACTTAGACAGTGGAAGTGTACAGTCTGTCCGTGAGCCAGAATAGAGTAACAGTCTGCAGCGACGCTGATCAGACTGCTGGGGGCGTGACTGCTCTGGGAGACCCGGCATGGCTGAGGGAGGCGGCGTCACCAGACCAAGGTAAGCCGCACTGCCTTTTTGTTTCTGTTATTCACTTTGTCTCCAGAAGAGGGCAATATTGTATCTGTTTATTTGTCCTGCAGCAAACAACTGAATTTTCACTGACTTCCAACCTCATCATTTCTTCTATTGGTTTATCCCATGGTGCTCTGCACTTTCCTGGAGTTCGCATGGTGTTGACTGGGTTAGCATTTGTATATCTGAAATTTATTATGTTTTGTGATATCATTATGCAATAATACTTAAATATCACACAGGATCGGTGTGCGGCAACATGACTGGGTTGGTGCGCTCTTTGAATTATTGACTTGACCATTTTGACTGATGAGTAAGTTACCTTGGCAAAGAGGAAGTGTCAAATGTGTATTGTTAAGACTGATTATGTGCCAGGTGCTGGCAAGATCGCTGCCCACAAGTTGGTACGAGTCCTGGTTGTTCTCTGTGTTGTTGGACTGCTGGGTGGAATTGCTGTTGGAGTTTGGTTTCTAGGTAAGAAGCACAATGATTTGGCAACTGTATATGTGGAGTTTATGTCTTTAACCTCAAAGGCTGTTTTTTAAATCTCAAAGCTCATAGTACTGATGGGTAACAGACATATGCGCTGTTTTCACACAACAGTTAAAGTGCTTCTCAGGCTTGACCCAGCTCAGAGCCCAACTGGACTGGGTGACAGCAGGGAGATTACCTGTCACAATGTGACAGACGACCTCACTGTGGATGACACCAGGAAAGGTCAGACAATTAATTCTGCCAATGTTAGCCATTTAGCAAAGGAACACACACTGAACATCACTCAGGCTTCAGAAATAACAGACATTTTAAATATTCAAGGAGATTTTCAAAGACTTTGTGCAGTCTACCCAGTTTCATTTGATGAGTTCTCAGTTTTGTCACCTGTACCGTTTAGCGGATAAATACCATGTGTGCCGTGGGGGGTTAGGGGAGACCCACAAACACTGTGCTGCAGCATTTTACAGAATCAGCCCAGAGAACTCGCTCCTGGAGATACGGCTGGAGAAGATCCACACATGGCTGCCTGTTTGCTCTGAGAGATGGAATGCCTCCCTGGGGACGCTGGTGTGCCAGCGGCTGGGTTTCCTACGGTGAGCACCATGCTCTTTCTGCCAGACTGTGGCTGTGGTTCGGTATTTCATTTAGCGTGCCTGACTTTGCAGGTTAACTAAACACAAAGGCGTTAACCTGGGGGACATCGGACCAAATTACACTCATGGGTTTTTCCAAATCACCCCTGTCCATAAGAACAGTCTGGATGAAATTTGGCAATACAGGTGTGTTTTTTCGTGTATTATGTGGAACAAAAAAAAATAAATGCCAGTTGAATAAAGCATGTAAGATTCTCTGTTTCATTGTTTCCTAAGGAAAAACTGCATTGTGGGCAAGGTTATAGCCTTGAAATGCTTCGGTAAGTACGGATAATGAGCACATTTAAGATAAAAGCAAAAATAAGTCAAATTACATCAAGGGTCAGCGGGTCATACTGAGGCCTCACACTTCCCTCACGCACCTCTGTGTGTCCGTGGCATGTCTTCCCTGTATTTATGTATTCAGTCCTCTCATGGTATTAGTGAATTGTTTACACATTGTTCTTACTGTGATTGTGTGAACCCTGTTATGGACTAACGTGCCACCCAGGGAGCCCCTACCTTGTGTGCTGTGCTTCCCGGGGTAAGCTTCAGACTCACCACCACCCTGTACTGGATAAGCAGTTATGAAGTACAGAAGGATGGATGAAACAAAAATAAGAATAACGTACACCTCTCGGTCTTGTTTACCCTGTGTGTCTGTCCTGTCTGTTCCCTGAGACTGTGGGACACACGCCAAACTGTCAAGGATCATCGGGGGGAACGAGGTCCCCCCAGGCAGGTGGCCCTGGCAAGTGAGCCTCTACTACAATGACCGGCACACCTGCGGAGGGTCTATCATCACCAGCCAGTGGGTGGTCACCGCTGCACACTGTGTGCACAAGTAAGGGGGCACTCTTTACCAGGAGACAGAGCTGAAGTCTTTGTCAGTAACTCAACATGGAAATGATGCACTGAAGAGAATAGCAGAGGCACAGATGTGGGCAGTATGACCAAAGTCTGCTGCTTCTTGGCCCCGGTGCCTGGTTGTTCCAGGCTATCTCAGGTACCTGGCTGGGCTGTGTATGCTGGCATCGTGAGCCAAAGTCCAGCCAAACTGTCCGAACACACTGGACACTTGGTGGAGAAGATGATCTGGAATGAGGACTACAACCACAGTACTCACGACAGTGACATCGCCCTGGTGAAGCTTAGGTCTCCGTTCAGCTTTACAGGTGAGAAGGAGCTTTGTTTGGGTTTGACATATCGTGCATGGAACGTGTGCAGGGAAACGTACAACCATGCACCCTCAAATGCGTGATACTTGTTCTCACGCACTTCTCACAGACACCGTGAGGCCAGTATGTTTGCCCCAGTATGAGCAGAACCTTTCTGGGGGCACACAGTGCTGGATCTCAGGCTGGGGACACACCAGTCTGGATGATGGTACGTCACTACAAGCATGAGCCACTATCACAATCCCAGCAGGCTCAAGGTGCTCTAGATATTTTAAATCACTATATTTCTATGTTTTCCATTTGTGTGACCTATTGACTAATTATTGTGATATCATTTAAACGTAGCTGTTCTGAGCATAAAGGCTGAAAGAGGAAAACTGGTCCCACAGTTTTTCACAGCTCTTCGTCTCTCTGTGACAGTTCATATCCCTGACACACTTAGGGAAGCCTCAGTGCCGATCATTAGCACAAAGAAGTGCAACAGCTCCTGCATGTACAATGGTGACATCACTCCCAGAATGCTCTGTGCTGGATACACAGAAGGCAATGTGGATGCATGCCAGGTGAGCGAGGACTATAAAACCCATCCCTAAAAGGATAATGTCAAAATGGGTTCTTCAGGACCTGTTTTGGCTCAGTAGTTTTCTATCCTGCGAGCTCCTTAATTTACATAGGGCAAAATGTCACCAAGGACACCCTAGGAAACCAGATGGGTGGTTTATTCCATTTCCTAGGGAGACAGCGGGGGGCCCCTGATGTGTGAGGAGGATGGTGTGTGGAGGCTTGTGGGCGTGGTCAGCTGGGGGACAGGCTGTGCTGAACCTAACCGCCCAGGCGTCTATACCAAGGTGGCTGAGTTCCTGGACTGGCTGTATGGCACCATAGAGGTAATACAGGCTTTATAATACCTCATAATCCTCTGAATGATACAGTTAACTAACAGTAATAATATGTCGTGTTAGCTCTATAATTCAACATGTTATTCATTAAGACATTTACTCAGCTAATTATGGCTACTCCTACTGCTGACATATTTATATTTCCTCACTTGCAGTGATGTGTTTACGGCTGAAGTATGTATTTTTTTCTCATGTCAGAATTACTGAAGAGGAGCACACCGGCAGATTCAGCCTCAGTGCGGACTGTTGGTTTTGCGTTCGGTGTAACAGAGCATGTCTAAGTGTGCGTGCTGTGGAGCCATCCCCTGAGAACGAGGTTTTCTCAGGACAATCGACTTCAAGTGAGATAAAAAAGCACAATTTACACGCCGATTCACAACTGATGCACAAAATCATAAAAAAGTTTAAAAATGTACCCAAATGGGCCACTGCAATTTCCTGTAATCTTTTCTGTTCTTTAATCACTGATCTCATCATGTCCATACTTAGTGGTTTAATTATGTGGAAGATATCTACAGTATTTCCTGAAATGCATTAGAAGACATTCATGTTTCACTAAGGTTGTATTGTCCATAAGAAAATTACGTTCAATAGTTGTGCTAATAGTTCACTGCAATTGTGATGACGCGGGTTATCAAGTAGACTACATTTTCTTATTATAAATTTCTGTCATATATTCTGGTACAATTCTGCTGCATGGAGATGTGTATACATTTTGTTCTGTTTTTTCGATTGTTATAGCCTACCAATAATATCAACATTGTAAATACAATTTGGATCTGCTGTAAGGTTTTGTCATAAATAAAGACGAAGTGTGGTATTTGGTCATCCCAGTGTAAATTCACTCTTGCGGGACCTGTTATCCCTGCTTGGCCTGGTTTCTATGGTAACAGGAGCAACACGACAGGAGCCGACAGCCACTTCGGTTAGTCGAAGAGTAAAAATCGGTAGATTAAACAGGTAAAACGCAAAACAACTAAATGTTGCGTGTGATTTTTTAAAATTAATTTATATTAATACTCATTTTAACTTTCGTTGCAGTGTGAAATCAAATTAACTTGATGGGTCCGGTAACCTTGAAGTTAAAAGTTCGTGGTGTAGAGACTAGTTAATAGCGGAGTTATTGGCTGGATCAGATCACGTAGTTTACCTACTGAAGGCAGAATTTGTTACAACGATCATAACTAAGCTGGGAAAGCTGCTTAACTAGTTAGCAGCCAGTAGTGTTGGCAACCTAGTTTGTTTGTTTAACTAGGCAAGTAAGAGTAAATTCGAGACTGCACAGTATAGTTGGGCAAGTAAAGCAAGGCGTACCTATTTTTTTAAAAAAAATCTAGGTTGAAAACTAGGTACTATACATAGTAAAAACTCGGCAAAATTAAAACTAGGTAAAACATTGTCACTAGGGTGCGTTAATGGGGTAAATTGGGATCAATACAGTATGTTATATTAGAAACTCTTAGGTTGTTTTGTTGATCGTTTTTTTTTATTATTTGGTTGGTTACTGAATAGTTCATAAGACTCTGCTCTGATCAGTAGCTCCAGGCCTCTGTAGAATTATTGATGAGTTAGGGTCATTATCTGTGTCCACCTGGGTTGTTTGTAATTGAAAAATATACAGTTAAAAATGAAAGAAGAAGCTTATATCAAAATAAACAAAGTTAAAAGTGAAACATGCATAACAAAGTTTTTAAACTTGGCAAATTTTGATTCTACAGGATCAGAATTGTACATTTTGGCTCAGGCCTTAGGCACCCAGAGACCATTTCTGCATGGGGATTAAATAACTTTACATGATATAGCCATAATGAAACACATATTAAGTTGCAACAAACTGTATTATGCAAATGAAATGGCCATAAACAATAGACAGCAGCACCTTAAAGTAATGTTGAAAACCTGTAAGAGAATCGCACATAGCTGTATTATTTCAGTTGAACTCAATTTGTACAAGAACCAAGAAAGAGGCACAGAGAGTAATGTAGACTTCAAACATCGGTAATTCAGATGCACAACTAGGATAAGATTGTCTTGTGTAATGCAGGCAACATCACTGTTAACACAAACTATGGCACAATTGCTCAATGTGTCCCTATCTACTGCAGGCCTCCTAACGACAATCTATTCTTTATTTTGATAAAAATATATTGAAGGTATCAACCTTTTTCACAATGCTGTGTTTCTAGAAGCTATCAGACAGAAGGACACTTAGGATAACGATATACAGAACAGATGCCAGCTAGCAAAGCTTTTTGTTGAACTTAACAATAGCTTCAGCCTTCCTTTTGTAACATTGGGAGAGTGGAAGAACTTGGAGGCTGGCGTGGAGCGAGCAAACAAAACAAAAGCTAGAAAACAAACACGATCACAGGGGCTCAAACCAGGAAGAATGAGCAAGCAGGGCCACAGGCACAACATTAATGACTGGACTCAGAAACACAGGACTGGGAAGCACTTTTAAATAAGACTAATGAGGGACCAACGATTAACAGGCATGCCTCATTAGGACCACGCTGCGGAAAAACAGAAGGGGCAGGTAGGCAGGGTATGACACGTTTACCTCTTTAGGCTAAAGTTTAATTAGTTTAAATAGTAAAATCTAGGTCAAAGTAAAACTAGGTAAAGTTTAGCAGAACTAAGTAAAGTACTTAGTTTAAAAAAAGGTTGGTAAAGTGGGTACCTAGAAGTTACTAACAGTAGTGTCCAGTGATGTTTACCATATTGCCGAGGTATATGTACCCGTCACCTGATTTCCTATTTATTACAAGCATTTCTTTCTTTCATTGTTTCTTGTTATTCCACAATAAGCCGATGGATGTGGCAGCTCAGGCCGAGCAGCTGTGGTCCATGCTGGATGACATGTCAGCGAGTGACCCGGAGGGCTACCATGCCTTCGTCCAGCAGCAGCTCCAGGAGGGAGCGGTGTTCTACTCACCACCGGAGCCACAGTACTGCCTGCACACTCAGATACTGGTACAGTACTGGCGTAAGCTGCTGTGTCAGACCTCACACTGATTTTCACAAACATACTGTGCGGCTTAGATGCATTTAAAACAGTGGAGCAAACCCTGAGTGCTGCAGTGCTGTTATTCAGTGCCTGGCTAAATCCAGTCCGTCCAGTGGCTTTGCAGGACTGCCACTGGACACAGCAGGCCTGAGGGTAATTGGCATCTCCTTTGTGGCAGGAGCCAGAGAAGAGCACTCTGTACATCAATGTGTGCAGCTGGAAGAGAGTGCCTCCACCGGACTCCCTGTTGCACCCGGTGCCCGTGTGTGGAGGGAGGCTGGGGAAGGGCGCAGATGGCCAGGGTATGGCTGTTCCCAGATCCTCCCTGACATAGTGGTGTATTCCCACTGATATGAACTAGAATAACTAACTGTAAAAGAATTTAAACATTCATGTTATGTGAATTCTAATCTACTACAAGACCATAGACGAGATGCTGATAGCATGTTTGCCCACCTTTGGTCTCAATGAAGGCTTTGATACATTCTGGAAAATGTTCTGGTCAATTCTCCTTTGGCACTTCTGGTGGAAGACCAGTGGTGTTGTGATTCACTCCTTGTTTAAGTTGTAGTAACCTCTTCTACTGCCGTTCAGTTAAACCTGTCTGTCTTTTTTTGAGCTGAGGTCAGTAATCTCTTCTAACTTCAAACATGTTCTGAAGAAAATCTGATGCTAATTTCTGCAAAAAAAGAAACATTAGAATGTTTTATGATGATGGACCTTTTGCTTGCGTCAAAGGACTGTTTGTGTACATCTACCCATCTATCCATCCTCTAATTGCTTACCCTGTTCAGGGTAGCAGAGAGGCCTGGAGTCTATCCTGGGCACTAGGCTGGGGTATACCCTTAATGGGATCCTAGCCTGTGTGTATACAGTTTATATTAAATATGCTCTCCCTGCTTTACATGTTGCTTTACAGCATGGTCCATCTTAGATCTTGTACCCCCAACCCATTTTTTAGTACTTCAGTTATTGGTTGCCTTAAGTGGATTCAGCATTCAGCCAATCAGAGAGCACCTGTGCTGACTGACAGCCGTGATTCGGCCCTCTGGTCCTCCCACAGAGTCATACTATGTGTTGGATGTGGCCTTCAACCCCATGGTTCTGCAAGCAGAGCGGGATGAGAGATGGGCGGGCCAGCTGCCCCCACTGGCCATGCGGTTAGCGGAGAGGCAGCACGGCCTGCACCTGTCACAGTGCTACACAGTTGCCGAGAGCTGCCTGAAGGGCAGCATGCGGGGTCTGCGTGAACGCCTGGTCTCCTCATGGCAGTCCATCACTCCAGGTAACAGGCAGCTGCAGCCGGGATGGATTTCCATGGAAACCTGGAGGAATCAGAAGAATGAGCAGGGCAGCAATGAAGGTGACTGTAGGTGTGGCAATTAAGCTAATGACTCCTTTTTTGCATTTATGGTATGCACTCAGATGCCATTCCCACAGGCCCCGAGCTTCTGCAGCAGATCTCCTTGCTGCGCGGGCGAGCGGATGACCCTCCTGTGGTTGCGACCCCATCACAGCATTGTGAGAGCCGAGCTCCACCTCTCATCCAGGTGATCTCCAGCACAGAGATGGCACAGCTTCGGCAACCGAAGCATGAGCTCACGCTGAGTGACAGAGAGACGCGGAGGGTCTGCCTGATGGTGCACCTGCCCGGTGTCCGCTCGGCGTCGGAGTGCCAGCTTAGCGTTTCCCAGGTGGCTACCTTTCATCTTCCTCATCACCATCATCCTCACTCCAGCATCTTTACATACCATTCAGACCGGTGGACGTTTTACTGCAGATGTTTATGTCTTGACGCAGTCATTCCCAAACTGGGGTATCTGCAGAATTTCAGCAAGGGGAGGGGGGGGGCTTGTGTGTGTATGCTACTCTAATATGTGTATGTATTAAGAGATGATGTGGGACGGGGGGCTTTAAATTATTCATATCAGCAAAAGGGGGGTCTGAGTTAATGGAGCACACATCCTCACACCATTAGCCTTACAGGCCACCCCACAGTGCCTGCGTATCTCATCAGTCGCTGCCTGTGTGCCCACAGGATGACATCCTGCTGCAGGTAGAGGATCTATACCAGCTTCACTTGGAGCTCCCTGCAGCAGTAAGAGAGGAAGAAGTCAGCGCTGTGTTCAGCAAAAAAAGGCAAATGTTGTCTGTGTCCCTGCCTTTGCTCTGAGCGCATGGTCTCAAGACTCAAATGCTTCCATGATCTTCGCCGACGGCCCGAGCTTCTCGTACCTCACTCGGGCCTCTGAATGCCTTACAGCAACCCTCCATGGACCGTATTACCAACACACCAAGCAGGGCATTTGTTCTCAATCCATGCCCTTCACGTTTGCAGGGTAATTTATTCCACAATAATCACAGAGCAGCTGGACCAAATGAAGCATTAACTATGGCAGATCCTGTGGGGATTGGGCTACTGCTCGAGGAGAACCGAGGCTTGTTAGCAAATAGAACAACCTGTCCAGAGTGCAGACTTTCAAATGAAGAGTGTGGACAGGCTGAAAAGATTGTCTGCCTGGACATCCTTCAGCAAAAGCAGTGTTAAATAAGTCAGGACCGCACCAGAACATGTTTACTCTTATTTACTTTTGAATAAATTAAGTTTATTCAAATAAACTATGCTTTACGTGTTTTGAGGCTCTGACTGCTCTAAATTGAAAATTCTCGTATCACAAGTCTACATTGTGTGTACGTTTCCTTATAGGGTATTTCAATAGTTAATATTTTTGTCTTTTACGTCATACACTATTTTAAATTCCTAAGCAGTGCCGCCCTTTTCACGCTGTCCGAGGGTGGAGTGATTGACCGAAAATGACCTAATCAGACTACAGACAACGGCCAATCAGGTTGTAGTAGGCGGGACTAAATTCACGACACGTGGTTCCGCAGTGTTCGAGTTCAGGAAGGAAGTCAGTGTTTGGATTAACTCTATTAAACAGTAGGCTTCATTAACATCGCTCGTAAAAGGGTAAGATTTCGGTTTGAAGCTACAGTTGCATTTTTGTGAGATAGTGGTGCTGCAAAGGCCGTTTTGTTTCGGAGAAGGTCAAATGTGTAAAGCTGTTTGCTGGGTACCTCTTTAGTGAAGGCTAGCTGTTAGCACTTTAGCTTGTAAAAGACTGATCTCAATCTTATAGTGCACCACCTCCTATTCTCCCAGGATAAGTATCTAGCTAAATAAGGAATCATTATTCCTTAGAGTACTGGCCATCTGCGTAAGTCTGCAGCTGGGTAATTCAACAGTATCTATACATAAGCACGAGTGGTGTGAGATATAGTTTTAAAATGACTCCTATCAGTAACAGTAGAAAATGCTGGAGATGCAACGACATGTATGGAAGTGGAGTTGATAACACCCTCTGCAAAACAATCTTCATAGATATTCAACATAGTCCTGTGCATTTTTTCTGTTCAACTTAAAAAAGCTGTTGGCCCAAAGTGGCAACACACGATAAACCGCTTAATGTAAGCGGTCGGAAGGGATATCATCTGAATTAAAACGCGTCAGACAGTCTGTGTAGCTTCTCTCCATCGGACATAACACGCCGTAGGTGAATATATTTTCTGAACACGATAGTGTAGTAGACTATAGAGAAAGATCGCGCATGTTCAAATGTCATTTTATGCTCCACCTGTAGGTGTCGTCATGTCTCGGGTGCCCATGGGTAAGGTGTTGCTTCGAAATGTAATTCGTCACACGGACGCACACAATAAGGTACGTGTATAACTATATTTAATATTTAACCATTTAATGCTGCTGAGCTAAGGATGAAAAAATTGGCCTGCACGTGTGAGTATCGCCTCTTGCACTTTCTTGTGAGATATGTCTTAATACCAGGATAAGTCTGTGGCATGCATTATCCGTGCTCTGAATGACTCGGTTGGCTCTCCCCACAATGGCCAGATTCAAGAGGAGTCTGAAATGTGGAAACTGCGAGACATGGAGAGGCAGGCTCAGGAGCGTGGGTGTCACAGGCGGCCAACTTCGCCATACCTGGCTAGGTGTGCAGTACCTGTGTGCATTACCAGCACTGTGCTGTCAGCCTCCTCTTTGCACACGCACTTGTCCTGTGTGCGTTTCTGTGACCATGTGTCACATGTCCCAGGGGAACCATGCATTGTGACCGCATAGAAGCCGAGGGCCGGAGTTCTTTTGAAGATCGCCTTGGGGAGAGGTCAGCACGAGAGGCACGTTATTGGACACGCAAGTTGTACGAGTTTGAGGCCAGTGACCCAGACAGGTGCGTGACGGGCTGCCGGGGTGTGTGGGTGCACATTCGACTGCAAGTGATTGGCGATGCTGTGCTTCAGGTGGGGACACAGTGGCTTTAAGGAGCTGTACCCAGAGGAGTTCCAGTCAGACAGGTAGGGTAACACAGCATGATCTTCCTTCTACAGTCGACACCAGGAGTCAACGTGTTGCATTTATGGAGGGGTCTGTGGCTGATGGTGAATATATTAAGTCAGAACCCACCATTAGATTCTTTATTATACCATTTCCTTGTCAGTCACCAGTAAAAGTAACAACAGTTGTTAGGGAGGATGGAGTGTCCTAGTTCTTTATCATATGCCGCTCATTTTCTAATACTAACCCAAGTGACTCGAAATGAAACCCACAGAGCAGATCATTTTTAGGTTGTCGTCTTGTGTCCCCCCCCCCCCCAATTCAGTGAGAAAGAATCCAGTGATGGTGAGAACATACAACGTAAGAAAAAGAGGGTGAAGGCCAGCCTGGACGTGTCAGACAGGCACAAGCGCACTAAGAAGTCCTCCAGGAAGAAGAAGAAGAAAAAGAAGGAGAAAAAGAGGAAGAAAGGGTGCAGCCCGGGGGATGACGGGAGTGTCGGGCAGCAGAAGCGAAGCGCCAGCAAAACCAAGAGGAAGAGGAGGAGGAAGGAGAAGGAGCAGGAGAGACGGGGAGACTGCAGCGTGGGTGACAGTGACTCTGAGGGAGGTGCCGTTGCCAAGAAACGGGCTGGTCAGACCGCCGTCACCTCAGAGGTGCAGAGGGAGCCGCAGAGGAAGAGGAGAAATTGGAAGGAGACGAATGAGGAGCAGTCAGAGGAGAGCTCTGAGGACTGACACCTCAGGTGGGGGGGTGAGTGACACCCCCAGGACAAGCTGGAGCTCAGCCTAGCCATGCTACATGTTAGTGTGGTGGGCTGGTACTCTGCAGTGAGGCAATCTCAGATTCATGGCTTCACGACTGCTTCACAGGATGCTGACTGGACTGGAACTAAACCAGAACCAGCCAGGGATTGCCCTATGGCACCATACTGGTGGAGCAGGCCATGTCCCAGTCAGTGCAATTTCTACTCACTCATGATAATGGGGCACGAATTTGTGGAAATGAGATTTCTTGTTTTTATAATACTTTTTTAAAATATTTATGGTTACATTTTTTAAATTATTAGCAGTGTTGTTTAAAAAAATAAATCCCCTTAAAGCATTTTACTTGTGGCAATTCACTTAGGGGAGGAGGGGTTTGAAAAGGTACACATTTGGTCACTATGGACTGTAGGAAGCCTGCTACTGCTGTCCATGGTTTTTGGGTTTTCATGGATCAGTGGAAATCTGGACCACCACGTTCTGGGTCTTGGTACATTGAGCATTGGTGGAAATCTGGACCACCACGGTCTGGGTCTTGGCACATTCAGCATCTGGATCATTGTCAAATATGGTTTTCACCCCCAATGTCGCGAGGTGCAACCACCCATTAATTAAAATATAGCATTTGCCTTCAGTGAAATGCTGTATTTCATAATCGTTACAATGTGTTAAATCAGAATTTGTTTAGCATTTTTTTAACAAGAATTTCATAACATCTGTGACATTTGGCTTTGTAAACTCATTTAAACTTGGATATGCTTAGATGCTGCTACAAACTTTTGCCCTTAAAACTGAGAACGTAATTCTTACATTAAAAATATATTTTTCTATTTTTGATAGTCATGTCATAGCACAGAAAGTCGAGCCAGACCAACCGTGATTCAAAAATAACCATTTTTCCATGTCTTGCTGGTGGTCCTGTGTTCCAAACCTGTGATGGATTTGTCTTTTAGTAAGTGCCTTTTGAATCAACACAAAGAAAGGAGGTGATAAAATGCCTTCTGTGTTCGCTTAGTGGTGACTATCTGAGTTCTTTGCTAAGGTGTGCCTGGGTTTGGAGCCTGCTGAAGATGTGTTAATGAGCTTCAGCAAAAACTTTAGTGTCAAATGTATCCAAACATACTGCTGGTCTAGTGTTAATGATGGTGTATTCTTCCTCTGAAAGTCGTGGGTTCAAATCTCAGGTAAGTCATGGTGTGTGTGTAAACTTTAAGGTTAGAATACTTGAGTACCCTGAAGAATGTGTTGATGACGTATAAAGTATAAGCCTAAAAGATTGATAGCTTAGTTTTTGTAAAGTATGATTAAGGCCTCCATCTGAAGGTCAGTTGTTACCCCCATATTCCCCCATTCATACCTCAGCATTTGCACTACCAGTACCTAGTGGCTTTTCAGGAGTCATACGTGGGACTAGAACCCTGGTTCTCCAGGCCTAAGCTAGTACTGCTTCCCCACTGAGCCACCCTAATGCCCAGGAAAAATATTAATTGAACATCTCAATTGTCATTAGGACTAGGCCTTCATGGGAAAGCAGTAAGCTAGTTGTGCAGACACACACAATGAGATTTGAACTATCACTGCTTACCACAGCAGCACACTTGTTTACAGACAAAACCACTGACATCCATGAATAAACGAAAGACCTCAACTATAAGAAAACGTAGATCACACTTGACTTACTTCAGCAGTATAAAGCAAGCCCTTGAGGAGGCAAAGCTCCTACTCACTGAGCCACATTAGCAAGCCACTAAAAAACCTCAAATATTTCAAGGCACTCAGAAATGGTAAGCATTCACCCCTTACAGGGTTTTGAACCCACAACGCACAAATACAATGAGCCTAACTGAAACAGAACACCACAGCGCCAGTCTACACACCTAGTCTGGTCTTGAAAGCGCTCCCTGTGAGGAAGTATGGGAGGTGATTCCTGTAATTATTAAGATGCACATTAGGAAGGAAGACGTGCACGCGGAATATGCGCATTAACGTCTCATCCGGAACGGGAACATTCACATTCGCCCTCGGCATGAAGGTAGGAACCGCTTTCGTATGGTTCGCATTTGTATACCGGGTTGCTATGGATACTGAAGGCAGCCCAAAATCCATTGCGCGCGTTAATGCGCATGTTCCGCGTCTTAATGGCAGGAATCACCCTCCACAGTTTGTGGTGTTTCTTTTATTTCGTGCTTATGTTACGGTATGTGCTGTAACACCGTTTGATTGGTAGCACTTTTATATCGGTACGGTGGGTCCCGTGTGGTGTTTTGACTTGTGTAGTCGTTTGTGTACACATTCTATATCGTGAATCTTACACAAAGTAATTCTTCATTAGGATGTGAATGTTAACGTCCGGATGGTGTTACATGATGGTGAGGATCATTTCATCTGTTGTCTTAAATGATTTTGACCTTGAATGATGTTTGATTTAGCAAAATCACTTGGCTGACTAATAGGGGCTTAAACTGTACTCCTCTCTGCATCAGGCAGAATTCTCTATTCTTGATGGTTTGTACATCCACTGGTGTGGGCAGACTAAAGCTGAACCGATTTTACTGTGTAGAGTTCACGCCGAAGCTCGACTCTTTGAGTTCCATCTTTTCTGAGAACCAGCATTATGAATACAGAGTTAGTCGCTATCTATCAGATCTACAGACTCTTACTATTTAAGCATGTTTAACTATTGTTATTTTAGGCTGAGAAATGCCAGTTTCTAGTAGCTTAAATTTTGTATGTAAATGTATGTCTCCACTTTTGTATATATTACATTATATTTTATTGTATTAATTTACTGTCTATGTAAGTTAATTAACTCAGGCAAGCTTTCTCGTCTGGGTTTCAGTGATGGCAGAGTGGTGTGGGGCTAATGTGTTGCGTCCCAGTGTGTGGAGGCTGGAGTTTGACTCTGCTGGCCACAGGCCAAATTTGCCCAGCATCCTTTATTGTTGTACTTTAATGGGTAATTTACTTGGGTAAGCGTCTTCATTCAGAATCCAACAGTGTCAGAGCTGCACAGTGAGTATGGTGTCGCTTCGAGTCTGCTGCCTACCGGTCTGGATTGGCCTTCTTCATTTAGGCCTATTGTTATAACCCAGCCGCTGGTCCTGTGAGGGGCTTGGCTAAAAATTTCAGGTGCAGCTCAAAGATTACCGAGCACTGGGTTACGTCTGTAGCGGAGACCACTCGTAAATCCGGCTCGAAGGACCAAATGTAGCGGAGACCGCTTGGCGGTCCCGTTCTTCGGGAACCGTTGATAAATCAAAGGACTGTAAATACAGTGGAGATCACTGTTGGGAACACTCTCCCGGAGCTGGTTCGTGTATTTCAGCCATATGTACCTCGAATGGGTCGTCCAGGAACACCACTCTTAGGATCCTGGTAGATCTTTATTCAGGTTCAAGCTAAGCAATTTACACAACGTTCCACATACACACTGAACATTAAAGTAGGGCCCTCCAAAACTAACTATGCTCTCTCAAAGGCTCTCCCTAAAAGCTCTATCAAAGGTTATACAAGTCTCTCTTAAAGGCTATCTGAGGACTCCTATGGTCTGAGATTAACTGACATTTATCATCTTAGTATTCTCATTGCCTTAGTGATGAGATTCTGTAATGACTATGGTTCCACCTATCCTAGGAGACTATTGTTAGTAACATTAAGATTTATAGTATTTAACGAGGGCAAGAGAACACAACATTCTGTCTGAATTCCAGGAAACTGAGGGCCTTTTTTCTACAACATCCCTTTTAATAGATTTTAAGCCTGGGTAGTGTTTTATGAGAATGTGCTGAATTTTTTTTTTTTTTTTTTGTTTAATCACCCCAGGGAGAAGAAAAAAAGTCTCTCAATAAAATGAGAACTAATCTGATGTGCTGATTTTTATTTTCTGAATATTTTACTTATTTAACTATTTAGTCGCCCAGAAAACTGGTTTAAATTATTATTTATGGCTGTCTTTTAAGCATGGTGGTATGTTAAATAAATTGAAAGTCATAATATTTATCAAACTATTTACTGTTGTTAGTTTTATTATTTATTAATGGAGTTGGATCTAGTAAAATTTAAACTTCTGCAGTTCAATTGGTGAAATGCTGTTAATTGATGGACCTAAACAAGTATGGTTTATCTGATGGTCTC
>JAACJT020000031.1:9726801-9740751 GCA_009936485.2 Gymnarchus niloticus | reverse complement strand
ATGTTAAGATTTGCATTGGGTGTGACAAGGATGGACAGGATTAGGAATGAGTATATTAGAGAGTCAGCTCAGGTTGGTTGGTTTGGAGACAAAGCTAGAGAGGCGAGATTGCATTGGTTTGGACATGTGCAGACCAATGATGCTGGGTATATTGTAGGGGTGTAACGGTATTCGGGATATTATCGAACCGTTCGGTACACCCCCGACGGTTCCATCCGCACACGTGAACGGCGGTGTTACGATATGCCTGTCATTTTCCTATACATATTGGCGTGAATATAAGACGGCGTTTTTTCCCAAAAAAATACATCTAAACTGGGATTGTCTTATTTTCGAGGACTAGAGTTTAAATATCATTATACAACAGAAAATGCCATAAATTATCCACCTCCGGGCTAACACTGCTTTGTCTGCAGATACGAGCTAGAGAAGTGCGGCTAAACTAAAACAAATATTCTCTTTGCTTCAATGTGACAATGGTGAGTGCTAGTAGGGAGACAGAGAGAAGCTAATCTGAAGAGGTCCCACCGTCTTTCAACATTTTGAATTCAGCGTGCAATATGATGACGAGGGAAAAAAGACGGTAAACAAACTCATTAGGGTAAAATCTCATTAGGGTACCAACTTAATTTTGAACTTTGTTATTTTTACATTTAATGTTGTCTATACAAGTATGTAGCCTGTTTAAATAAAATAGAGAAGGCAAATTACTTCCAGGTTGTCAAAGCTTAGACAGAACACAGAATGCTTAGGCAAGTAGTTCACTTGATGTTAAACTTTATTTAATCAATAAAGTGTAAAATAGACAGTCAAAATAAAAATAGAGTTCATCATTTAATTAAAAGGTGATGTGTTTTTTTCTTCTTAAATATAAAGATACCAAAACCGTACCGTTACCGTGGTCCAAAAACCGTGACACATACCAAACTGTGGGAAAACTGTACTGTTACACCCCTAGTATATTGGGAGAAGGATGCTGAGGATGGAGCTGCCAGGCAAGAGGAAAAGAGGAAGGCCAAAGAAGAGGTTTATGGATGTGGTGAGAGAGAACATGTAGACGGTTGGTGTGTCAGAGCAGGATGCAGAGGACAGGAGATGGAGAATGTTGGTCCTCTGTGGCGACCCCTGACGGGAGCGCCGAAAGCAAATGATGATGACTTTTAACAGTGTGATGTTGCCAAGACATTGAAAAGTGTTTTTCCCTGTTTTTCTAATAATATGCTTATGATGTTTGTATGGGGTTTGCAGGCCATCAGTACTAGGAAAGTCTCGAATGTATGTGAAGTTATGAGCAGCAACAGTGAGTATTCAGACTCACTTATAAGCCTTGCTGCAAGCAGTCTGATCTCCTGTGTAGGAATCTGGCCTCCTGCAGATATCTGGGGCAGAAGCAAGAGAGCGGGAAGCCAGCAGAACAGCCACACGGAGCCTTCAAAGGTCTGGGCAGGCCGGGGCCAACAACACCTGGCCCGGGGCAGGAGGGGAAACGTGATTAATGAACTCAGCAGTGGAAAACATGTAAAGGGTGCATTGAAGGGGACTAAGACGTGTGGGCGCAAGGTGAGCTTGCAGCAGACGTGAATTAGAGATGACCCGCTGTGATCTGGGGCCGTTTGACGTCACTCCCAGCATCCTCTAACCACTAATTAGCATCAGGTGACTGCTTCCAGGCTCGCTGCAGAATTTTGTTCTGTTTGTGGTATTTTAAGGTTGACGAGCTACAAACGAAAGAAAAAAAAAAAAAAAAAAAAACTAATTAAAGGGGATATGCGGGCTTTTAATCTTTGCAGCTCTCATAATCTGTTTTCATTCCTCATTCCCAAAGCGTGAGGATGAGGGGATGAGAAGTTTCACTGTGAGAAAGTGAAGCTTAAGCATAGGCCAGTATGCGCATTCCTGCTCACAATGGTTCTGTTAATGTTCTGGACATTCAGTGAAGGAACAGCTGCATGATTCAGGTCAAGGGAAGGCACAAAATAAGTTATACGCATCTGAAGACCGTTTGTCAAATTGTGATGACACAGAAGAAACCCTGAAGCTGATCTCAGTCCATTATATCAGTTTTTTGTCCCACGCCATGTTGTGGACTGATCAATAAGTATCCATGGAAACAGTACCCTGACTATACCTGAGATGCACCAAGAACCAGGGTAATGTGCTAAAGCTATTGGCAGAAATGCAGTAGTCAGGATGCTGCTCACACTGCCCCAATGACTGGGTATTTAACATCCCTGGAGGACATGTGATAGGGCCACAGGTCCAGATAGCCTACCCAGGAACTGAACTAGCTGGCCCCCTGCACTGCCTGTAGCAGCCATAGTGAGTTGACTGCTGCAGACCCCAGCTCTGCTCCCTTCTACTCTGCACCGCTTGTCTCCACTTACAGTTCTCCACTGAAGACTTAACTCTAAATACCCCCACCAGTAATTCCACCAAACCCTGTCTCTGGTCTTCTGGCTCCAACTGTGTCCAGATAACCTTGTTAAGATATAAAATGGAGCTACTTTGGTAACAGCTCTTATTCTTATCATCATATTGTCTCTTAAGCTTAGTAGTAAGTTGGCTTTCATTAAACACTTGAGAGACAGCCAGTTAATACATTAAAATCAAATTTGACATTTTAAAAAAGCAACATGCCCTCAGCTTACTGAACAGACCTAATGCCTGCGGTTAGTGTGGTATATATTAATTTTACGTCAATTCAAATCAAGGAATGAAGTTTGCGGTTTTTTTTTTTTTTTTAAACCTGCAACTTAAAAACAATGACGTCCTCTACCTGTTCATTGCAAAATGCAGCATGCATAAAGGCTGGTGATGCCAAACACGAGCAGGCAATGTTAATGGAACGTGCCAAAATATCTAGCTGTGTACAAGCTGGCTTGCAGGTATTACGGCTGCCATGTCTGTAAAACTGGCAACACCCTTACATTCCTGTTCCAGTAGTAAAATGCTTCACGAATGGTGTGAAGTTACTAAATTGTGCAGATTGCCATTTAAATGCTAGTGGGTGGTGGTGCTGTGGGAGGCCTCTGGTACTTTTTCCAGTACTACTTCAGCTGACACTTGTGTAATTTGATTATGAATGTTGTATAAGTTGCAGATTATTTCTGGAAAGGGTGACATGCAAGAGTACGCCAGTTTAATTCTGATATATATAGCCTATGGTCTGAAAGAGCGCTCCAACAAAATAATCCTCATATTAGTTCCAGCAGCCCATAGCTGAAGCAGTGTGTCATTTCAGTCACACGACCGACCTTTTGAAGAAAAAAAATCTACTTGGATGAATGTATGTTGCTTAAGTTATCAAAATTGCTAATTACACAGGTACACACATCATGGACCTACTGTAAAATGAGAGCTTTTCTTGTGTATTTGTATGCTAGTGCACCATCCTGTAGCCTCAGGTACCTTTGGCCTGTATTTTGCTTGTGGGGTATACCACTTGATGACTTGTTTTTTGTGTTTATTGTGACCATCAGTACCACAACAAATTCCTTGTCCAGCTTTTGTACCTGGAGAATAGCATTGATGCTGATGAACAGTTACTGCAACGGTCCCATTGTGTGACCAGTCAGTGCCTGGCCAATAAGCGAGGATGCATTATAAATTAAATGTGGAACACAAAGCAACCCAGGTCTCCAGCTGCATGCCTGGGGTCTGTTACAGATACTGAGCTTAACAAATCAACTTCTCAAACCTAAATTCTGGTGGTAGGAAACTGAAAACCTGAAAATGAGTTAAATCTGAAATCCTGATTTCTAGAATGGATCCCAGCTGTCTGAATTGTAATGATGACTCACAGAGGAGCTCTCCAGGTGCACTGACTTTCCGAATGATGATGGTGGTAGATAATCTACTTGCATGGCTTTCATTCTGAGAGCTGCCCGGCCAAAGGTCATGGTTCAAATTTATCAATACAAGAGCTGTAGGTTGGGGTGCCCATCTCCACCTTGACCCATCTTTTTCCCATTGTTCTCCGTCCCACTCTTTTCCGATCGCCTACATTTCCCATTTGCCACATGTTCCAGGCATCAGACTGTTTATTTAAAAACTGAGCTCCCAATGAGTAACATGAATCATTGGTCACCGCTTTTCTCATTACTGTGGGTGGCATGACTAATGGCATTGCATCATGGGTAACCAGTACAGAAAAGGACCAGGTCAGCACTGCTGGAGATGCAGGACAGTTTCAGATCTCCAGTCAGCATTGCTGGGCTGTACTCATAACTATCAACTGCTCCCTGAACCTAACTGAAACTGGACACTGATGTATGCAACCTACTAACCCTACCTAATGGCCAGTTACACAAACATGTAACAGAGGCTGCTGGAGGAAGCTCAGTGCATTATGGTTTCAAGGAGGTGGTGAAGGGGATGGGGTTACATGTTGACACTGGTTCCTGTGAAAGCTTTCAGTACCAGTCATGCCTTGCTTGCTTTCCCCTCAACTACTGCTGAGTGTTAATGACACAGACACCACAGGAGCCATGTCCGAGGCTACTGCTGCTGCTTTTCATGCAATTCTACCATTCCATCAAAACTTCAAAATCACAGGGCAAAAAAAAAAAAAAAAAGTCACTAATGCAGGAAGCCTGCCTGATGTCCTCTAAAGGCAAGAAATCGTGTAGGTGCACCAGAACTTAGCCATCAACTAAGCGGTCGGCCTAGGCGCCAGACCTTTTCAGTGGAAGGCCTTGATTTTTACAGCATTGTGACTAATATGAAATGGTAACATTGCAACTTCCAGGTCTCTCTGCTAAAGGTCTGCCCAGCTCTGGCCACTAAATATGGATTAAGGAAGCAGAACACTAACCTTCACAGTTGTAATGAGGCTCTGTGGCACTAATTATAAGCATGTGGCAGAATAGACTGGTAAAACTGTGTACTTTAGGTAAAGGCATCAGCTTAGCACCTAAACATAACGCAGCCAGTCGGCATTTTGTTACAGGGCTGTCCTCCCAAACATTAAGGCAGGAGGTCACATAGAACTGCTGTGAAACAAAGAATGACAAGGATGAGAAAGCCTGGTGGTTTCAGAACTGAAAAACCAAGACAAGGGGGGGTCAGATCAGGACACTGCCATGGCAACTGTGCCGTTCATCATGACATCGTAGGTCATTTCCGCTGTGCGTTCCCTGCCAGCTGCAATAACCGCAGCGCGCCGCTCAGGCGCTACTCAGCCGTAGCATGCCGCGGTAGTCTTCAGCGAGTGTATGCCCAGACACATCCTCGCTTGAGCTGCTATGGCCCTGTGCTGGGGGAGGGGGGTGCAGCTTCGTGTCACAGCACACGTCCTCCTGCCTCTTCAGTGGTCAGTTCAGCTATTTCCTGTCCTTCAGGGGAGGGGGTTCCTGATTGTGTTTCAGCATTACGCAACAGCTGCTGAGGCCCCGCAGCTAGTTGTTCTGGCAGCAGGGATCTCGGGAAGGGGTGATTCTGGGACACAGACAGGAAGCAGCCTGGTTTTACTCTGACAGTACTTGTCACTCGAAGAAAGTATTAACCATGCGGGCCACGTGTGACTTCCTGAGGGACCTCAACTGCATCTTCCGTATGACCCAGTACTGCACGAGCTCTTCCATAGCACCCCCCCCCCCTCCCCAACCATCGTCTTAATGAGAGCGAGCAGACGAGCTGAGAAAGCCACTTGCAGTTACAGTGGCTTTCGTGAAAGACAAAATTAGGGGCCAGCGGCAGGACAGCACTGTAAATTACAGATGTCTACCATGATGTTTGCTTTCCTGCTGGGCGTGCGTTCGCCATATGCGTTGTGTCTACGGCCCTGAAACAGTAACGGGTCATTCGGCTTGCTTTTTCAGCCCAAAGCTAAAAGGTAAAACGGTCTGATGAAGTGTGTTAAGGCAGTGACAGAGCACACATCAGAGTCAGCTGGCCAGGAGCCATTTACAGGATTCAGTCAGCAGTAGGATTAGTCAAAGCGAACAGGAGTGTGAAGGATGTTACTGGCCTTCCACCCACTCGTTTCTGAAAGTCGTTGCTTACCCAATCCCATGACTGTGCAAATTTGCTCCAGTAACTAGCACATGGGTGGAGAGGAGCTACACGCAGCTCTCCTCCACCCATCACCCAGGTTCTGAACCCTAGCACCAGGCCTCAGACAAGTTCCAGGCTCTTTTCAAGCTCTGTTACCTTTAATTTATTGCAGAAAGCTGCCAGATACTTCCAAAGATGGCAGCTCTATGCAGAATTAGAGACGCCTAGTTCATTACAGTAAACATCAAGAACTACTGGCAAGAGGAAAGGTTTCAAAAGCCTAGAATCTGATATAGATCCAAAGACCCCCTCAGTCAGCTTCTGATATTAAACATCATAACAGTTCAAGCTTTCAGTGATATACACACTTGGCCTAACTCTGCTGAGTCACAAAAGCTTGTTTGATCTGTCAGCTCAATAATCCACCTACGACATTTGTTTTTAAAGTGTGGCAGTGCACCTCAGACCACCTGAGCAGACTGAGTGTAACGACTCCTCATCGCCAAAGCCATCTGCGGTGCGCAGGAAGCGAAAAGCGGCAGTGAGAAGCAGCAGCCGGCTGGAGGCACAGGATGTTGGTGCGGAACTTCATCCCTTGGCAGTTTAACTTGAGCTCTTATCTGGACAGGAAGCCACCTCGTTCGCCATGCTTGTTAACAGAGACGGGGGAAACCTCTCAAAACTCTGCAGAGGTGTGCGAGCCTTTTTGGTTCCTTCCAAGGTCTCCACCTCCAGGTCTGAAAAACCCTGTGGAACCTCTGGTCCCGCTGTGCCTCCAGGGAAGGAGACGGCATCCAAGAGAACAGGTAGCACACCGGACATTAAGACACACACAGCCAATCAAATTAACCTTCGTTTTTAAATTAGCTTAAGTGTGTATAACATCAACAAGGTCGCCATGACTGTTTCTCAGTAGATATTACAAAGAAAACAGTACTGCAGCACAGTCACAACCCTAATTTTCCTTATTAAATATTGCTATAATACTTCAGGACGGCATATACTGACTGATCAAAACAGCACTGTTGGGCAGCCGAGCCCAGCGGAGCCCCACACAGTGGGGTCAGCCGCTCCAATCTCCGAGAGCGACTTTGGTTTCGTACCTTGGTGAGAACCAGGTCTACGTGTTTCTGTAATAGGAGAACGAGAGCAAAAACAGGACAATCAGCAATCAATTCAGCTCAATAGTCCCAAACAGAGAGTCCAGCGACCTCTACAGTGTTATTTATATGTAGTCACGAAGTGAAAATGTCACGTGTCCCTTAGTGAGACAGAAACTTGTTTGGTTGTGAATGGCCACCCCAGTTCAGGTCATCTCTCTTCCTGTAGACCACCATCGTTCACGCCTCCAAGTTAATTCCACTTCCTCTACATTTCCTTGAAAAAAAAAAAAAAAGTGCATTTTCTTCTCTTCCTAGTCATCTAGCCATGGTCTCTTGCCAAAGACTGATTTTTGTCTCTTTCATCCTATTTCTCCAGCAAAGTAGTGTGCAGTCCAAATCTCTTTCAAGTACGTTTAAGTGCGAAAAAAATAAACTCCTTCCATATTTTAGTTAGTTGAATGGGGGAGGAAGCCAGGAGAAGCCTTTTAAGTTAAAAGCCAAAACAGACAGTCTAACAGACTGAAGTTTTTGAAAAGAACATTCTTTCAGAAACCTGAAGTATGGAGAAGGTTTCTCCAAATTCAAGAAAAAAAAAAACAAAAAAAAAAACTATTGCTTGAATATCAGCACACAACCCAAGACACGGCTGCAGGTGTGAGAAACGTCACGGGCAGCCTCTGGCCCAGCATGGGGAGCTTTGGTGTTTCTCAGCCAAACCCCCACTGAGCACACAGAGCAGCTCCAAGCTGTCGGGGGTGATACAGACACCAACTGAAGTGAGGGACCCCACCACCACCTCCACCCCCTGGGACTGGGCCCGGTTTGTAGTAGTACAAATAGATGGAGGTGGAATTTTGGTTTAAAAAGGGAAAAAAGAGGTACATAATATCCAGAGTAGTTTGAGACAGAAAAACTGCCTTCCAGTCTATTCTCCACAGCTGCCCCCAAACGACACGTAAAGACCAGCAGCAGAGTCCTAATTAACCAGCACAAATCCTTGCTGTGAATCGACTGTTTCCATCATCTCCACCTCCAGAAAGGGACCTTGGCCTGGGGGCGTGGCCACAGGTGTAGCTGTAGGAGGGGGAGGCTGTCCAGGTTCCAGTGGGTACTGACATGTCCCACCATATGGTGGGACCTCGCAGGACGGATAGCTGTAGTCCGGTGCAGTTGAGCAAAACTGAGTGTACTGTCCTGTAAAGGGGTCAAAGGTCATGGGCTTCACACCAGGCTCCAGAAGTGGGCAGAGTACAGAAGGGTTTGGCTCCTGAGGGCCCATACTCAGGCATGTTGGGTATGAGCCCTCCCCTATTTGCATCTGAGTGAAGTAGCCCTGCAGCTGGGACTGCTTCTGGAGGTGGAGCCTCTTCTGGTGCAACCTGGAGGAAGGTGGTGGCGGTCAATCTTCAGAAAAACAGGACTGATTACCAGGTCTGCTCAAACCCAGCAGGTATGGGGACAAGAGACTGCATGAGTGCCTCCTGAGGTACTGAAGTCCTAAACCAGATATGCCTCACCTGTGTTCCTGCAGCTGCTGCTCCAGACTCCGGGGGGCTTCTTTGCAGAACAACTGGCAGTTGCTGGGGCTGTTGGCCATGAGGCTTGCTTTCTGGGAACGACCAGAGGTGCGAGGGCACTGTCAACCAATAGGCTAAGCATAGCTGAGTGGATACTGGCACTGCATGGAAGGAGCTGGGTAAGTACGGTAGGACTGGTTAAGAGGGAGTGCCATCCTCACCTGCAGTCTGTGCGCCAGATACTGCGTCTCCAAGCTCTGTCTGCGGGACAGCAGTGGCGAAGGAACTTCAGCTGAAAACGTGGCTGTACTGTCTAGCTGCTGAGATGGGTCACCCTAACAACAGTATCGCTGTTACTCAGGGGAGGCTGACTTGAACCCATACATGAATGTGCAAGAGTGTTTTCAAGGGAAAGGGACAGCTGTGACTGCTCTGGTGACCTCAGCCTTGTAGGAGGGCCCCCCCGACAATAACAGCATTCACACACGCACGCGCGAACACACACAGCTGCCAGTAAACAGCACACAATTGGCTACTTCTTCTAGGATTACATAACACAAAGGACGTGACTGGCAGGCAAGTCACTGTCGGGGACAGCGCTGACCTGCAGTTCCTGCAGCAGGGGCCCATGCGTGTCGAGGACCCCCTCTCCAGACCCCATCTGCTGGTACATCATCTGGACCTTGTTCAGCTCTAGGATCCCTTTGGTCCTGGCCAGGTTCTGCAGGTGCTGCCTGAACGCCACCAGGCCTGGGCAGGAGGGTGTGGCAAGAGCACTGTTACCACAGTGACCAGACACTGGCGTCTGCGCGACGCTCATGTGCATGTGGGCAACACCTTAAATGGGGTGTGTGTTTATGAAAGCGTGTGATTCACCTCTTCAAGTGTATTTAAAGCTTCTGGACAGCGTAACTATTTAAAGAGTAGACATGGGAAGAGGCTTTCAGCATTTAGACGAGTGGCGCCTAAAAGCATCTCCCGACGCCTCCTATTATTTTAGGTAATTACAGAGGACACGGAAGGCTCTGACACAGGGAGCAGACACACATCTGGCAGCTCACCCCAGGGGGAACTAATCGACATGGGGGTACCTTGAGTGAGGGAGGTGTCGGAGGCACGGCGCCCCTCCCTGAAGCAGACAGGGGAACGGTTGTGGAGGTCCCGCCACTGCAGGCTTGGCAGCTGCGCGGAGGGACCGGCTGGGGTCCTCCGAGCAAAGGAGCCGTCAGCCCGCGGCGAATCGCAGAACGATGGGGGGTCCTCCAAGAGGCCGAGATCGCTGTGGACAGAGCTGGCGTCATACTCCGATTCCATGCTGCCCACAGAGGTCTCGTGTGCCAGCATCGCCGGTTGTCCTGAAGGGGCAACACAGAGTGAGCTCTGGACCATCTGAGGCTGAGACCCGGGCCGCTCAAGACTGTCAGACTCGCACCTGCGGTTGCCGTCACGATGGCTGGGTCGGTGACCTCCGACAGTGTGTGCCGCCGGTGGCCGAAGCGACCATTCTGGAAGGCAGCAAAGACACGGTGGACATCATCCTCTGTATCCGGCTCCTCGGTCTCGATGCCTTCGTCAATGGAGGTGCCCATCATGTTGCTGGGGGACGGAGTGCTGGACTTCCGCGGGACCACAGGAGGTGGTAGGGGGTCCAGCAGGCAGCCGGTAACCTGCAGACAGAGAGGTGCATGCTGGGAAATGAACCTGGAATGATCATGCTTGATCTCTTTGGTACCACCAAGTCTGAATACATATTTGAATCAGACTAGCAGATCTTTGCAGCTTATTACAGTAAATTTCGTCATGCTAAATCCCCCAAACTGATAACCATCTCTCACTAAACAGCTGCTCCCAGACCTTCGGGGTGTCAAGGTCACAATGACCTTGACCCATGAGACAAAACCCCCAAACAAGGACCTCCTCATGACCCCCACCCACCTTGGGCGTGCCCACATCCTCCTCCAGCAGGCCAAGCTCGGACGGACAAGGGCATTGTGGGAAGGGGAAGGTGTCTGTCACTGGGGGCGGTGGGGCCGTAGTCCGCAGCAGCCGCATGCTCTGAGGAAGGAAGTGGAGAGGATGAGGAAGGTCAGTCCTATTCCCAGTGTTGCAGCTTCTCTCAGGATGGTTCTCAATGTTTTTTTGTTTTTTTTTCCCTGATGAAGACACTCACATCCTCAGTGGCCACCAAATACCAATATTTATGCAGCTCCACAGAGTGCCTGCATAAATGTGCAACATTCAAGACTGCTTCATTCTGGTGGCTTGATGTGCTTCAATTTCAGTGCAGTTTGCTCATTAGGGGGTTTACTTGATCAGTTTCGTTTTTATATTCATTTAGTTTGGTTCCTGTTTTTAAGTTTACTTAGTCAGCTAAAGCTTCCACAAAATGTTCGAACTGATTGGTTTGTTAACGATGACTTCAGTAAGGCCGTAACTGGTACATCACACAAACAAGCCATCTAATGAATAACTTGTAATTTATGTCCTTGTGATAATTCAGGAAGTGATGTCAAACGTGACCCCTGGCAGGCCCGAGGCATCACCTTCAGGACAGTCTGCTCAGCAACAGTGCTGGGCCGGCGCTGGCGGGCATCCAGCCTCTGCTCGGCTGGGAAGCTACAGCGGTGGGCTTTCAGCCTCTCCAACAACAGGAAGTAGATGGCAGCAAAGTGGTTGTAGCTTTTGTTCTGCAGGGACTGAGAGAAACCGCCCGGTCACACGCAGAGAAACTCTGACAACAGTACTTTCACTCACGGAGGTTCCGTGTGGCCAGTTGAGCAAGCCTCACCTCAACAGTCTTGTGCTGGTCGATGCCCAGGCCGTGCATGAGCCGTAGCACCTGCTCGCTGTAGCCACCCACCGCAGCTGGTTCGCCCTCACCCTGGGGGTAAGGCGAGATCCGCAGGACGGGCACCTCTAGAGCCATCCACCGGTGCTCCTTGATCTGGGCCAGCGAGAGTCGTCTGGCCGGGTCCAACACCAGCATACGGCGGATCAGGTGCTCGCAGTCTGCGGGAACCAGGCAGGGAGAAGATGGTCACGTGACAACTGGCGGTAGAATATAAACAGTTCAACCCCTTATGTGCTCCACTCAAGGACACCAAAACATAATGAAACAGCCATGCACTGGAACACCCTGTGCCTTTAATGAGCACCTCTAATGCCAGAAACTTTTCATTAAGTGGGTTTGCCGGCTCTTCTCAGACTGCTCCTGTCAGCCTAGCCTGCCCATATGTAAAAAGCGTCTCCATCTCTTCATCCCTACATCTGTCTCCTACCTTCGGACATAAAGTAGGGGATCCTGAAGCGTCCCTCCAGGACTCGCTGGCGCAGCACGGGCAGGGAGGGCCCATCGAAAGGTAGTGCCCCACACACCAACACATAGAGTACCACACCCATGCTCTGTGGGGACGGAGACGGTGTCACACCCAGCAGGGTGACCAGCATCCCATCCTCACACCACTTTGACAGAAACAGTGGCAGACCCGTGTCTTACCCAGATGTCCAGCTGGGGACCCTCGTACTGCTGTCCCTCAAACACCTCAGGGGCTGCGTACGGGGGGCTGCCACACCATGTAGTCAGGGGCTCGCCCGGCTGGAAGAAGTTACCAAAGCCGAAATCTGAAGAGCGATGGAGAGAAGGATAGTCACCGCCATCTTCGGCAAAAGCACTCAGTACTCACAGACCACCACAACGGGCTTGCTGGTTTCCTCCAGCGCAAGTCGATTTATGGAAACGGTTACTAGGAAGAGAGTGACTTGTTTTCCGTCAGTCAGGCAACCGATTCTAGAAGTCACAGGGTTTTGGGTTAGAACTGAGTACGAGGGCCTATCACACAGACCTAGAGCGAATATTAAGTCGAGGGTTGGTATCGCTTCTTCTGCTCAGTCACCCTGCTAAGGCAGCTGTGCATTAGCTGTCAAACTTGTGCCCTGAGGCCGAGGGAGACTAAAATGGCGAATGGCACCCCACCCGCTTATCACCCACTACCTGCCAATCATGCTCACCCAGGCATGTCAGGACGAAGCCACACCACATCTCACACTGATGACGTAACTTCCCAATGACACCGAGGTCAGCCAGGGACAAATGTTTAAGCTCAACCCGCTCTAGGGGAACGGGACTCTGACATAACCACCCTGAGGCAGAATGCTAGGTGGTCTCACACCATAGCCACGTGGGTGGCCAAACCTCTGGGCAAGGTTCCCAAACCCCCAATGCCTGGCTGCCCAGTTAAAGACGCTTCTCTTCCCCTCGGCAATGCCAAAGCTCTCCACAGGTTAAGAGGAAAAACACCAACTACACATGGCTGGAGGCTGGGGTCAGAAAGCAGTAGAGCAATGATGGGACACACATCAAGGAGTGACATGCTGTGTCTTAATTAGAGCTCCCGTCCTTGACACACTTGGTCCAGAGCTTTAGCCAGGTCACATATGCATTCTGGGTCAGAGCGAGGAACAGCCAAGTATGAATTACTCTTACCATGTATAGACTTTCATGCATCAAATATTCAATGTGTATATCATGTTATACACACACACACACACACACACACACACAAAACTGAACAGAACACTCCACTGAGCTTTCATAATGATACGAGTGCTGAAAACAAGGTCACATGTCAGACTAGATGATTTGTCTGATAAATAATTCAAAGGTTAAAGAACAGGTGTGAGGTGACGAAAAGCCCTCAAGTGCTCACTAATGACAGGGAAGTGACACTGCGGGACGAGTCACCAGCTTAACCAAAAGCTTCGGTTGCCAGTGTGTCAGACCAGGCAACGGCGTTGCCAAAATACCATCCCCTCATCCCGAAACATTCCAGAAGAGCACCCTTTAACATGCATACGTTTCATAGCTGTCTGACATGATATGGTTAATGCTAATTAGCATTTCTACCCCTCACACTACAGGTACCGTTACAAATGTGCTACAGCTACTACTTCTGGTTTTGGTATGTCTACCACTGAATGTCGATGCTTCCACAGCCAATTAAAAAAAAAAAAAAACTATGTGGTGTTCAGACAGGTAGAACTAGAGTCATCACCTTTAGCTCGTGAGCAGGTCAGGAGTGTGATTACAGGCTGAAATTCTGCAGCCACTAAAGAATCAGGATGGGAGGGCCGTAGGAAGGACAGGTGTCCGAGGTTGTGCACGTATGTCTGCACGAGTCTCTGTTTGATGGCGTCTTAACTGCTGACTGGAGGTCAATACCAGTCGGGGGGGGGGGGGGGGGGGAGTACTCTTTTTAAAAAAGAACCACCCCAAAAAGCCACAGGTCCTAAAAGAAAGGCTCCCCCATCCTTATTTTTAAAAACGAGGGAGATAAAAC
>JAACJT020000031.1:9705429-9721587 GCA_009936485.2 Gymnarchus niloticus | reverse complement strand
GGGGGGGGGGGGGGGCCCCGGGGGGGGGGGGGGCCCCCCTTTTTCCCCCCCACTGTGCCGGACGGTTCCCCCCCCCCCCCCCCCCCCCCAACCCTGCCATAGTCTAACATCCCACTCCAGTCAAACTCTCTCCACTGCTTCTTCCTCCTCTCCCTCCAGTAGGCTGCGACCCTCACATGGAGCTGACATTCCTGCTGTGGGTACCCAGAACCCTCACCTTCCATAGACCAGCTGGCTCAAACATTACACATACCCCTAAAGGATAACCTGTATGACATGCAACCATATGAATGAGAAACCCTCAGAGTGAGGCCTTTAACTGCCGTATATCACAGTGACAATCTAGACGACCCTGGGGGCACCATGGGTGTGTGGACCTTAATTAACAAGCTACCGGTTTAGCGGGCTTCGTTGTCAGCCACGAGCACCCATGCTCCTTTAAAACGAGATCTCTATCAAAGGATCACAGCACTACTGTGAGAAACTGACCCATTCAAAAAGTTCTTGGGGCCCAATGGTAAGATTGGAAGCTGCTCATTACTAACCCTCCACCTCTAAAAGAGCCAATCACACCTGACTCCAGATGTCACATGCAGCCATTTGGACATCCAGCCAATAGGAATGAAGGGTTGTAAATGGCTTTCTGCAGCACCTGAACCAACAAATGGGTCATGCAGGTGCTGTTGACACAAGTGTGCACGCGCTGCATTCCCTTCCTTTGGGGACACGCCCCTGAATGCACTAACAGCTAGGCAGTCCTTTCGTTCATTCCGCAACACCTTAATGTCCAAACAAGTGCTGAGGACATCCAGAAGGTCCAGAATCAAGATGGGCAGTCATGACCCAAACGTGATTCTAACACTGAGCTATACCCAGTGAAAGGGTCGACAGCCATATTGAACTCAGCATTCCTCCATGCAGGCCTTCAGAGGGTGTGCTCGAGCACCTCTCTTCCTGTTAACAGTGCCACATGACACTGTCAGAATCATGTGACCACATCATGCAAGCAATGTACTGAAAACAGCAGCCAGGAGGGGGGAGCCTCCACAAGAGCAGCTTGTTTGCTGCTTAAAAGGGCAATGCACTGCTTAACAAGGCAGCACTGCATGTTTCTTTTCACCGTTTTAAGAAGTTGGCAAAAGCTGTTACATTTACGTCAAGTAAGGCCATGTACAATTTCTTACATGTGGACCAAATCAAGTATGGTTAAAAGTAGGGGTCGGCCTGGGAGGCCTGCCAGCACTCAGCCTGAAAACACCATGAAGTCTCCTTTGCAAAGGATCTGAGCTTTCTGCCGTCCCGAGGAAGTTAACCATGCTGTGCTGATTAGGAAGAGGATTTCCACAGACATACAGCAGAGCTTCCAGAGTTACAGTTTCAGAATAAACTACCCAATTTATGGTAAGACATTAAAAAGCCCATCAGCTGCCATGAAAAACAAGACACCACTGACTGAAAAAAAAAAAAACAAACCCTTTAAGTTGGTGTTAAAGAGACTCACCAAAAATCTCCCCATTCCTGGCGTATTCGGTCACAAGGTAAAGCATATTCCTGGTCTCCATTACCTGGGGGTCAGAAGAAATAAAGTGAATACAGCCTGACACTGAGCTCTAAAGGTCACCCCCCTGATGCATTTAGAGGAGTCTGAACACAGGCGAGTGAGGCGACAACGACATCCGACTGCATACCATAGCGCAATGAAAAGGCATCCAGCCCCGGGGGGGGCGTGCACACACACAGAGTGAGGTTACATGGTCAAATAGCCTGCACTTGCTGCTGGTCCCTCACTGGACACAGCCTCGTTGCATCAACATCTTAGGTAGCTCCTTCACCACTGCAGGCTATGTGGTACCTACCTCACTGCAAGTCACAGAAGGGTATGCTAAATGTAATGTAGACATCACATGGACTCTCAGGCACTAGTCTAATGTATCACATATATAATCCTTATGGAAAACTTCTGACCAATTACTATGCACTAAAACCCCTGGAGAGTGACCCCCCCCACACACACACACACACACACACACACACACACACCTTACGTTGTTTTTCTGCATAGCACTACAATAAAACATTGAGGCGGAGGGTCATGGTAACAGAAATTAAAATTCAGCTGATATTATACTGCGCATTTGCTGGGGCCTAATGCATGCGCATTATCAATTAGGGCATGGCAAGTGTCATCGGCCTGACCAGGATTGGAAGATGAAATGATGGAAGTTTCTCAGGGCAGATGTTGGTGATTCAAGGGGTGGGGCCACGTGGCAGGATAGGGGGAGAGGCCAATGTAGGTCTCAGTCATTCAGAGAAGCCCACAGCTTAGGATGGCGGAGAGAAAATGACTAAGTGGCTAGGAGGACCACTGCCTCTGGAAACCGTGACGGAGCACCGATTACATGGCGCTGTCTGGCCCGAAGCCACCCGGACACATAATGACAAACTGCTGTCCACAGATTCGGAGTGACCCAAGACCTTATATAAATGTGGAGAAGCTGCACCAGACACGACAGGTTGAAGGGGGGGGGGGGGCGGCACTGTCCCTGTGCCAGGGGCCGTCAGCACGACGTGAAAGATAACCATCTGGGTGGCAGAGAGCCAAGGAGGGGCAAGGGGACGGTCAGACACTCCGTAACCAGCACAGAATGGTGCCTGGGTGCTCACTATGATCCCTCTGAAACAGGACAGGGAGACAATGGGCACCCAGGACGGCATGTGGAGAAGAGGCAGCCATAGGTATGTCACAGAGGGCACCAGCAGCCTACCTGATACAGCCTGACGATGTGCGGGTGGTCCAGCATCTTCATGATCTGCACCTCACGGTAGACCTTCTCCAGGTTCACGGCGTCCAGCTGCGTCTTGTCGATGATCTTGATGGCGACCTGCAGTTCAAGGAATATTTGCATGGGGGTGATCATGTGACACTTCCTCACCCACACAGTCGGAACTGTGTTGTACCAGAGGTTCAGGGTCCAGCTTGAAACAGTATGACAAACAACTGATATCAGCCAAATCTTATTAAAAAAAGACCCAGGAAAAGTCTAGCATTACTGTTCTTATTCTAGAAATCATTTTTAAATGTGAGTTTAGTCAGCCACAGGAATGTACTCTTTAGGGAAGCTGCTAAACATTAGTATAGTCATACCAGATGAAAGGTAAGCACCTCATGTTTTATTCCAAAGTCCAGCATCTCACCCAGCACTCTTATTCATCCATAGAAACCAGAGCCATCAAGTGTAACCACCACTTTGCTTTCGAGTTTGTCTAATACCCACACCCCTAAGGTGAAACATGTGACTAAGGTGGCCCTCATCCAGTGAGCAAGCACGCTGACATGGGCTGTGAAGATCTTCACGTAGATCGGCCATTTGACTGCAGACGGCGCGTACCCTCTGCATGGTTTGTAAATTTCACAGCTGGTGCTGGGGAGGCGGAGCTTCGGGCACGAGGACTGGAAAGGAGAAATTTAAGCATCCCAGGCCAAGAGTTTGGATGGCGGTAGCAGGGGAGGGGGACATTAAGATATGGGTTGGAATTAAGAGGAGTGTGAAGGTCACAAAGTGCTTCCATATCATTCCAAGAACACTGACGTGGGAAGCTTTTTACGAGGCCAAGTGCACACACACATGCGCTGCCAGCAGCCAGAAACCCAACACCTGTCATCATGCCCCTTCTCACAGCGATTGGGGGCGGGGACTCGGGCAAAGGGCCTGCTGACGCAAAGATGGCTACGGGGGAAACGTTTAGAAAGAATCAAAGAGAGCAGAAACTTCTGTGCTGGGTCTGAACATCAGGCAAAAACAGAAAAGCCTGTATATAACACCGGCACAGCATGGGCTTCGGGACAAGAGCACCAAATCGACCTACAGGGTAAAGGGGACCATGACTTCAGGATAACCTTTTCCGGTATGGGATTGCTCTGGATTGGCCAGGCATGCAAGAAACAGAAAAAGGAAAAAAAAAAAAAAATTATGTTCTGGTGTGGGGGGGGGGGGGGTGTTAGTGTTACATGTCAGGAGCAAAAACAAATACCAGCAGGCACATGCATGCACAAGGTTGAAGCAAAGCTGAACCTGCCAATGGCACTCTAAGTGAATCATCACAGATAACCCGGGCCCTCCCACTTGAAACACTCAGAGGGTACGCCCTCCCCAACACCAAGGTAAATTTATCGCATTGAAGCTGTTAAAATACTAGACTTGAGGGCCCTGCACCTGCAGCCTTCACCATCACACCAAGCAAAGCCCTGGTTTCACACAAACCCACTTCCCCCACTGTCACACGGGGCTCCTTAAAGAGACAGTGACCATCACGACGGGTAACCTTGAGAAACACCAGCACAATACGCAGGTTTGGGTAGCCCACCACCAAGTCAGGTTTGCGTTACACTGCTTAACTGCCCCCCAGCTGAAAGAAAGCGGGATAAAGACATGCACCTGCAGCAGCACAACCTCTCACCATGCACACATCTGACTTCTGGGAGGTGATGGTATGCCACACCCTGCTGGCAAATGTGGTTTAGGCCAACACTCTGTCCCAGGTGAACACCAGCACATGCAACATCTGGAGTATCAGTGACCCCCCATTTACTTTCGGCAACCTTCGTACAGCTCAGTTTGTGCATGAGGCCAACTGTGTCAAACCACTGAATATTTCAAGTACACATCACACACAAACATTTCACATCTCAACCTAAACCTTCAAACAGCTGCAAGATCCCTTTCTAAAGCAACACCAAAATGCCATTCATAACCGACTATGGCTATTAAACCAAACCCTGCCTTTCTCTTCGTAGCGCAATGAATTCAGTCTTCTCATCACTACATGCAGAAACCCTCTCATCGCAGTACCTCAAATACAGGCATAACCTTTACTGTTACATGTCTGTTCGGTTTCGGTGGAATACTGAAGCTTCTTAAAGTCCTACGTCCGCCGAAACAGTGTGGTCATTTAAACGTCAAATTGGCACCTAAAGAGCTTGAAAAATAGTCTATTCCTTAAAAATAAACTGGGAATCAAGAGGCACCGTTCCACTTACAGGTTCACAAAACAAAAACAGAAGTCACTCAGGCTTACTCAGAGATTATAAATAATAATGTGAGGCCGTAAAAGCAATACCCTTAAGGCCAATGCACTTTCACTGCGCCCAATCTATTACATTCATTAAGGTAATGGACGCTTGCCCTTTAAGCGCTGAGTGTTAAAAATTAATAAACAGCCCACCACTATATTGCCCTCGGTGTACTGGTGCCATGACACCTGCGACCTGTTTATTATACGCTAGCATGCGTTTACCCTAAGTGAGAAGCCCAATCAAAATGATACCACTTTTGTTTAAAGGCCAACGACAGGCCCGCTACGTCTATTACTGTACACAGTGTCCAGACCTGTTAAACTATACCAAGACGTCCAGACAATAGGACATGTTAACATGACAGACTCATTGATCGCTCAGCTTTAAACAGTGTAAACCTGCCGTGCACGCGACGTCGTGCCATTCACCATCACCGGGTGAGAGTCACGTGACGTCGGGGCAGAGGACCGAGACCCTCGCCCTTCCTCGCGGGCCACAGAGGATTCGACGCCGCGTGCGAGTGGATCTACGCATTACATAAGCCGTGCAATGTGGACCGTAGACCATCCCATATCCCAACCAGCATGGACAACACTTTTCGGGTGGGTGGGTATCAAGTGGACAACTATTAACACCAGCTGGTGGGATCAGTTTTAGGGGGCAACTGAAAAACACCATACAATTAACAGGGTTATGTGGTTGCACAGACCCGCACAGTAAGTAGTTACAAGACATCAGTAACTTTTGCACATGGTCTCTAGAGGACAATCTGTACCCGTCACTTTTATAAATGTACATCAAACATAACCTAGGTTTAGTAGTGTCCGCATCGCTTACACTACTAAAACAGGACCCTTCGCTTGTGTATTCCAGAGTTAGATATGTCTAGTGTCAGTGGTTTGTAGGGAAGCACTTATTTTGAGCATGATTTAAAAACTAGTCCGGTACGCCTCACCAATTGCCCAAACTGCATGGGAATACGGGCGTAGAGTTCTACGCCAAGTGTGCGAAGCAGCGTCTTCGAGGCTGTATGAGGCTATACTCACCTCAGTCTTGGTGATGCGGTGTCTCGCCAGCTTGACAACTGCGAAATTCCCCTTCCCCAAAGTACGTTCAATGTCATAAAATCCCACTCGCACCGGAGTCCGAAGCGTCGGTTTTTGGTGACAGTCAGCCATGACCATGCTTTTACTGGGGATCGGTGACTGAAGTCTGGAGATTGGGGAGTATATTATGAAGCCTGAAACAGCAAGATGTGATCCACCACGGCTTGGGCTTCAAGATAACTGAGACAGGGAAAATACGCCGCCTGCTAGGATGTGTCTAATAAAAATAGACAAAGTAGGATCCCCGCTAGTAGAGCCAGTTCGAAGGCTGTCGGAATGCTCGGCCCAATGAAAAGATACACCGGTACACCAGCGAACGCCAGGGTCCGTCAGACTAGTCTTTCCAATACAATAGGGCTATAATATTTCAGGTTTATTAGCGAGAGTAAGCGAGTCGGCTCACGGGAGGCATCGTGTTCTCCGGCTGACGTGCATTGACGTCAGAGCCGATGGGGGTATTTGTATGGAGGGGGGCGGGCCTTTGAAGCGGCTCCGCGCTTCGCTGCCAATCCATCACCACGGTAACCGGACCCGCCTCCTGCGTCAAACGACCGCGCTTTCGCTTGTCGGCGAGCTCGCGCGCCCGGCTGGCAGAGCCGCTTCTTGGGGTTAGGGTGGGCAAGAAAGGGAAACGGCGCTAAAAGCGTTTTAAACCGAGTCTATATTTTCAGGAGTGTTTTATTTTGTGCATAAATTGCTAAGTATTTCCTCTCTACTAATTATAGACAACTTGTGCATGGTTTTAATCAATTTTATGGGAGCCCTTTCAATTTAAATTTGACCAAACAATTTGCACTTTACGTTTAAAATTCGCCACACTTGGTATATCAAAGCTGTCGCCCCCTTTTCCGCTTTGAAATACTCACAGGACTGCTGTCTGTTTTCCTGAGAAAAGTATGATGGTGCTGTACCGGAGGTTGAAACTTTGGCTCACAACATTGTCACGGTATATTCAATATATACTCTGTTAGTGTTAGCGTCTGCGTCTACTGTATATGCACAACTACCTGACGGCACGCTACATGGACATTGAATTTTGAATTTAGGTCAAATTTAAAGTCAACCCTTATTTTTTCACACGTAGTACTTAAATTAAAAGAAAGCGAGAACTAAATATAAGATGTTAAACGATAACTTCATAATATTTTCTAAGGCATGTATGGGAATCCTCTAAAACCATTGAAATGGAGAAATAATTTGATTTGGCCGTTTTAAAGCACAACATTTACTGAAGACGCCGTACAACACATACCCACTGTCCTATGAAAAGTAACTGTCGAATAAAGGTTGGCCTGCCGGGGCCTCTTCGCCAGCTTCCTGTCACTTTGTCTGCGATTTCACCGCGCCCCCGACTGGTTGAAGTTGTTATTGCGTACACAACTGAAATACGGTCATCTCGGCATACTCAAAATTTGTCATTCGGGTCGAAAACAATGAGCGAATATTCAGAAATTTTATTTAATTTGTGTGATCTTCCCAAACATTAGATGTTATTCACCAGGCTGTAGGCTAAGAGTATGACTTATTATGAATCATACTATCCATTTTCCATAATGGCTAGCCCAGTTCAGGGTCAAAGCCAGCTTGGAGCCTCTCCCTGAAACACACGGCACCCGGCACCCTCAAAAGTATGCTAGTTCACCAGAGGGAACACAAACAACAGCCAATATAGAGACACTAAATCACCTAAACTACATGTGTTTGGGCTGTGAATGGAACCTGATTAAAAACCCTGAGAGAATATGCAATGTGTGTGATCCCGTTTGCCACATAATTCACACTTAAGTGTAATATTATGCAATTTATGGAAATAGATGGCACAAATATTTTGTGAATAGTTTAAATGAGTCAAATGACACATACATTATGTTTATACTTTATAAATAATCTTACTCAATGAGATCGTCCTGTTAGCAATGGCTTTTAAACATCTAATAGCAACCCCCATCTAAGCTGCTTTTCCTTTGCCATACTGAACTGAAATGCTCCTGTGAGATGTGATTTTTCCTGCAAAACCAGCGCTACATGTTCCAGCTAAACAGCACTTCACCCTCTTCACACATATTAATATTTATGTTTTATTACAATCGTCACATATGTGGGTGTGGCTTAGAATCAGAGATAATGAGACTTACACCTGTGACTTACTCAGCTCATACTGAGTGGCACAGCATTGTTCGAGAATGCACAGCACAGCCGGGGATACCCAACGGCATACTGTACAGCCAGCACTCCCTTCCGGTTCATCAACAAAGTTGATTTCAAGTCAAATACATAGTTAATGGCCCTACATTGTGGGGATATCGAATCATGTTTAAACTGGATTTTCTTTTGTCAATATAGAAATCCAACCAAGCTTGTAGTCAAGTCTCTGTAAACCAGCCAGCTGGGTTAAATTTAGCCATTTCACTAGTGAAGACAAAAAAAAAAAAAAAGCCGGCTGTGATATTTTAGGTGTTTATTTGGCGTTCAAGATCCTGGATTTTGTCATGCTGGGTGCATTCCAGGTTTGCTTTTGTAAATGTACAGAAGGACTCATGTATGTACACTGCACAGTTGTGGCTGGCCTTTCAGCACTGCCCTCCCCCTCCCCACCTGCTTGAAAGGTCCACCAGCAAGCCACAGATCGGAATGTGGAAACTTCAACAGGGCTCAAGGTCTCAGGTGCCTAGAACTATAAATTCACAAGCTGCTTCGCAGCACTTCTGGTGATCCCCTCAAGGTTCAGTACATGCTTGCAGAGCACGTCAAATCGTCACAGTGATGCGGCACCAGAGGAAACCAAGCATTCGGATGCTGTGCAGTTTCATGAAGGTAGAACGCCATCCTTAAAAGCGAGTCTGGTTTCCACGAACCAGCTTTCTACACCATGCACTTCGAGATAGACTGCTGTCTCCACGTTTACTGCTACAACAGGCACAGCAAAAACTGCATGAGACCTACTCATACCCTTACTACAGAAATCACCCACCCCCCGTTGGGGAGCTCTGTCCTCTCCTGGTTTGTAGTGGATCGTGGAGGTTTGCCAATTTATTAGCCATAGATCTCATTCTCCACCCATCCGGTCTCGGTGGAAAGCTGTCCTTGCCCATGGCAGGCCTCATAGATGTCGTTGGTAACAAAGCCACTCTCTGCATGCCTGTCTTGCAAGTTCTCATAGTCATCTGACAGAGGCTGGGAGGGGGGGCCACAGGGTGGAACATCCGGGGTCACATAGTGGCTCTTGCTGCGGCTCGGGTCATCCAGACCCCCCCCTGAAGAACGGTACACCTGTGCTTTTCTCCTGCCGGCACACACACACACACACACACACACAGTTATTAATGCACCTTTATAGCAGAGACAGCACACTTTAATACTTCATGTAGGATGTACACTTGCAGTTATTACACACACATATGTCAGCTGGGTGTATAAAACAGAAGGGACCTCTTACGCTGTTGCAAGGAATCTGAAGCAGATGACACCAGAAGCCATCAACGGGAGCACAAGGAGGCTGACAGTGGGCCAGATGATGTAGGCAAGGTTAGGGCTGAGGCCTGGGAGAAAGACAAAGGAACAGGCTGAGAACTGAGGTCTGACACATTTAAACGGACAAAGAAAAACAAACTAACCAAAGGCAAACTAAACCTTTTACTGACTGTTCTAGTTTAAATATCTAGGCCAATACAGCAAATATTCAAAGGCAAATCTGTAAATGAAAACCAAATGAGGAAGCAAAGCATTCTGGTTTATTTGCTACCATAAATGTAACCATGAGTGTGCTGGAGTACCAGTGGATTGAGACACCACTTCCAGGTCCTCAGCATTCGTTGTGATGGGTAGGCTATTTGGTGGGAAAGTCACTCCTGGACTATCTGAAGAATAAAATATTAGGCTTTAACAAAGCACATTTCAGAATGAACTTAGTGATTATTGTAGTGTTTTACCTAAGAATCCTGCATTGAATTCAATAAGTACCAGTCAGTTTAAAAAATCTGTTGTTTTCTTTTACTGTTGCCAGTTAAAATTGAATAGACTGGCATACTGATACTTCTTAAACACTATGTAATTTCAAAAATAAAAAGTTGAAACTGTGAAAGGTTTATAATTGGGTGGCTACAGAGCAGATCAGAAGCCATCCAACAGTACACTTAACTGAAAGAGCAGTGAACATCAAGTCAGCATTTGTACAAGGAAATCGGTACTCCACCATTGAACCTCCCTGACCATTAATTGGCACCATTTCACAATTGCCTCTCAGTGGGGAAGGTCTTGTGATTGCATTTCACACCAGAGAGCTTTATATTTGTCCACTGAATGTTCCTATAAAGACTTATTTACATATGATCCTACTTAGTATGGCACCTAACAACATCAAATTAAGACGTTTAACGCTATTAAACTGGCCCAGCTGGTGGCCTTGTGGTATCGTGCTTACCTGTGATCCCCTCCATTTCTGCTGTGGGGATGGCCTGAGGCTTTTCTGAAAATGTATTAAAGAACACCATCACACTTGGAACCCTCAGAACCCATTCCATTCACCACAGGCAAACTTGGCTTTCACCATTACTGTGGCCTACTATGGCCATGCAGTACTGTTACCTTTGGAGTATTTGCAGATGAAATGGTTCCTGGAGCTGCAGTCACCATTGGACCACAGGAGCCTGTAGAAGTCCCACCCTCCTCTGGGGGGCTCTGGGCGCATTAGCACACATGCTTGATGTCCACATGAAGGTTCACCTAACAGCCAGTTTCTACAAGGCATTAATTAGATATCCACTGTGACTATGCAGTACACAAGCACTCATAAATTAAACACCAATGACATTTAAGTCTTTCAATTACAATTCCATTAATAAGTGGTTTATACATGAGATTAAATATTCCTCTCTAGGGATTTAACCTTACAACCACCGTGTCACACATCAAATTTTTTAACCACTAAACCTTCCCAAACCATTACTTAATACCTGAATGTGGCCTGGCTGCCATCCAGCCAGCGATAGCCAGCACTGCAGTCGCTACCAAGCCTCCGGTCATCATGGTTCTTGTGGAGGCCAATCCAGAAGTACCCCTTGATGGCCGGCAGCTGCTGGACAAACTGGTCGATCAGCCGCTGCTCGTTCTCGGTCTCGACGCTGAGGAGCTCGCCGCCTTCGCTTCGGCAGGCAACGCTGGCTTGGCCGAAGGTGAGTCTGTGGCTGACTTCAGGGATATACACAATCTTGTAGCACGGCCACTCCGTGCCCCGCCGGCAAATGCGTTGACCTTGGACAAGCAAGAGCGGCAGGAAAAATTAATGTACACAGGATGTTAAACTGAACAAAAGAGTCAATCCTGTGCATTAACACTAACAAGCTGACAACCATTTTCCATTATATGACCCCTGTTTCATCTGCTAAAGCCAAATCAAATTAAATAATCTCATGCCTTATTGTAAAACTACTGTTTGATAGCTTACGGTTTATATTCTCAATGACAGTCTTGTCAGCAACAACTTCAGATGTTTGTTAATATCTATCCTTATTCAGAAAATACAAACTCGCACCGAGGTATATTGTGATTCATGCACTACGTCCAAAAAAGTTGCGGTTTCGTGATGACAAGTGTGAAAATGGAGTGGTACAATACGTCCACTATCTAGATCTGAAAATAAAGCTATTAAAATTATAGATATTTAAACAGAAATTTTATCCATCCATCCACTCGTCTGCCAACCGCTTATCTTGGACAGGATCGCGTGGTAAAATAGAATTTCCACACATCCATCCATTTTCCAACCTCTTATCCTGGTCAGGGTAGCGGGATAAAAAACAAAAAACCCCGAAAAGACTTCCTTACACCACACTGGGGCGTCTTTTCTCCAGGATGTTTAACACCAACACCTCTGCCTAGCCAAGAATTTCCTTTAAGCATTTAACACTGGAAAAAGAAAAAAAAAAAAAAAAAACGTACGCTGAAAGGTCTAGTATTTCGTAAATTTCTATGCTGAAAAAAATTAGGGAGCTGCGTCTTAAAAATCAGATCCAGAACGGGGCGGGGGCGGACAAAGCAATGAAATTTCTAGCTTTCCTGATATCCTGCAAAAAAATAATTAAAAATCAGATTAAAACGTGAAAACTGTCACTGAACTCCGCCGTGATCGATAATTCATGTGGTCCTTCATACTCACCACTGAACAGCTCGGATGCACAACGCGAGCTGCAGAGTATGGAAAACACCATCCCTAAAAGTTTCAGGAAATCCATGACACCAGATCTTCATAATTTCAGTCGGCCATCATCTGGATTCGCGCAATGAAACTATCGCGGGCAGCTGAGCGACTGGGCGGCCAGCATCGTGCGGTAATCCGCTGGAGCTCCGAGACCTCGAAACGTAGACTAGAACCGCGAGTCCCGACGGTGGTGCTTTGGCATGTTTACGGGCTGGGAGGGAGTAGAAGAGCGCGTCGGACACAACGTCAAACATCGGAGGAAAGTCAGCTGGAGAAAATACTAAACTGTCTATTGACCAGCTAGACCTTTCTCGTGCCCCTTCCCTCCCCTCTTCCAATTCCCCATGAGGAAAAAATAACCAAGCAGCAGAGCCAGTGTGTTGTTCCGTTTTCTCTCTAAAATGTACTGCTTTGGACTGAGCTGTCAACCTTAAGACATGGCTGCAGACTCTGACTAATAAATTACTGTATTGTATAAATATGCTGCCTTGACATTAGTACTTAGTTTTGTGTGTAAACTGAATTTTAAGCAAGTCTAATACTCTTCAGGGCAACGGAAATAGTTGCACTTTAACGCCTATATTAGCTTGGCAACTTAAACTTTATCCTCATATATCACGATTAAACAATGAACTGGCAAAGTCTAACAATAATGAGAAAATATTGGGGCTGTGACGGAGCTGAAGAATCGATTGCATACTTCCCGAATCACTTCTTTAAATGAGTGAAAGAAAAATCAGGCCACGTCGTTTCAATTTATTAAACCAGCTTTGCATAATGCGACAGAAATGCTGTTTTCTATTTTTAGGAAAAAAAAAAAAAAAGAGACAATGGGAAACTGCATACAATAACTTGGACATGGTGAAATTATATTCCGATCTTTGCAATGGCTCCACGAATTGTGTGAAGTTTACTGATCAAAAACTGAAAAACGGAAATCCCCTTGCAAATCTAACCTAGATATTGCATTGTCCTAGCACTGTTACAATACTGCAGATCAGGATGTTTAACTGTCATGGACATAAAAAAAAAAAAAAGTATATAAATAGAACACTTTAATGGAAAACAGCTTACAATTCTGACTGTGTGAAGACCCGGATGCCTTACTGCTGTAATATAAATGCCTGCTGTGACAGAGACCATATACCACTAGCTATCTACCCCAGGATTTAGCACAATACAGTAAAGTAACCATATTGCTCTTCCAAAGCCCAGTCTGGTGCAAAAATATAGCCATTTTCTTTATGGTGTTGGAATTAAATGGAAAAATTTCAGGAGCAATCTGTGACTGAACAGAGATCATTTTGAATCCTCTTTTTACTGATTGTCAGAGCTGTTGTTACATTGGCCTTGCGGATATATCCACGGCACATCTAAAAATAACGGCGCCTGCTATGATTCAATAAGGCTGCAGGGGTTAATGACCTTGTTCACTTACCGCTCTCATGGGAAAGCAAGGGAAACGGGCGTGTGAAAGTCTGAGGTGTGAAGGCTCACACCTTGGAGAGTCCTCCTGCAAAAGCACCGTTTTCATTTCATTGTGGCTGCAGGCATTTTGTGAGCCACAGTTTTTGGATACAATTATCATACTACAGGTCATACAAATCTATAACATCACGTTCCCAGCTTACAAAGCAAGAACCAGCACAGAAGAATGTTCCACTTAGCTGCAGAGTTATACACACCAGCTAATGTGTCACATGGGTGAATGTCATTACTGGCAGCCTGGATGCCTGTTTTAAATGGCTGGATGATGTGGATGGAAGCTCCTCAGTAGCCATGACCTACCAGGACAACAGGAAGTGAGACAGCTGTCAGGGGAGCAGACTCCTGCAACATCCTTCCTTTTTTTAAAAAAAAAAAATCTCACTTTGCCACATTGTACATATCAAAGGACACAAATTATTGTACTTTAATTGCACGATTGTCTTTGAAACTTTTGCGTGCTGGACTCCGATGCCGTGATTGTGATGTTGTGCAACACACCTTCATTAGAAAGCACCAATTGAAGGTCCTTGAATTGTGCTGTTAATGCCATTCATGACCATGGACATACACATACACACATTCAAACGTGTTGGCTGTCATTCCATTGCTGCTCCTTAAACTAGTAGAGTTTACAAGCTTAACGCTTTCATCCATGGATTACGACTGGCTGAGAAAACTTTATTCATTTCTATTCTTCCTTTAGAATTAAAAAAATATTCTCAAGTGATTTTACTCCAGTCGTACTACTAAAAAAGATACACGTATTGCATTGCACGTATTTGAGTACTTCATTATAAATAACACAGATCAACTTACTAACAAGTTTGACAGTGAATCACAATTGAAATCTTAGCTTTTGGGGCAACATCCCCTAAAGATGATTCCATGCAATTTTTAACTTGAAAACAATCCATCTATTAGATAATGGGATTTAAATAGCTGTCTGCTGTAGCAAGCACGAAACATGAAAAGATTCATATCAATTAGCTTCTTTTTCCATAAGGCTGTTGCAGAGATTGATGATGCAGCTTATGGCCTATAGTGCTGGCAGTATGGCTAGCAGCTGTAACACCAACACAACAATCAGCTAACCACGGTGCCCAGAAACAGAGCCTTGAAAAGTGTTGTTAGTGACCTGCCAGCAAAGTCCTGATGCATTTCGCATGCATGCTTGGAAGGACTGAATTCTGAGCAGCCAGTGAAGGCCATTCAGTGACGTATTATTCACATCTTGCTATGGGTGGCATGCACACTGTCAAAGGTAGCTCCTTGGAATACCATTCCATGCTCTGGAGACATTGTCTTTCTGCCCTACAATGACTTTTCATGGGCAGGATAACGGGGGACGTAGGCTAGAGCCTATCCTGAGGCAGCACAGGCAAGTGTACACAGGCATGGTGCTAGGCCATTGCAGGACAGACACATGCACGCATGCACACACAATGTGCAATTTAGAGATGCCTAACTGTCTTTGAATTATTGCAGGAAACCAGAGTACCTGGAACAAACAACATATTCACTTGATAAGTCTGGGGATTCAAACCCATAACCCTGTGAGACAACAGTGCTACCAAATAAGCCACTATGTCACCCAGTTCATAAGGAAGGTGCCAAAATTATAAAAGCTGGTAGAATTTTTCCTTAGCTGAATTTCTAAAACTTACTGTGAAAACTATCTGCTCAATTGCTTGCGCCAGCTGAGAAACTGCTAAGTTGTTTGTTAGACATGATAAACACAGTTGTGACTTGTGTCACACTTGAGGGTGTACTATAAAGTGAGTTTTAAATACCCAGAATTCGATTAAGTCTGGTTAACTAACTCTGATTGCAGCAATCAGTAGTAAATGGCACTACGACTGTGAGCTATGATCTGTGGTACCCAAAAACCGAGAAGTAAGCCTCAAGAAATCTCACCAAGCCCGTTAACTCGCTTCATAGTACAGCCCATTGGACACAGATGGAGAACCATCATGTCTCAGAAAGCCTGTTGATATGCTAATATTTGATCTGTCGAAATATTACCAAGTTTGGATGCTGTCCAGGAAAAAAAAAAAAAAAAAAAAAGATAAGACACCCTGAAGGATAAACTCACCTCCTCACATGCCATATGCAAATGTTTACATCTAACAGATGGTGTGTAATGTCTCCACTGATCTAAAATAGCCCAGTCCAGGGAGGCTGGTTTAGCACTAAATTCATCAGTGTACCATGGGCATCTTTGAGCTATGGTGCTGGAGAAGACTTTTGAGAGTCCCTTGGATTGCAAAGAGATCAAACCAATCTATAGTAAAAGA
>JAACJT020000031.1:9661312-9693502 GCA_009936485.2 Gymnarchus niloticus | reverse complement strand
CTTCTCACCCTTTGCCTGTTTCAACAGCTACTTTTCAGGCTTCCTCTCCATCAGCAGCTGCTTCTCAGCCTTTGCCTTTATCAAAAGCTACTTTTCAGGCTTCCTCTCCATCAACAACTGCTTCTTTGCCTGTATCAACAGCTACTTTTCAGGCTTCCTCTCCATCAGCAGCTGCTTCTCACCCTTTGCCTGTATCAACAGCTACTTTTCAGGCTTCCTCTCCATCAGCAGCTACTTCTCAGCCTTTGTCTATATCAACAGCTGCTTTTCAGGCTTCCTCTCCATCAACAGTTACTTCTCAATCTACACCTCCATTAAAAGCTGCTTCACAGCTTTTAACTCAGCCAGCAGCTCAGCATTTGGCGCCATCCTCAGCTGCTTCTCAGCCTTTCTTTCTCCCAGTTATACCAATAACAGTGTCATCTCTGACACAAAATGTATTACAGGTAGACACCAAAGTGCCATTAACGGCTGCTTCTCAGCCTTCAGCTTCATCAGCATCTGCTTCTTTAGCTTTACCTTTATCAGCAGTTGCTTTCCATCCATTAACTCCATCAACACCTGTTTCTCAGCCATCTGCTCCATTAAAAACTATTATAACATCTTCTACACTGTCAGCAGTTCAACAATTGGCACAATCAATAGCTGCTTCTCAGTCTTTCTTTGTGACAGTTGTACCAGTAACAATGATGTCCCTGGCTTCCAGTGAATTTCAGACAGGGCCTAAATCCCATGCAGAAAGGATTGAAAAATCTGCCAGAGTTACATCCTTTCAGCCTCTCACTCACAGTGTGACTGTGTCATCAAAGAGCGCTCATTCAGAGCTGACTGAAGCCATCTTAGACGCCACAAAACCAACAACAATTCCTCTGTCACATGGAACTAACCCTCTATTTGCATTCTTACCTACAACAAATGCTTTTGCTAAGTTGGAAAGACAAAACTTGAAGAAAATACTCCAGACAGAATCCTTTACCTCCAAGCTAATGCAAATAAGAGAAGTACAGACTTCGTCACTTAAATTATTTGGACAAACAACAACAAAATTGCCTTTTCATCAGACTACCATTGCTAAAAACAGTCATAGAACAACTCACACACTTGGTTCCTTTGAAGTTGTTAGTCACGGGAAGGTCAGGCCTCTTGAAGCATTTAGTGATTTTTTTTCTTTCAACAAATCTGAAGAAGGAATAACTTCTTTAAATGAAAATACTATTCAACACATACTCCCAAGTTCTCTGACATTGGATAAGCATTTAACAGAAACCGACCAATCAGATTTCAGTCAGACTGAGGGTGTTACTGATGGAGTAGTTAAAACAATACTCAGTCTTCCAAATCCTGGTGTTCAGAGCAAACCATCACAGTTAACTGGTACAATTGAAAGCCCTGTAAGTCCTTTAGAAATGCTAATTCTGACCCCAGCTTTGGCTTTAAATCAATCGAAGGAAGACAGGAGCATGTTACTTGTTGACAGAACAGAAGATGTTTCATCAGTGGTAACAGGGATCAAGCTACACAAAAACCTTCCAGCAGTTGCATTCACCAGAGTTAATGAGTTAATCCTGAACACCCAGGTGACTCAGCTAACAGAGAGGAGTGAACCTTCTTCCTCAAGTCCACTGCACAACATACCAGAAAAACAGACATACAAGTCCACTGAGAGCAAAGACGTTTCTGGAGCACCGACGTCACCCTTACCTCCAAAAAAATATACGAATGAATTTGCCTTTGACCCCTCTGAGCTCCATTCATCCAGAAGACGCAGATCTCTGACTTCCAACATGATCAAGAAGCGAGAAAGAAATACTGGTGTCCATTTTATCCAAAGGCAAATTCCATCAGAGTGGTTCAGTTTGTTTGTTATGCATTCAAGCCTCGGGCCTAAGGTTAAGACTGAGCCCATTGTAAATTTGGTGAAGTCCAGTCCCAGTGTCGAAACGCAGCTGGGCAGACCACCATCCTCAAAAGACAATGATTTAAGGACACTTCCACCTCTTTCCATTCAGATAACTGGTGAGGGCCACAGAAATGTACCTGGAAATTTAGTTAAAAAAGTAATGGTAGCTGCAGTCAAATTTGAAGTTTCTGTCAAGGCAAAAAGATAGCTAAGTCTTCTTGATGTAATCCTCAGTGGGTAATTCTGACTTCTCATTCTCGGTTCACAGCACAATCATACATTAACAGCAACTGCGGCAAACATAAGGCAACCTGCTCATGGTAAGATTAAAGCAAAATTCTGCAGGACACAATGTGCAGCTGCAATTGTAAACACTTTCTCCTGTTATTAAGAAGCTTCGTTATGATTCTGTTTCAGGATGATGTCTATTTTAGGGTATACCCCCCCCCCCCCCCAACCCCCTCAAAAGCATGCAATTTCGTGGAAATGCCACCGAGGTTGTCAGTCTGAATAGGATGCCCTAGCTGCCTGTCTTTCAGCCTGGCGGAGGTCTCAGATGACATCTGTGGGACGGTAAACAATGTGTCCAAGGTCAGGCTGAGCCTGAAGAGAGTGATCCTGCCTGGTCACTCTGGTCAAACCCTAGGGAACCTGCGAGTGGTCATCAGCCTGAACGCCAACTGCAGCCAGGTGAAGGTGACCATAACATCCTGCTATGCCTCCCCTACATCCTGGCCTGTCCAGCTCAATGACACGTGCTGCCTCTTCTCCAGGTGAGCCCTCCTTCAACCTGTGGAGTGCACCATGGCACTACAAACATCTCCAAATAGAAATGTTGTGTGTTTGAAATGGCGAATAGGAGAGAATGTGTTTCCACAATGTGACAGTAGGGACATGCTCGTGAAATTAATTTCATGATACACTTTTCACAAACAGGTTGCTGTGAAGCCTTTTTTGGTTGGTTTTCCAGTCGGAACCATAGAATTGAAAAGCCCAGACTTGGGGGAAATAAAATTTTTCCTGACCCCTATGAAATGGCAGTCAAGCTAAGCATGTGGGGAAATTACAGATGATAGAGTGAAGAATGTATGGGGGTCTCTTGATTGTGGCTAATAACAACTGGAAGTCCTTGATTGTGTTCAGCTTGTTTTATGTTTAGAAACATTTATAGCGATAACCAGCGCAATCAAATTTTCACCTGAGTAATTTTCTGATAAGGTACTGTTTGAATTTCATTAGTCTATATGCCATGACTCTGAAATGCACTATAATATATGAAGGTTTCACCTGACTTAGGTAACAAATGCCTTGTCACCTGCAGATTACCCATAGACCCGCAGGGCATCAGGCTACGTCCAAGTGACCTGTTGGAAAATGCCAGCTTTGCCATCCATCTTTTCCAGATGGCAAATAGTGCCACAGGATACCTACACTGGAACGTCAGCATCTGCCTGAGGGACAGCATGCACTGCAAGATGGTTTGTGGCACACGGGATTCTGTGGCTATCAGCCCCCCGTAAAACTCACTTGCTAATCAGTCGTGTATGTTCCTGCATTTCCTTGGTATGATGTCAGGCTCTCTTTCTCTAGACATTTCTACAATGAACAGGTGAAAATTCACTTCTGTTTTTTCCTTAGCTTCCCGAAGCTATGCCTCATTTCTGTGAGTGACCTCAGTCAGCTGATCCTGGTTCACCTCCCTCCATTTTCAAATGACAGGGTCTGAGGCAGAGACAGCCTCCCCCAGAGAAGGAACTCAGAACAGGTGTCAAGCCTCCTGGGACCTGGATTTCCTTTGGTCCCATGCTGAGAGGAATGGAGGTCCCAGCTGATGAAAAGAGAAGCGGTGAGATGAAGCATTTCCCTTTGTACTCCCTACGCTCTCTTGTGATGGACCTGACATCTTTGCTTTCTCAGATATCTTCTGCTCTGCAGACTCCTTCTGAGTTAAAGGCAGACATTCTTCTGAGTGCCTGTGGAAAATTAAAGTGAAAATTGCTAACATTACTACGTACAGTTCATACGTGAATTCAAAGGCCCACCGATAAGATGGCTCATTTCTCACATCTTTTTCTGATTTGGGGTTGTAAGAAAATAATATTGTAGCTCCTGAAAAACAAACAGCACCCAGCAACTTTTTTCTTTCAAGAAGTTAAACTGAAAATGTTCACTATTTCCCCTTTGCTTCTCTGTTTTGTTGGTTTCATGAATTATAGTAAATTAAATAGATTTTCCAAACAAAGACATTTATACAAACAGCTAAATGTGTGTGTGTGGTGCTTGAGCATTTGTGTGAGCACGCGTGTGTCTTTCTGACAGGTCCAGACCAGATGAGCTGCACTTTGACGACTCTGGGCCCAGGATGGGCCAGCATGTTGCCTCTGGCTGCTTTGCTCCTTCTCTGTCTGGGTTTCTGGTGTCTGCAGGGTGGGCAGCCCTGGCCGAAGTCATTGGAGCGTGCCAACCAATCACAGCCTGACCACTGGGTGTAGCTCTTGATCGAATGATCAGTCGGAGAGAGGACATTTTGCCTAATGCTAATTCCCCAGTTGCTATCTGCTAGTCTCCTGTTATCTGGAATCACAGTCATACCCTAGAGCTGTAGTTAATCCCACCCTGCATGCTGAAAGGAGGCGGACCATAACCCAGGGTTTCTTTCTGCAGATATTTGGGCTGCTTGTTGACCTGTAAGATGTCCTGCTGCTCAGCAAATTTTGACTGGTTGGTTATGTGAAATGTGTGTGTTACTTTAAATTAGAGAGCATGTTAGCACTGGTAATTTCAGACAGCAGTAATGCTTCACTACATTAATACAGTAAAGGTCCAGGAGTGGATCAGTTAATACAATTAATTTTTAAGTTGATCATTTTTCTCACAAAAATCAGTGATTGGATGAATTGATTATTTGGCCTTATATTAACTCATTCTAGTTTTTTTCTTCACAAATTTTATTGAAAATAAAATAATATTGAATGTTTTAAAAATGAAAGCTTTCTTTGAAATTGTCATTTGCATTGAGATGCACAAAATGCATTTTGGTTTAAATGTGGTTTATTGAAAGGTGTATACTGTAAGGTTTATCTCAGGGACGAACTGGCCATCCAGACTACCAGGAGAATTCAACTGGGATATGAATTTATTGGGCTGATTTTCGTTCCCAGCCCCTCCCAGGCATACAATCCTTACATGGGCAAGTGCAGCGTAGCAGAGTGAGGTTCAGAATGGAACAGAGGCTCCGGAAACATCCATTTCACATGGACCATGGGAGTAGTGGCATCAGAACGCATTCCTGGGGATCTAGTGTACAATGCCCCACTTCCATCCCAGTACAGTTTTAAAAAATGAAGACTGAAATGAGGAAATTATATAAAATAATGAAAAATATCAAATTGTAAGCCAAACAGAATAGTTTCGATTGGAGCTTTGATGGGCAGTTTAGATACGAGCTTTGACAAAGCAGTTGAACGACAGAATATCTTTTTCTAATGGTACTGTAAGTCTTAAGTATACAAGGAACACAAAAACGTAAATAAAGGGAGGTGTGAGATGGTGTAGGAATGTTGCAAATGTTTATGAAGTTGTTTTCATGAAGATATGAATAGCGGCCTGTGTTAACGTTATCGGCAATGTGAAGGCATTGCACGAGAGAGTTTTCTGTAACTGTCTGTGCTTCGTGGACGCAGCATAACCAAAGGTTCGAGAAGGTGGTGATGGTTAGGAGTGCATTGTGAATCATCCTTCAGTTGTTTGTGTTATTGCTGTGGGTGACAGGAGAATATGAGCCTTTCACCATTTGAATAAAAAGGGCTATAATCAAACTCTGATTAATGTGCACACCAAAGTTTGGCTTCTTTCATTATCACTCAAGAGCTGGTTAGAAAAACAGCAGAGGAGCATGAACTCATGGAAGGTGATGAAGACATCAGTAACTTTGGGGAATGTCTTCTCACTTCACCTTGAACACCTGCTGAATGTACTTACAGCTACAATACATTCCATGTAGAAAAGGAAGAGGAAATAATTATTCAAGGAATTCACTTTACAACAGATACAAAATGCAAAAAAAATACAAGTCTTTGTATATGTATCCATCTATCATGGTCAGGGCCACCACAGGGGTGGTATGAGGTAATAATAAGAGGTTGGTAGCTGGTACTTGAAACATGCAAATTATGGCTGGAACTGAAAGAATGCAGGCAGCAAAGCAGGTTTTTTCATCCCTGTCCTTACTAGCCTAGGCAGGCAAAGCAAACCAACCATGTGACATCGCTGTAGAAATACTCAGCTCCTCCCACCTGGTTTTACCGTAAACTGTATACGTGGGCTTCTCCACCCAATACCTCCGATTTCATGACTGCGCTGGACTGATTGTTGGAGTACCAGGCCTGTGGACCTGATGGAGCCTGCTGACCATGAAGACCTGGAGACCTCCAGACACTTTCACCAGAATGACTTTGAGGCTGACTGGATCAAGCTGGCGGAGGGAACTTTCGGACAGGTCTATAAAGTGAAAGTGAAACTCTGGAGGGAAACGTTTGCCTTGAAATGTTCTTCCACTTCCGATTCCAGTACCAGAAACTACAGGTACAGGGGAGTTTTAACAGATGGAGCTGAGATAGAACCTTTTCATGCTTTTTGTCTTACGGGGGCTTGCTTGGTCTGTAATATTTTTACTCTTAAAAAGAAAGTTGTTAAAAAGGTAGGTAGGTAAGCAGTAGTAGGTAAAAAGGATCAATGCACTTTACACCCTTACAGGCTTGAATGTTCAATGTTACATGGCCAGTTAAACTGTGTTTATCACACAGACCAGACATCTCAAATTCAAATGACCTGAGGACCACTCGGCAGAAGGTCTTCACCTAGGGGGGCCATTTGAATGAGTGCAGAACGCAAGAACTTTCCCAGGTTTCTTCAGAATGTAACTACGTACATCTATGTATCTATGTATATACAGTTATTTATGCACAAATGGAAATGAATACTCAGTTCCTCCTTAAGCAGCTCATTCACAATGTGCATAATAGATAGTTGTCTGGTCTATTTGTAAAGGCAAACTCACATAGCTGAAAAAGACAGAGAGAAAAAAATTCATGTGCGGGCCAGTCTTAATGCTACATTTTATAGATATGGTGTGGCATATAAACCATATACTAGCCCGGTAGATTGAGACCACTGACATACAAGGACGTAGGAGGAATTCAACACTGGGGGGACACAACTACGTCAGAGATTAAATTTAATATTATATGACTGTTTTATTGGGGGGAATAAAAACAACGTACTGAAATATTGAACGAGATGTGTATTCCCCATCCCCCCAGGTCCCACACCCTTCCATCTATACTTTATTTCAAAATTGCTGAATGTTAAATGCATTTGCGACATAAGCTGATGAAGTGAACAAAATAAATTATTTATTATTAAAGATTATTTAAATGCAAAGGTCTATTTATTGGGGGAATAAAGCCTAATTAAAGTATATCAAAATATTGGGGGGGACATGTCCCCGCTGGTTTCGGCGCCCCACCGACATACTGTAGACCGTAAATCACTGATAAACTTTGAAACTTTGGTTACATGATGGCTACAGGAGTATGTGACTTGCCTACCTCTTGCTTTTTAATGTCCATTAGTGAGATGTTCCCTGTGGTGTTTCCTGTGAATGTTGTAGCCTGTGATATAATGATGGTCTTCTGTGTCCCTTAACTAGCTCTTCACCTCAGAAACTCTATGTTTTAGTGGAATCTGCAAGAAATAAAAGCTTGGTGCCTATGATGGGATTTTACACCAAATTGTTTTTTTCATGTAGAAGAATGATGAAGGAGGCTTCCAAAATCGAGAAAGTAAAATTCAGCCACGTGGTATCGATCTACGGCATCTGCAGTGACCCCCTCGCCGTGGTGATGGAATACATGAGCAATGGCTCCTTGGACACCCTCCTCCACAGCCACGTCCTCATGTGGCCCAAGAAGTTCCAGATGATCAATGAAGTGACCGTGGGCATGAATTACCTCCATAGCTTGCAGCCCACACTACTCCATCTCAACCTGAAGCCCCGTAACATCCTCCTAGACGATCACCTGCACGCCAAGGTAGATGCCGTGGCCAAGAGACGGTGATCATGTGACTCTCACTTTTGCACACGAGTCAGGAAAGGGGAGCCATTATACATGCATATTTGTCTGTAATTCTGCACCTTACGCTTAAGTTCGCAATCAGCTTCTGCATGTGAAAGTAGAGAATCATATTACATTCATATTTAGAAGCTATCCATTTAATAGATTTCAGATTTTGGATTGGTAAAATGGGAAGAGTATTCCAGCAGTACGGACTTCATCGAAAATATGTCCATGAGAGGAAACATGTGCTACATCCCTCCCGAGATGTTCTCTCAAAGCCCCGAGGCACCAGGGACCAAATATGACATTTACAGGTGACTTTCAAAGCTCCAGTGGTGTTTGCTGAAGTGTGTGGGTGTGGGAGTGTGCCTGTCTCACACCGGTGAACTGATAAAATGCTGTATCTCATTGCTTTTAGTTTTGCCATCCTGATCTGGGAGATATTGACTCAGAAGAAGCCCTATCCAGGTATTAAGATTCTTGTGTAGTTCTTACAGTGACGCCTTTGCTGTATGGTTGCTAAGGTTACTAACGTCGTCCCCTGTAACGTTTTTGCCAGGGGCCACTAACTTGATGGCGGTGATAATGAAGGTGTCCTCGGGCAAAAGGCCCAGCTTGGAGGTCATTCCCGAGGACAGACCGCTGGAGTGCAACGAGATGATTGACATCATGAGAGGCTGTTGGAGCCAGGATACCACGGACAGACCGGCGTTCTCAGGTGGGGCGCAGTAGCTGCTCACGCCATGTCACAAACACATCACCGACAAAGTTGTCAGCAGATCTCGTCACTCAGCACACATTCCAGGATTCCGCCCTTCATCAATGAGTTTTTCCCCAACTCCCCCCAACAGCTAACATTATTACACATTATGTCATCTGTTTGAGACACCAGATGTCCACTGGCCTGACAGCCAGAGATCTTTATTTAAACAGCTCTTGAAAAGAAAGACACTTCCTTCTTTAGTATGAGAAAAAGTTGGACTCTCACCTTGAACTACGAAATGGAACGGAGGCAAAATACACTTCCTTTAAGAAATGATTTTGAAACATTCACACCATTATCACAACGCTCACAAAATATTCTCCTAGTATGGTTAGTAAATTAGTTTCAGTGCATTAGTAGCTAAAGGATCCGTTTGTTAAACTATCCTTTTCAAATGGGTTTCACAGCGCGTCTTGTGTCTGAGCAACACTGAATTTAAGGGCTGCACATGCACTGAAAATAACTGCTATAAGTGGCAAAAATACATTGTGATTATTAATGCTGCATATTAGTATATGTTTTTAGTGGAATTTTGGTTCCATCTGATGTGTTCTGTTTTTCCAGATATCATCAGACAAACAGAATCCCTCAGTGATGTGCTTAAGATCCCAGATGTGATACGGGCCTGCAAAGAGATGCCAAAACCATACAAAAGTGCTATCTCGACCCAGGCCACATATGCCAATCATGTGAGCACAAACACATGCCCCCCAGGAAGGTGTTAGTGCTAAAAAGCCAGTATATTTCAGGTAGGAGAGGAGGGATGTCTTTCTCCCTCAGTCCAGAATATTGCCATTAAAAACGGAGACAGCAAGGGAATGCCCTGTGACCTCTGACCTTATGACCAAAACATGTTCTGCTGGATCTGTGGTCCAGACTTAGTCCATTTGTCTTTAAGATGGACCAGCTCTATATAAGAGGCAACTTCCATGTATGACAGAATACAGATGTAATTCATTTGCAGAACAGCAAGCATGTATATCAGTGAAATCCACCTTCTTCCTCTGTTGTTTCCTTAGGAAACCAAGCTGGAATCAGCTTCATCCTCAGGTTTGTAATGGCTTCATCTCTCTACCTTGCTTCCTGCATGACTATAGCATCTTTAACTGACCAGTCCAGGGCTAAAGTGTATTGTCTTTAAACAAACTGTACCTTTGTTTTTAGGTGAATTAAAGTTTAATGGGCATTAAGGCAAGCACATTGGAATTGTTTCATGTTCACATATCCCTTCTTGCTCTCGATGAGACACACACAGACGCTGTCAGTCCGGTAGCAAGCCAGTCACGCCAAGCTTGTCATCAAGCCCCCTCCCCAGAGTACAGGTAGTCGTCGACTTACAACCACATTCGGTTCTGACAGACCGGTCATAAAACGAACTGGACAGTTTATGGATGCCGAGTAGTGATACAGCACGTGTGCACATTAGTAGGAAGAACAGAGCTGGTGTGGCAAAATCTGTCATTTGCCCACGAGAAGCGGTAGCGGTCACAAGTCAAATGATCATATGACGCATAGATTGTAAGTCGACGACTACCTGTACTGAATGCCTACAGCCCATTGGCAAAGACTGCAAAATGCCTCGCAACACAGCAGCTAGTTGCAAGTTATTGCATCTTCTCACCGTACTAAGCATTCATCCATAGTGTTGTTACTGATTGTGTGTGTAAACGTTGCCTGCTCGTTTGGAACCCCCTTTTTGCCTGACAACATCAAATTTGGTTGCTGTGGTTTTGCCTGTCTTCTGACCTTTGCGTGTGCCTAATGATTACAACTTACCGATTGCCCCTCGTTTTATGGCTTTGACCCTACTTGTCTCACAACCCACTTGCCTTTCGATTATAAGTCCAGAACTCCGCCCTTGGGTCCTTCCATGCAGTCATTACAGACACACACATGGGTGATAAGGAAGCATGAGATGAAAGCCCCGGGGCAGCCAGTTATCTGGTTTGCCTGGAGCAGTTTTTGTGGTTAAGAGCGGTGCTTAGCAATGAAATCGTCACTCTGTCACCTGCGGGAATTGAACCAGAAACTCTCCAAACTATTCACCCAAAGACCCACACACCATCCCATTAAATGAGAAGCTCTTCCATACAGCTGTAGAAGACTTCGGTGGGAGAGCAGAACTTGTAACCTCACACACCCTAATCGAAAATCATTCCCCTAGACCTTCAGGTCTCCAAAGTCCTTAGCGAAAGAATAAACCTAATATTCAGGAAATGCCAACTATAGTGTGGTTGTTACATAAAAATGTATGGTTATTGTATAATATATTCAATAGCCAAAGTATACATGCAAATTGTGCAGTTCAGTTCAGTTACGCTGGAGCAGCATAATAATGTGGCAATTAATATGTATGGCTGATTATTAGCAAAATTAAAGATCTCTGTCTGCAACCCTGAGTAGCACAAGCAGTAAATAGATGGATGAAAAGAAGGACAGATGGATGGTTGGACAGATGGACGGCTGCATAGATGGATGGATTAAAAATCTCCTCCCGCAGGTATGGCGCGAGGCTCTGATGACATCATCAGCCTCCTGGTAAACAAGGACTTTGAAAGGTTCAAATCAATGGTGCAGACGGAGCATGTGTCGGCCGTTTCCACGAATAAGATCACCCTTCTGCACCACGCGGCAGCCAGCGGGGACGTGGGGAGTGTCCAGCTCCTCCTGGACCTGGGTGCCCAGGTGGACGGCCAGAGCGGCCGAGGCCACACGCCTCTAATCTTCGCCGTGCTGCACAAATCCCTGGACATCTGCTCGCTGCTGCTGGACCGCGGGGCCAACAGCAACCTGGGTGACAATGGTGGCTGGACGCCACTCCACTTTGCCGCGCAGAACGGCGATGACCGCGTGGCGCGGCTGCTGCTGGACCGAGGCGCTGTCCCAGACCCCATGGAGAAGGAAGGCTGGACGCCGCTACACCTAACAGCGCAGAATGGGCACGAGAGTGTGCTGCGCATCCTTTTGCCACGTGTGACCTCCGCCAACCAGCCCGCCAGAGATGGCAGGACCGCGCTCCACCTGGCAGCCAGGTATGGCTACCTGGGAATCACCCGGCTGCTCTTGGGTCAGGGGGTGGATCCCAACCGCAGGGATGGGTCGGCAAGCACCGCGCTTCACCTGGTTGCTGAGGAGGGCCACTTCCGCCTGGCCCGGCTACTCATCAGCAACGGGGCAGACATTAGCCTGATGGACAGCCGTGGCTACAGCGCCCTGCACTTGGCTGCGCTCAAGGGGCACACATGCATCTGCAGGCTGCTGCTAGGAAATGGGGCAGAGGCCAATGCTCGCACCTCCCAGGGCTGGACACCGCTGCAGCTGGCGGCCCTCAAGGGCCACGCTACGCCCATCTCTGTCCTGGAGGAGTACGGGGCCTCCCTAGATGCCCAGGGATCCAATGACTGGACCGCCCTGCACTTCGCCTGCTTCCACAGCCACCAGGAGGTGGTGTCCCTGCTACTAAACTTGGGGGCCAACCCCAACCTGCAAGATGAATGCGGTTGGAGCCCCCTACACCTGGCCTGCAGCAGCGGCAGCCTCCCCAGCATACTCCAGCTGCTGTCCCACAGTGCCAACGTCAATGCCCAGAATGCCAAGCTGGCCACTCCCTTACACCTGGCCACCGCCAACGGCAACCTTCCCATAGTTCAGGCTTTGCTGTTCAGTGGGGCCAAGAAGGACATAATGAATGCTATTGGCTGTACGCCCATAGACCTGGCCAAAAGGAGCCAAAAAACAGGGGTGATTCAGCTGCTGGAGGAATAGCAGCTGAGAAGTGTTCAGGGGCAGATGCAGGGGATATGATCATGAGGCCATAGACTGAAGTCTCATATCCCTCTGAGAAAGTGAGCAGTGGAAAACCACTAGAGGAGAACTACCACCATAGACATCGATAAGACTGCACTTCATGAGAACTACGCTGTTTGATTGTCTCCTATAAAGACATAAGCTCCATTGAAAATCCCTCTTTGCACAGTATCTCTGAAATGTACGGTGTTTTCCATTGATCAGTTAAGGTATCTAAGTGGAGCTAACCAGCTGCATGTGAGTGAAAGTTCCGGAATTTGGGGAAGGGCTTGGGATGTGTATTGGTTTACGTTCTATCGTGGAAATGCTTTGTTTAACATGGCAGATTTACGGAAGCATATAAAATTATATTCCTTTGTAAAATTACAGCAATGAATTTGCCTTGATAATGTATTACCCTGGTTAAAGCCACAGGTAGTTACTGAGTCACCATGTATCATACGTATCTATTACCCCAAGATCGGATTCACAAGTTTGTACTTGATTGTATCTCTGCTTCTCAGCCTCTGCTTCTGTTCCGGGATGTCACTAAGTCCAGCATCAAATGGAAAGTGCAGTGGTGGTAGGTGTCATCCGCTGACAGACTTAACAGCACTTTCATGTTGGTGTTTAAAGCTATTTAGCGGGCTGTAGTGAAGCACAGTTTCTGTTCACGAATGTTAAAATGCGTACTGAGGAGAGACATGGTCTAATCCCACTTCAGGAAAATGATCTGTGCAGTCCTAGGCAATAGAGCGTGGCATGTTGAAAGATACCTTGTTCATTCTTACAAACGAGGTACTGCTCACAACCTTTTCATGCCCTGTGCAAGGTGGGATAGGATCTATGCTTACTGTGACCCTGCATTGGGTAAATGGTTATTGAGGGTGGACAGATGTTGTAAAATTATTTAAAGGTGTATTTCAAAACATATTTGTTGGTTACAAAGCAGCCACAACTTAGGGGACTGTGCATAGGTCATTGGATTAGGGCTCTGTGTCTGGATGGTTGTGTGGTCAAATCCTGTTCCAGGGACAGTATGTTTTGAATATGTTTGAGTACAACATTTGTTTTGATGATTCCTATTGCTTTATTGTATTTGTTTTAATTCATGTATAACAAATATTGCAAAATAAATAAAAATGAAGCAGCAAGCTTTTATTTTGCATGGTGCTATCCTGCTGCTGCCTCCTTCTGTATCTTCTTTGTTGTAAAACAAATTGGGTTTGTTTCTTAAGCTGTTCTTCGCATGCAAGTCCAGTCTTGCCACAGAAGAGCTGATCAATGACATCATCTACATTGTTCTCTGCTAAAAATGAGTGGTGAGACAATGGCTGAAGGAAGCCTCACATGAGGCCAAAAAAGGAGAATGTCTTTGGTTGTCAGGTTACCCTAATATGTATATATATATAGTCTGGATTACCTTTGGTATTATTTTGGCGCTGAGTGGGAGTATGGAGTGTTAGAGACTTTCTATGGAAACTGTGCCTAATCGACATTATGGAGACTGAGTATGTGCAAATAAGACTGGGAGTATGTGTGAGTTTAGAAAGCTGCCCAAACCCTGTAAAGGTCAGAGAAGACAATGAGAAACTAGTAGGGAAAGTGCTGTTAAGCTAGGCATGCTAGACAGTCCAGGCACAGTCGGGTAAGGGAAGACAGAACATGATCTAGCTGTACTGTCAACCTGGCAGGACCAATCCACATAAGAGATGAGTCCCTGGCATGCATCCCATACAGTTTCTGGGTTTTCTTCTGGGTTTAGGGTCAATGAACATCACACACTTCCAAGGTTTCATAAGTATGGTGCCTCACAGCATCGGATCACCTGCAAATTTCAGACTCTGTTTAGTCTCCAGACCTTGTCAGTAAAGGAAATACTGTAGCAAGACTTCTGTCTCAGAACCTCAAACGGCACAAAACACATTTACTGAAGGCTGTTTAAACAATCAGGTGGTCAGTGAACATTCACCACGTCTGGGCAACATTTTGGGAATACCCCCGGTGCCCCCCCAGCACAGCTCTACTGTCCACCGCAGCGATTATTAATTCCTGTAAATCAGGAAAACTTTGGACAGTCTTTAGATCTGGAAACTGAAATTATGCACCAATTCCTCTTCCCTCCACTACACTTCCTGCCCATAATAATTGCATCACTGTTTGCTATTATATGGTGGAAAAATTCTTAGATGTATCTGCAAGCGTACATATTGAAGACATCGATCTTTCAACCACTTACCCAGTACCGGGTCAGTTGGGGGGTCTGGAACCTATTGCAGGCAGCATAAAACACAAGGCAGGAATATATGCTGAACACACACACACATATATGGACAAAAGTATTGGGACATCACCCCTGTGCAATATCTCATTCCAATACCAAGGGTATAAATGAGAAGTTAATCCTTCTTTGCCTCCACTCTTTGGGAAAGGCTTTATGCTAGATGTTTGAATATTATTGGTCGGATTTGCTGCCATTCAGCCATAACAGCACCAGTGAGGTTGGGTATTGATGTTGGGTCTTCGGGTCCTTTTCTGTGGCCTATGACATCACAACTGAACTCTTGTTGTTTATAGAAGTTTCCATGTCACAATCATTTCACTTACAGTTAACCAGGGCACAAGTCTGATACTGATTTGTTGGGAAGGTGACATCTTATGATGGTGCCATGTTGAAAGTCACTAAGCTCTTCAGTATGACCCATTCTGCTACCAGTGTTTGTTGCTGGAGATTGCATGGCTGTGCGTTTAATTATACACCTGTCTCAGCAATTAGTATGGCTTAATTACCCAAGTCCAAAAGTATGTGAATGCCCCCATTAACTGGTGTCCCAATACTTTTGTTCATATAGCGTGCATATATATATGAGACAATGACACTAGTGGGACTGAAAGTGTTTCAATCACCGCTGTTGGTGAAAAGTTTTAGAACACAGCTTTTTTAGTTTTTATGGAAACGCACACAGTTTAATGTATTAATGTGTCATGAAATCAAGGCATAGAACAAATTAACAATGGCAAATAAAAAAAAAAAAATTTCAAGGAATCAAGCGTAAAAAATTTTCTTCAAATTCTTGATTCAGCAAAGTAGCCCCCTTTTGCTAATATAACAGCTAAACATACATATGGCATTCTTTGTATAAGAGACATCAAATATTGGTCAGAAAGATCTTCCCAACACTTTGCAGAAGTTCCAATAAATGTGTTGCACTTGTAGATTGCGTTCCTTCCACCCTTCTGTCCAGTTCATCCCAAACTAACTCAAAGGGGTTTAAGTCTGGAAACTGTGCTGGCCATTCCATGTTTTGAAGTGTACTTGTTCTTTTCTTTTAACGTCGTTCTGACATAGCCTGGAGGTATGTTTTAGGTCATTGTCTTGCTGTAGGATGAACCCCTGATCAGAAGGTATTGTGTGGTGCTGCAAAATGCTGTGGTAACCCTTTTGATTCAGAATGCCAGTCACTCTGTGCAAGTCACCAACACTACCTCCAGCAAAAGAACCCCAGACCTCCTCCATGTTTGACAGTTGGTGTCACACACTGAGGAACTATCCATTCACCAACTCGATGGTGTACAAACACCCTGCGTCATGAACCAAAGATTTCAAGTTTTGATTCATCGGTCCATAAGACTTTCTTCCGGTCTGCAGTAGTCCACAGCCAGTATTTTATAGCCCAGGCAAGCCTCACTTTCTTATTTGGTCCTTTAAGGAATGGCTTTCTTACTGCCACTTGCCCTGTGAAACCTGTAGCACAAAGTCTCCTCTTCACAGTAGAAACTGAGACTTGCTTTTTTCGACCACTGTTAAGCTGTGCTTGAAGCTGTCTATATTAAATTTGTTAATTGCCGTTTTCTTGCCATTATCACTGGAGTTTACAACTTTCTACAGTGTAATATTGCCCAAGCAGTACTTCAGAAGTTGTAGTAACAGTCTGTTCCAACTCTGCTTTAAGACAGACAGAGGGTTTTTAAGTAGTCAACAGAAGGTGGGACACCTGTACAAATTGTTTGCTTCCACTTGCAAGGCTCAATTTACTTTAACTGCTGCAGAACATCCATAGGTTGTAACCTATTCGTTGTTCCCTGAAGACGACCCATTTGTAATATTCTGAAATTTCCTCTTTTCAGTTTTTATTACCCTAAACTTTAAATTTAAACCTCTGGCAGTTTGCTGCTTACCTTTTCACCATTTTAGGTCATTCATTACATTACACTGATTAAATTTGAAGAAGAACTGGAAAAATTGAGGTGTTCTAAAACTTTTGACTGGTAGTATCCGAACAATCAGAGCATCAGGCTGTAACCTGTCTGTCTGCTTTTTATTGATTTCTCTGTCCGCTGTTTATTCATATCTACAGTAACCTGTCTGTCCACTGTTTATTCATGCCTACAGTAATCTGTCTCTCTGCTGTTTATTCATATCAAATGCAAAATCACTGGTGACAATCAAGGTTTTCATGATGAATTACAGTGGAAAGACACACAGGACTTGTCACCGGTGCAGTTTGCAGTCACACTCGCAGGATTTACAGTGCACAAACTTCAATACGAACTCACCTTAGCAATTATTAGCAATTCAGCATATCCAAGGGTATCAACAGGCTGAGCTACTCTGGTGAATCATTCATTCTAAAACCTGCTTTATCTGCCTTGATGCGGTGGAGCTGAGCAAAACGTGACGTCCCTGGTTTTGAACGTTAATTCAGGGCACTGAAGTCAAAACAGACCCACTTTTGATCTTTGTGAGAATAAATCTTTGTGAGAATCTGTTACTCTGATTTTAATTTAGTTTATATAAGAGAAAAACTAAATATGATTATATGTAAATGGGAACAATCTTGGTATTGATTACATATCTTTTGCTGGCTGTTGCACAGCATTAATAACCTCTATTTTTGAGTCTTTCTGTATATCAAATCAAAGTGTAATGGATTCTCTTCTATTCTTTAGTTAACTCTAAAATCAATATATCAATTAGGCGAATGGTCTGATCTCTCATGTCCGCTGCTGGCCCTTCCCTAAGGCAAGGCATTTTTGTATTTTTTTAAACCAATTTGTTCAGCTGTATGCATTAGAACAGCTAGTCAAGTTAGCTACAGGTTACAACAACAGGGGTGTTCCTGGGTCTGGTTGTCACCTGCAATGCAAACTGCAAGCTGCTCCTCTACTCCTGCCTACCTGACAATATAGAGAACTGATTCTGGGGGGACTATTAAGAGGCCAGTGGGCAATGATGCTCATATCTTCATATACATTATCTGGAATACAGGATTCTTTTTGCAGTTGGCAGTAACTTGCATCTCCTAAGCTAGAGGAAAAATAATTTCATTACAGAATCTCTGGTCTTTGGCAAACTGTACAGAACTCATTCTAAAACAATGAACTCTTAATTAATTTTATTAGAAGTACTGGAAAGCTTAGTTATGGCACTGTACTCTCTATGCGCAGTTTCATTGCACCGTTATGTTTTTTTTTTACAGTCTGTCTAGTCCCAGTCCAATTTGTTTCTTTTTCAGATTAAAAACCCAATTTAGAAAAGTTCACAAAAATAGAACTTGAGTTGCATGGTATATAACATAGGAAAGGATTATAATGGTAAAAAAATGTTTTATATATACACTGCTATTAATTTAATGTGAGTTAAATGTATGACATAATGACGAGGATTAGCTGTGACATAGACATTTCATGCCTCTCCACTGAAAGCTTGTCACTGGAGGGATGGACTGGAGCCTTAAATGTAGAACCATTCCAACTTTCCATCTTCAAAGTAGCATGTCAAGCCATGGTGCCAAAATCTACACGTCGACTCCAGGATAATCAAAAGTGGCAAAATGAGGAGAGACCCAGAGAAGAGTCTGCTGTCACTGCAAAAAAAAAACTGTGCGGAGAATAAGTCAAATGCATGTGCAGAGATGGATTCATCCATTCATCCATCATTCTTCCAACTGCTTCTCTAGCACTGGGTCAAAGAGGGGCATCTGGGGGGATGCCATGTCATTGTCACACACAAAATGAGCACTTTATACGAACTGTGTTGTGGGAGGAAACCAGAGTGCTTGTGGGAAATCCACACACCATGGATAGAAAACATAAGCTCTGCCTACAGAGGAGGTGTGGTATGTAACCCCCCAACTTTAGAGCTTTGAGGCTGCTTTGTTAGCCAGTGAGCTGCCGTGTTGTCTGATATTTTTTAGTATTGTAACTTGTTTAAATGTGTTTTAAAGAATACGGGTAGTGTGATGTTAAAGTACAGTGACCTTTGTACCACTAGGTTGTGGTTCCTGTACCTCAACTTTCCTCCAAGATCTCTGGTGCTCCCCTCCCTCATCTGTAATATTTGCAGTGGCCTGAAAATCGCCCTAATTGTGTGTACTGTGATGGCTGGGTATTCCATCCAAGGTATCTCCTGTACTGAAAAACTCGTTATGGAAAACGGACGGACACAACTAATAGCCAGTTTCATTTCAGTCCTCAGTCACTGGCTATCAAAATGTGCATTAGACACACTGTCACTATTAGTTAAAATAATGCATTCGTTCAAATCTTGGGAAGGTCAAAAGTCTGGTGGAACGGCCTTGGTTATTTATAAAATACAGAATTATACTCTGCTCTCCTGGCATTGGTTCAATTAGTCATACATCCTGCATTGGAAGGAATCTTATTCCCACTAAAAGAGGCATGCTGCTTGGCAAGGTCAAGCTGACTGTCAAAGTAGACCAGGTGCACATGAAAAAGACTCCAATGAGATGGTCTCAAAAGTTTGGACCAAATTCAAGCAACAATACAATGTGCTGTCATAGATCCTCCAATTTAATGAGTTGCCCAAGAGAGAAAAGAATGGAAATTCAATGAATTGTGTGTGTGTTTGTTTTAGAGGAGAATCAAGGTAAGTTTATTATATTTACATGCAGAGTGCTTTATTTAGTAATGGAAAACAATGGATGAACATGACAATTAATTATAAAACTTCTGAAACAATGATGACACAAACCTGAATAAAGTAGACCACCATGATGCACGAGGGTGGAAGGCACCACTCCTGTGCATGCACATGCATGTTTATTCACGTGTGGCTTGCCGTGACAACGTGAGCCGTACCGTGTCACTCTTGGCCCTGGAAATGAGCCTGTGGGGACTGAAATGGGTCGATTCTACAGTCCTGACAGAGCTCTGTCATTCTGTGAGTAGTGGGAGCACCAGGGCCTTCCTAAATAATACATTATAGAAATAAACATGGGCTCTAGTTCATTTTGTATTCTGAGTGTGGGGAGGTGGGTGGACTGACCTGGAAGGGGGGTTTGTGATCATCTCCAGAAGCCCCCCAGACACCCCTCATACTCTTTTCCTTCCAAGGTGTTATTAAAATCACATAGCCTCTTCTCTGCATGGCCTGGCCTTGGATTCCGTAACCCAGAGTCATAGACCCAATCTGGGGGACAGATTACATCATTATTCCCATGGCCAATTGGAAAGCGATGTCACCGCCTGTCTGTTCGATACTATTGTTTAACCCGATGCTTGTGACATTGATGGGTCTCTATGTTCAACCAGCTATCTACCCGTGTGTGTGTGCCTGTACAGGGGGACAATTTACAGCACTTCTTTATACAGTTGATGAGGGAAGCTGATGTGAAATGTCCCGGTGCTGATTTTTTTAATTTAAATGCTGTGTCCCTTATAATCTGGTAATGTTTGCCTTTTCACACAAATAATACACTGCAGATACACTATATAGACAAGAGTATTGGGTCACCTGCCTGTGCGATATCTCATTCCGAAACCACTTGTATAAATATGAAGTTGGTACTCCTTTGCCTCCACTCTTTGGGCAAGGCTTTACGCTAGATGTTTGAATATTATTGGTTGGATTTGCTGCCATTCAGCCGTAACAGCATCAGTGAGGTTGGGTATTGATGTTGGGTCTTCGGGTCCTTTTCTGTGGCCTATGACATCACAACTGAACTCATGTTGTTTATAGAAGTTTCCATGTCACAATCATTTCACTTACAGTTAACCAGGGCACAAGTCTGATACTGATTTGTTGGGAAGGTGACATCTTATGATGGTGCCATGTCGAAAGTCACTAATCTCTTCAGTATGACCCATTCGGCTACCAGTGTTTGTTGCTGGAGATTGCACGGCTGTGTGTTTACTGTGTGTTTAATTATACACCTGTCTTAGCAATGAGTATGACCCAAGTCCAAAAATATGTGAACCCCCCCCATTAACTGGTGTCCCAATACTTTTGTCCATATAGTGTATGCTGTACTGTACCTGTAAGTCAATTACTTAACCTTTTTCCATCCTGTGCAATATTTCATGAAACATTGGTGATATATAAAGTCATGTTTGTTACCATGCCAGTTCCCTGGGAGGACCCAGTAACAGTCACTATTTTTTTGATGACTTTATTATACTTGTGCCATGCTGTGCAGGAACACACATGGACAACGATGCATGACGGGTAATGGCTTATTCAAACCGTGTTACCTTTGCCTGGGAACCAGAGACAGAGATCGTGCCAGGAGAGTCATTATCCACTTCGTGTTCAAGAGGGAGGAGGCAGGGAGGCGACGGGTCAACTGGCAGTCGTCTCATGACGTACATCTTGGTTTCTGCATTTTTTGGCAAGATATCACATTTCTGGTGCATTGATGGCACCTGATCTATGCTCGGCTGGGGCATTTGGACAAGCTGTCATTATTCGCATTCCAGCAGAGTGTGTGGGCGGGGCCCATCAACCTCCACCGGTACACTTCCGCGAGCTCACACTGCACGCTGCTGAAATATACGTGGCTGCTCCACTAAAGGAATCTTAATTAAAGCCCACGAGCAGATTTGCTGTTTGGGGAGGTTCTACAGGAAAGGTTTAGACTAGCTGTTTTGTAAGAATTTTGCTTCCATTGAGTGCAGCTAATCACCAATTAATCACCAAATAATTGATTGCAAATGAATGAAAAAAAGACAAGTTAATATTGTATGAGGTCTGTATTGTATTGTGCCAATATTAGCAACACTGAAATGCTTCTTAACTGAGCAAAGTGGTGTAGTGTGTGGCTCTGCAGGTCATTAGGACCATGCCTGGGGTCATTAGTGCAAATTCTGGGGGCAGCAGCGTATTCATAAAACAGCTGCAAACTTGAGTAAAGCCCTTTAATCCAAAACAGTTCTAGAGACACCAGATAGATAGCTGACCCTGTGCTCTGACCCCAAGACGTACTCATACCTGTACAAATGGCCAATAAGGGTATCACCATTGGAAATATCTTTGGGATCTCTGAAGCCCACACTCACTTGCACATCGGTCATACAGAACTGATGCAAGAAGAAAGCATTTTCTGAAATAGAGTCACGAGCCTTTAATGTTCTTCATAACATTTGTGTTTCTTTTCTTTTTGTTAAGGAACCCAGCAATAAAATAAGAATTCAGAAGAAACAGAACATGCATTTTTTAAAGTTTCATCCACAGACCCGATTCCTTAAAAATATACATTTATGTTAGCATGTTTACCTTAACTCAAACAATCAATAAAAGATGACAGTATTAAACGAAAAATCAGATGTGGCACACGCACAGGACTCATCTGACATATTTGTGCTGAATGGGACGGTGATCCCCGTGTTCAAATCTCACGTTTCTGCTTGTCTTTTCTACAGTTGCTTGTTTACACTCCTTCTCGATTAACATATATTTCTCACAGTGTTCAAAGCACATAGCTGAAGTACTTTAACAGCGAATTCATGAATGAGAAGTTTTTTAGAAAACACTAGTAGAGATCCCAAAATAACCCATCAGTCTAAACCCCCTCCCCTTCCACATCAACCAAATATCTGATTGGTCAATTACATTACTGCCACCTCCTCCCCACCCCGCCCTTCATTTCTGTTTTTCTTCATGCACTAGTGCATATTCAGGCATCCTACCAAAGGGGAAGTTTGGCTCTCAAAACGAGGTTTTCCTGGTTCTGACTGAATGCACTTTTCCGGGTTCTGCATGAATGCAGTTTACATAACGATGTGGAGATGGCTATTTATTTACATCCTCTTGGAGCAGAGATAATATTGAGATCCTTCAGGTCAGCACTTGGCCTGGACACGGCCCTAACAGCGCAGAATCTTGAGGAAAGCCTTGCGGAACTCCACATTGAAAGTGGTGTATATGATGGGGTTGACGGCGCTGTTGACGTAGCCCAGCCACGTGAAGGCATTATACATTCCTGTTGGGACCTTGCATGTGGTGCAGTGAGTGTTCAAAATATGGGTTATGAAGAACGGCAGCCAGCAAATTATGAAAACCCCTGAGAGAGAGAAAGATCATCAATTTCTCCTTTCTTTTATGAATGAATTCATTCATGATCATAATTATGCAATCAACATATATTGATTTTACTGTATTTTATTCATATGCATCAAATCTGAACATTTCAATTATCTTATATTGGCCTGCAATGTTCTGATATCTTACATATCGAAAGTTTTACTGCAGCATTTCGTGTTCACCCTATCACATTTTATCGAACCAGCAGTTGGAAGGACAGATAGTTCAAATTTATGTTCAGTAAGGTCCCTCAAGAGTACAACAGTCCTTTGAGCTTTTGATCTAGTGTCATTAATTGCTACTGTAGCTAGTGTTTTGCCAGATGGGAACATGTCTTACCCAGAACAATGGCCAGCATCTGGGTGGCTTTCTTCTCCTTCTGCTGGGACATCTTCCTCTTGCTTATGTTCTTGACGGTGGTGCGGGTTTTTCCATTGGTCAAAGCTTGCGTCTCAAAGGCCTTGGCGGCTCGAGGCCCGTGGCCGTCAGTGGCGTGCCCATTCCTGGCTGCCATGTGTGGACTGTCCACTGACGATGGTGGGGCCGAGCTCTGGCATGATTCCTGGCCGGGCCTTCCTGTCTGCGGCAGCATCCTTGCCCCTGGGGCATCTGCCCCAGCTCCTGGCTCCAGCTCTGTGCCAACTCCATGCTGCAGTGCCTCCTGGAGGAAAATCTTGGAATTGCAAAAATGAGACTCAATTATCATTTAATACCTCAACCAATCGGAGCTTCAGGGCGATACATGTACTTTTTTTACTCAAAAGCATACACCTTTGGTATTTTACAAGTAGAAGTCTGAATCCTTTGAAAAGAATACATAAATCCACACTGGTTCAGCCTGGTATAGCCCCTTTTCTGCTGAGAATGGTAGGTGAAAAATTGTGGACTTGGTAGGTAAGTTTAAATAAATGTTGCAAAAGTGCTTTGTTTAAAAGGTTTCACTTATTTTGTCTGTACTAACCTCCTTTATTCACTTGTTTCATCACAAGTAACTTGAGATGTAAAAGAAAAAAGCATATCGAGGTAATGAATAATATAATACGCAGATGACAAATAATCTTTAGGAGGTGTATGTCAACTACAAAAGAACTAGGTAGACGTACCACTTTCTTTTTGTTGATGGGGAAACTGCCATTGGACTTCACAACCATGGTGCAGAGTTTAACATCCTCTGGGTGGGTGCATTTCTCCTGGGGGGGGGGGGGGGGCCCCCACATGGTCACTGCCATATGAAATGGGCTTCTGTGCCCACAGGACTGAGTCCAAATTATTATGATTGTTCTTGTGGAACTCAGAAGTGGGAAAAGTTTAATTCTTTGCCTTCTATTACTGTGTTTTGAACCTGAGACTGATTTAAAGTTTTCACACTTCAGCCGTGCTTTCATGGCTTCAGTTTCTTGCTAAACTCAAGCATTCAAAAATACAAAATAAACAAGAAAGCCCCTTCTTTCTCTCACAGAGTCCTTCACGTCAACCTCTCCTTCAGAATTATGAAGCCCTGGTCATAAAAATACTCCAGAAGGGGAAAAGGTCAGTCAGAAAAGAGCGTTAGCACATCGTTAGACTGTCCAAGCTAAACAACATAAAAGAAGACCTATAATCACCTCACACTCCTAGACTGTCTCTAATAGGGTTTTTTTTTTTTTTGGTACAACTGCTACCACGTAGCATTTCTTTAATTCCCCTATTACATTGGACGCAGTATTTATATAATTCAGTGGAATAGTCCCCGAATTACACAGACACTTTCAGTGATGAAAGGAAATTGTTTCTGTCTCTTTTATCTTGTATGTTTCATGCTTTTAACGTAGCTAAACAATATTTAAAGAATAGCTGAGACCCAATCTAGTGCCCCGTCGTGCTAGTGTTACAGGCACAGTCATTGTGTCCAGCGGATGGGCATATAGAGGCGGGGACACCTTGGCCGTGGTGTCCGCCTGGGCGTCCGTCGCTGGACAGCCTCGCTTGGTGTTGACGCGTTTCCGGCGCTTGCGTAATACCACGTAAATCTGCACATACACCAGCAGCGTGATGATGAAGGGAACGTAGAAGGACACGACGGAGGAGTACACCACGAAGGCTGGGTTGGCGATGACGCACAGGGCGTCGCTGCGTGTGGCTGAAAACGAAGCAGTACCAAACAGGACTTTTAAAAAGGACCATTTCACCGTCATTATTATAATATTCATAACAGCATCATTACAACACGCATTTCCATTCTTACTGCGCTGCTGGAAGAATTTTTGCCGAAGCGGCTGGCAAATTCAATTCAGAAAATGCCAGTTCAATTAATATGGATCATCCTTTTTTATTGATTATCTGTCTAGACGGCTAGGTAAATTAGGAGACCTTTTCAATGTAACGCGAAAAAAAATACCTGTGTTGTTTAAACCAAACAGCAGGGGGCATGATATTGCAAAAGAGAGGACCCAGACCACGGAGATCATGATGGTGATTCGCCTCTTGGAGCTGTATCGGGTGTTGTACAGCATCGGCATGGCGACAGCTGTGTACCTGGCGATCATGCAGGAAAGACCAGAGCCACGGGGGTTATTAGATTGGGTGGGGGGTAGACAAGGAGAACTTGTAGTAAGATTTAAAACAACATCCAATTTCCGGGTTGAGCACATGTGCCCTCACACCAAATATAGTCCCGAGTGGCAATGTTTACAGCTTCAGGTGTGGTTTGGGTTTCCCCATGAATCTTCATAATAGCTCCTTATCGATCTGCCTTGAGTCTGCCCTCGTTGTTTGGTCTATCAGATCCTTCCGTTAGCCCAGCCTGATCGACTGGGCCTGTAGAATCGACCTGGGTGATGTTCATTATATCTCATCATCCTCTCTATGCACTCTGCGTCCCACTGGAAATGTTTTGGCAGCAGCTGAAACCGTGGACGCTGTGATTTTGGTATGTATTAGCATCCCACAGGCTCAGTCGAAGCTTGAATGTGCTAAATATCATAGAAAGCCAACCCTAGACCGCTAAATAGTGTATGTGTTAGTTATTAAAACATTCTTAGTGGTTGCTCATTTTTAACAGTGTTCTCTCAGATTTTACTTTTTGAGCTCACTTGATGAGAATGCACGTTGTAGTTGATCTGATGGATTGTCAGTGTGGTCAACGTTACGTTTCCACTTGACCCACTTGACAGCAACCACTAGAAGAATTGACAGTTATCATGAGCAAAAGAGGCACACTGACCTGTCAATGCTGATGGCACAAAGATTCAGAATGCTGGCGGTACACATCATCACGTCCATGGTAACAAAGATGTCACAGTGAATCTTGCTGAACCTCCACTCTCCAACCACCTGAACAAATGGGAAATGAGACCTTCATTCAAAAACATACAGAACACCCACACCTTATTCAGTGCAGTGAAAGACCTGTGGCACTAAACCAATAAGCCTCTATAGAGGAATTATTTGGGTAAAAAGAAGAACTGTATTCAGTTTATAGAATTAGTGCAGGATCACTGGAGAAAAAAAACATATTTAACCCATTAAGGATTCCTATCAATGATTAATTTCCACAAATGTATCTTTTTCTTGGAGGAAGTGTTGCCACATTACTTTTTGGTCTGCATGGCCACAAGAGGGCAACCAAATCTCCTTCTACACTGTGATATCGCAAAAGCTGACCACAAGGAAGACATTTACCTCCTAAAAGCAGGGCATGCCTACTAATAAAGCCTCAAAGGAATCCAATTTTAACATTACATTGGTTAGCCCTCTCTTGAAGCTGTTCCCAGCCTTTACTCTTCCTAGATACCCTTTGTTGATGACTTTGCCAGCCAAATGGTTTTGTGTGTTTTTTTTGTTTGCCAGTTGACTCCAGCTTGCACATCAGGCCTTCTCCTTAACCATCTCTTCGTTCTTTTCAGTGCGTTGGAGATTGTGCATTTATCTTCTACAAATCTGCCAAGGTTTATCTCTCAACTGCCTGAAGTCCAGCCCTGGCAGCTGTTTGTTACCATCAGGCAGAACTGACAAGGATAGACTTTAGCTTCAGGCATAAACCCAGACCGTGAGCCACTACATCCACAGGTCTCGTGTGTCACTGCAGTGAAACATCTCTTTTGGCTGTTCCTCTGTTTTTGACAGCTCACTTATTGCTCGTTCTGGAACCGTGCTTCCAAGTGCCTCACTTTCATCATGCTAGTGTAGATGGAGGGCCATCTGTGCTAATTGTCCTTCAGCTATCTCAGCCATTATTCGCAGGCAGTTGATTGGACGTTTTTCTAACCACCACCACCCCCCCCCCCCCCACCCCCTTTTGTGGGATTCTTGTTACAAATGATCATTGCATATCACCGTTTCCCCATTTATTTACCAGGTAGCTGTCTGTTAACCCAGAGTTAGTTAAAGCAGAGGTTCACTACCTGAGATAGTATATGAAGAATTGTCAACATGGGGAGAGTCATCACTAAGCATTTGCTCCATACTGCAGTGTATGTTTATCTATGGGTAGATCATTCGCAAGTCCTGCAAGCCTCTATCGCGAGTGTACTGGGCCAGAACAAGACCATGTTAAGGCAGAGGACCCGAGGCTGCAACTGCCTGAAATAAGATCTTTCACACGGTGGAAGCACTGTGATGACTGTCCTGTAGAATATGAACAATGAACCGAGGCAGCACTTGCTAATCCATGAATGAAGCTTCCCAAATACAAAAAAAGACTTTCTTGTACCATAGAAGTCCCGTCATTTATTTACAAGGATGAAATTAGAGAGGATTACTTAATACTAAAACCATGGTAATTATTTCTCATCAGCCAGGTGAATAGCAGTGACCTTAAAGATTTCTGACAGGGAAACTAGAGAACCTTGTTGAACAAGTCTGGTCTTAGCATCTGACACCCACTGTCTTTAATCTGGATTTTCATAAAGCACAAGGTCAGCGCCTTCATATGTCTTCTGTAGTATTTTTTTTAAATTATCTGTGCTGAAAAATTATGGGGTAGGTTGGTATACTCAAAGCTGTTGCTTTGGACAATTTTGTGTCAGAAAATTGTGTCTGATGGCTGATTACTCTTTTAATCTCTTTGTTTTTGTCTGTGAAATTATATTTGACATTTTATTTATTTTGCAGATGTTTTTGTCCAAAGCAACATACGAAGAAGCAGATATATCACAGCAAACAGCAGAACTTTAAGGACCTCCCTAATATGCAAATACAACTAAGCTGAGTGTCCAATGAGGAACCAGCAACAGGGGCAGGTTAGCAGTGCGGTAAGAGCTATATCACCTCTTTCCTAACAGAAGTGATTTACAATCAAAGACATAACTAACATCCAAGCAAACTACTCAGTAAATGATTTAGAGACAAGACTTGCTGCCTTAAATTCATTTCAGCTTGAGCGGACGAATAATTCATAGTTTATTCCAACTTGTTAATGAAATGATTGTCCGCTTAAATATGTACATAATTCGGCCATTTAACGTTTCTAGGGAAAACCTGAAGGATTGCTCATGATGTAATACATTTTGCAAGACTCTTCTTTATTTCAATTCTCACTTTGACAAAGTGAAATATCAGCTTTGATGCTTCAGTTTCCTTCATGCAAAATGTGGGATTTTAGTAGTTATTTTCACCAAACAAGCCCCAAAGAATGCAATATTTTTCAAATGCAGCATTTGACCCAGGTAGGAAAAAGCTGATAGAATGACTGACAGATGTTAAAATAGTTTTAAAATTTCAGCTAAATCACTTATTCTGACCTAAAGCAACACTAAACCTAGATGTTTTTTTCCTAGCTCCAAAGCCTTATTTGATTGCCCATTGTGTGAACCAAGCACTACTGTGGAGTTACAATCTGACAGACTCTTCAGCACATTGCTTTGCATTATAGAGCCATGTGACCACACATGCTGGACATGTCTGTGACCTTTCCACTTCCTCCGCTGATGTGACCTGGGAGAACGTGTCATCCCTCCCAGTCCTGTGTTTCTTCATGTTGCAAATGTCACTGGTCACCAGGTTACATTTGCATGTAAAACATACTGCTGTTTCATTTTAAATTGCTTGATTTTCCCTGGGCAGTGACTTCTTATCCGTAATCACAGTTAAAGTGACATTATGCTATATGCTGACCAAAATATCTGAGCTAAGGGAATAAAATGCATAAAACTAGATGGAGAAATATAAATATTTAACAGCACTTGCTGCAACTATCCAGGAGTTTGAACCCTTGATGTTACATCCAATGCACATTATTAATGGAATGTTTTACTATCTGTTAGTGGAATTTCCTACTCAAGTTGAATTTGAAATTTCACATGGTAACAGTCGCAACTGTGAAGACCCCCCTTTGACTTTTCTCCCAATAGCCCCTCCTTCCCCGCAGATCACCTCCAGGTAGACCACCCAGGGCATGACCAGAGTGGCCACTAGGAGGTCGGCCACGGCCAGGCTGACGATCAGGTAGTTGGTGGTGGTCTGCAGGGCCTTCTCCCTGGAGACAGCCATGCACACCAGCACATTGCCAAAGACGATGATGATGATGAGCAGGGTCAGCAGCATGGCGTAGTAGTTATTCGGGTGCCTCTGAATCTGCCCTGTCTTGTTGAGCATTCCTGTCCCGTTGCCATGGATAACGTCGCTGCCGTTGTACTCAGAGAGGAAATCCATGATGGATGTTTAACTGGGGCCTGAAAACAAGGACACAGACAGGGGAAATCCAGAGCTTCCTTATACATTAATATTTATAGAACAAAAAAGAGAATGTGGTAAGACCAAATAGCACCCAAGCAGTTCAGTAGATTACATATTCACCCAGTTCATTATTTCAAAAACACTGTTAGAGTTTCATTTCAGTCTGGTTTTCTTTTTTGAATTCCATTTTCGTAAACTCCCTAGACAAGTCATGTTAATGTTTGTCAACCAATAAGCCACACCTAAATTTCAAAGAATTACCAATTATCAGCATGACTGCGCCATACAGTCAAACCAGCACAAACTTAGGATGGTTAAAGCTTCGCTAAGGCGAACGCCAACCAATTTACCATCTCCACTCCATTCCTGCCCCATAATTAGACAGATCAATGGTATTTATCCATTAAACTTACAAGTTGGTGGAGAGAAACGATGTTTTGCTTTACCTAATGAGATTTCCAATTCATGCACACATTAACTGGTGTTCTTGGCGAGTTGATCTCGGTAGCGTGTGCTGTACCTGTGATGTATCGATGTGCACGGCTGCATTTCGCCACAGGTTGTGTATTCAGACAGACTGGTCCTATGCAGCCACGGTGGTGGCGAAATGCTAAACGCCTCACTGAACAGCTCAGGGGCCTTCAGGAGCCGGCTTTGTGGAAAATGCTACATACATACGGATTAGCCAAATAGACATTATGAACAAGGGCCAGTGCCATCTCTTTGTTCAGACCAGTAGACTGAAAAGGTCAAAGACCACAGTTTATTCTTAATAAAGACACAGACGATGGGTATGATAAAAACATTCCAGCAATTCCGGGACTTTAAAATTCCCTTCGATCATCCTGTGCATACCTCCTTGCGCCATATGCAATGCCTTTAGGGTACAGAACAGCTGAATATTTTCCTCTCTAAGTGTGATTGGGGAGACCAGAGCAACTGCAAGAGGACAGAGCAGGTTAGAGCATCACGGCCAGCCTACAGGGTACATGCAGAAAGCGTTACTAATACCAGATCTGCAAGGATCCAGGTCAAATCCCAGGTTGTGTCAGACTTTGCACACTTTTCACAAGGCTTAGGAACAGCACATGGGACAGCTTACTGCTCTGTGCCAGCTACCATTCTGTTCTGTTCACGGCCCTGTCCTGCTTACCGCCATATGTGGCAAATCGTGGATGCTGCTAGCACCTTGAATAGGAATTGCCAAACAGAGGGGTTTTCAGAGCGATGCAAAGCTCCGTGTGTGTTTATATCAGAAGAACAAAGGTATTATGGGTATTGGTATGACAGTGTAATGTTTAATGAACGTTTATGCCAGCGTTCGGAGCTTTCCTACAGAAGCTACTCTCAATACCTTTGGGGCAGATGAACGTTCTGCACCCCTTGGCCAAATGAGCCATTTGCACGGCTCTCTACAACATTAATATTTATTAGTACGGTACCAGGCCTCAGGCAGGACAGCGGGTGTGGGACATAAAGACTTGGCTGGCCCACTTGATGTCTAACAGACAGTAGCATCTTTCTGAACCTCAGCCGCTAATTGCTCTGCTGGTCATTTGGACCGCAAATGACTTTGTCTGTGTGTGAGGTGTAGCTTCAACTATTTGGCCTTAAACAAGGACTCAGTTTGTTAAGAGACCTGATCTAACCAGGATCTGTTTGGTATTTTTTTAAAATATGTGGCCAAAGACACTACTGCTGCCATCCTGCATGGACGTAGATCTTAGGCCCAGATGGTAGCCTGTTGTGCTACAGCCCCCATCTTTGCATTCTAATTAACACATGCGGCATGCATCTTGAGCACTGTTGCATGCAGACAAGGACACAGACAGAGCACACATCGTTCACTGTGAGTGATCCAGTCTGATAACCATTCAACTCTGTGTAGTGAATTTGAATTCACAAGGCAGATCTCTTATGGAGAGAGGGGGACAGTTGATTTTATTTACTGATTTTTTTATTTACTTGATTTTATTTACTGAGGAATCCATAATTCACCAGGAATTTAGTAAAAGATTTTTCATATATGCAAGGTTATGATTGTTCAGCTATGGCAAATAAAGCTGCCCTGCTGACAGTATAAATGGTTAATTCATTAAAATAAGTCTTCATTTACAGGGTCTTTTATTTATATATCTAGCCCAAACATCCACTTTCCTTCTAGAACTGCTTATTAAGTACAGGATCATGAAGAACCTGGCACCTTTTCCAATAACTACACAACGTTCTGGGCCCCCAGGACAGGATGTCAACCCAAACATTGTAGTTTGTTTACCTGCTGGCATTAAACAGGATGAATTCTGCCATCATTCTCAATTGATTCTGCTTTAGGCATATTTCTCCACTTCATGAGATGGAGTCTTTGTAAAATCCATCTAGCAAGCAGGATTCTAAACTCTTTTGCATATCACTAATGCTTAAATATCCTAAACCATTGCCTGTCCAATTGCTTTTTTCTTGTGGATTTGCTTCCTGCTGATTTTATGGCAGTCTGAAGCATCTGTATGGAATTCTTGGTTTCATGGTAAGTTTATGTCCGTTGTTCAAGAAAATAGCTGTGTGGTAAAAAACTAGACAGCATATTAAAAAGCAGAGACATCACCCTGACAACCAAGGTCCGTATTGTTAAAGCTATGGTTTTCCCAGT
>JAACJT020000031.1:9565930-9661212 GCA_009936485.2 Gymnarchus niloticus | reverse complement strand
TAAATCTCTCTGACACAGGGACTGCACTTAATTTCGTTGTACTCGTTACAATGACAATAAAGATATTCTGATTCTCTTAATAAATGGAAGTAGGGACAGTGGGGTTTGTGGATAAACACTTCCCTCTGTTGGTAGTAGTGCAACACTGCATGTGTACTGAAAAGTAATCCCAATTGGCTGCCACTTTAAACCAATCCAAACGTCTTTCAGGTCAGTCTGAACGTACAGACTGAGCAGTGGGTGACATATTGATCACAAAGCTGGAATTGTCATTGGAATTAGCTTTAAGCCCTTTGGGGAACTGCTGTTCTAACTTTGAAAAGGAAAATCTAAAAAGTCTATAGCTGTAGTCTTAAGCGGCTTGGGGTAAAATTGCCAAAATAAATATTGATAATGAAAAGGTTACGTGTTTGCCTTTGTTAACCGCCAGAGGGAGACAAACACCGCTTTTAATCGTTTTCAGCGACTATATCTAGATGAGCTCTTTTCTGGTTCTGCGGTTAAAAGACTAAAAGAGCCAAGCGTCGGATGTGAGTACAGAACTATTTATACACTCTGATCCCCGAGTTAATCACTGCCTTTGTCCCGTTATTTGATTCTAAAGAGTCATGAGATTTTATTTCGAGAACGTGTTAAAAATAATAGAAAAGGAACCCTTTTGGACATGAAGGATGTAGTTATCAGAGTTTAAATAGTCTGCAATAACGATGAACAGATACACAAAAAATGTAAATCGAGAGGTGAGCTTAGCTTTATTTTAAGGTTATGATAAAAACAGCAGGAAATTAAGATGTACATAAGTTAACCAAGTCATGTGGCCATATCAGCAAATACAAATTTGCTTATAATAGCAAATGGTACAAATGAAAAAGATAAAAGGTACAAGATGCCAGGATGTGAATTGAATTCACAGTGACAGAAAACTGCTTGAACAAAGACATATACTGCTGGGAGCAAATTTATAGGACGACAGTTTAATTCTGTGCAACTTAAAATGTAAATGACTACAATTAGATTCTGCTATAAGTGAAAAGTGTGCTATTAGGTCATGCCTTTGGGGATTTAGACCTGAAGTGTTTAAGAAGTGGCCTTTGGGAAACCAGCAACAACCTGTACATATGAGGGGCTCTCTCAAGGCTACCAGACCCCTCAGAATGACAGCTGGTTTGCTGAACCCATGCAAAATGCATACCTGTGATATCCTAAATTGTGGCATGTCAGATAAATACTGTCAGCCTTTCACTCAAAGTATAGCGGCTTTGAATAACACCTACTTAATTCACAAGCCGTGAGCATTCTTCGGTTTTTCAGGCACTGTGTCAGACAAGCTTTTGCACTTCAAGTTCTAGAAATCAGCTCTGATTTGTGAATTTTAGTGTATTCGCAAGCTGACTGGTCACTGGCTTCAGATTGGTTAGTGGTCTGTCTGTCCTGGCAATCTCTGTTAAAAAGGACGGATTCACTGCTGGCTGTCTTTGTGTGTGTCGTGCCTGACACGTTACAGCCTGTTAGGGTTGCCAAGGGGTGGAAAATTTCTGATCAATTTCCAAAAACTTTCCGTGGGAAGTTAAGCTGGGGAATATACAAACATACATATAAACATTTTGTTTTAACCAACATTATGCTGCAAGATGTTTTTTTTTAAGCTACATTTAAGTTCCAGTTATAGCTAACCTGCAACTTTGCAAATTTCCAGTTTATTCTCATTGATTCCATATATTGTGCCATTAATTTCCATGGCAAGTTTCCAACTTTGAAAATTCCCAGATTTTTGCAACCCTACAGCCTGTACACAATACTGTCTGATCTCATTGGAGATGGCACAAGTACCAGCATGACTGTGGAAAGGCTCATCCTGACCCGCTCTGATTTCAGAGCCCTCTCCATCATCTGAAATGAGGCGATGTTATAGTCTAGCCGTAGTATCGTTTACGGTACGGTGAGCTGTCATGCAGGGGGACAGCCAGAGCTGGGCTAGTGTTAAAATTGCTGCTGCTCCTCTATCCTACGGCTGTCCATCACATGAACCATGTAGTCAAGGCCATTTGTTTGTAGACTAAGTCTGTTAGGTCTTGGAGCGTTGTTACCTTGGCCATCAGCCTCGATTCTCAGGAATAATTTATTCGGTGTCAAGTCTCAGTTATGCATTATATTATGCTTATTCTGTTGCACTGTACATCAATAAGACACACAGGCCTTTTATCAGCATATTGCAAATGGTTTTATTTTGTATGAAGACATGGGAGAACAAGTAATACTTTTTTAACTGTGGAACCCTTTTGGACATGAATGAATTTGACAGTACCAGACTGCTTTACCCATCCCTTTAAGAAACCCACAATGGTCAGTGGAAATGACGTTTGCTGCTCATTAATAATTACAGCAGGACGTGCTGCTGATTGCGACTGTAGCTTCACATCCCTCAGGAGACGCCGGACACCCAGATGAAACCGAGCTACATCACTTCGTGGGGGGATGGCCAGGATCCATGACACGCTTCAGTTACTGGCGCGGCCCACCCTCCCCATGGCCAGAAAGAAATAAAACGAGACGCGCACATATAAGCCTTCGAACCACGGTACAAACGCCATCTCAGCAGTGTCTGTGCTAAGGGTTGCACCCATATGATCAGGCAGAGTATGTTAGGTTTAACCATTTGGTCATTAACTTAAAAGTAAGGAAAGCTCGCTGTCAGCAGTTTAGTTGTGCTTGACTACAAGTTAAACTGTTATGTGTCACACGTAACTGAAGATGAGAAGCAAGCTCACATTAAAGCTCAACTGTATAATAAAACATCACTCTTCCTGGAAGCTGAAGTGCTCTTTTGAACATGCTGGTCGGTGGCTAGTGATGGTGTGTGGTCTCTCGCTCTTTGAATGCTGCTCATACCACCTGCTGATGACGACTTCTCGAAGTCCACCCGAAGCTCAGCGGCACAATAACACCCCAAATCCTAAGCCACAGCCAGGTCCTGGGCATGGGTCACACAGACGGAGAAAAGAGGTCAAGCTTGGCTAAGCAAAGTCGGTATTCTTTGCACGACACGTCACAGAAACAAAAGGGGTTAGCTGGGCCAATGTAGCTTTTGACACCACGTGTGCACGTCGTTATCGCTCTTGAAGAGTCGAATTCCGCCTCCTTGCTGGTTGAATTTGAAATCAGTATCTGGAAAAGAAAAGGGGAAAGTAGCTTTGTCCCAGTTGTCACTGCAGGTGCAGGATCATCCCTGTTCCATTGAACTAACTGGCTCGTTTGACTAGAATAATTCAGATGAAAGGTTTCTTGACGTGTGGCTGCGATCAGTAATTGCTGTATATTGTGCTGGAGCTGAAATTGTTTATCTTGTCAGTCATGTAATAATTTTCCACACCCATTTCTCCAAGATTATATTATGTATATCTATATTGCTAGTTTGTTCTAACTTTGGTAGATTATTACTTTAGAAGTTTATTGACAAACACTTAATCGCCATTGGTGATTTCCAACAAGTTTTGTTTTTGTTTCGGGTCTTGATAAGCAAAAGTAAGACTTAATGGAAATAAATTTTTCTTAAGAGTACATACAGAATCCTCTCACAATGATTATGCAATTATAGATGCCACCAAAACAAAAACTGGGTAACGTTTCCTTTCCGATGTCATGTGTAACTTCCTGCCATACAGGATTTCCACAAGTAACCATATAATTATCACTGCCTTAAAATCGTTGAGTTCATCTTGGTGATCGTTGTTTGTCATGTTGACAATTAACCAATAATTTGCAAACCTTTGCAGTGATTTTATACAACTCATAAAATGTACTCCAGATAAAATGCAACTGTACTAATCTGCACCCCAAAGAGGAAGACCTCAAATAATTTGTCCTTTTTTTTAAGCATTTCCTTGTTGGCTTAGGTGTAGAACTGCAAAGTATGAATCTTTATCAGCTCAAGGCTTCTGTCTGTGTTCAAAATGCAAACGTCACCCAAGTGGGGCTTATGCCGTCGTAGACGAATCAAAGACAACACTAATTAACTTTTGTGAATTGTACCATTACATCATGAGTGCCAGGCTTGCAATGTCCCCACACTAAAGCGAAACCAAATCGAGGCGCTGGATTACGATTCAGGACAAACTAGGACACGACGACAGGGAGGACCAGAAGGACGGCTGTCATGTGGAGTCCCACAGTTTGCTTGGTTCTTGGCCATCCTCATGAAATTACATCCATTGACCTTGCCTGCATCGGTTCTCTCCTTGTTTGAACAGTGTTCATCCAGGGGAGTAAATTGTATTGTCAGTCATTAAAGAATCACGTGGTGGGGGGCTCACTTCACGGGGGTGGGGGAGGGGGGCTCACTACACAGTAGGGAAATGTAGATGAGCTGGTGAGTGAGATGGTGGAATGTTAGAGCCGATGAGCTGGTTAGCCACACACACGATGGGCTGAGCGGGAGCACACTAAGAGGGAAGTGTCAAATACCGTTTCTGTGTCTGATTATCACTTTTATTCCATTACTGGAGCACCCGGGTTCTCTCTATTTTCAGATGGGATGGCTAGGTAGTCTGTCCTGTGGGTAAATGGGTAAAAGAGAGAGGCAAATCTAAGCACCAGTGGAGCATCTGTGGAGCTCCCAGGTACATCCAGAGCAGACACCAGTACAGTTTTCCTGTGGGAGGCGGGGCTGGAATCTCCAAACAGGGTGGGTGGTGTAGGAGGGGGATCCTGCTTTGAGGAAACCATGCGCTAACAACCCGGGAGCTACATCATGATGTCGTGGGTTCCTTTCCCAGTGAGCAAGGAGCTTGAGGAAGAGCTTCCATGCAGAAAATACAGTTGAAAAAGATGAAGAATTTGAGAATGGCATTCCATGTGCCAAGGGAACAGTGAGGATGTGGGAATGGTGTGTTTGTAGGAAGCCGGTGGCTGCCCCCTGACACGTTAGTCCTTAAGGCCTACAGGATCATCCCCATACCCCTTCAGTTTGGTCACAAACAGGAATAACGTGAACAGAATCTTCTGCAGAAAGACAGAAATGTGTGGAATGAAGCAGCCTTTCTGAAATGCAGCCTACTTATGACTGCCCATTGACTCTGCCTGGTGAAGGTTTCTCGCTTCTATGATACCTTAAAATGCCTTTGTCCTGTGTGCCGCTAACCATGTGATTCTCTGTCAGTACAAATTGTTTTATAGCTGATAGGAAACAGCCTTTTAAAGCCTGTTTTTTTTTTTTTTTGTCTGATCATAAACTACAAATTCCTTACTTTGCTAGACATGCAGAAGAACATGATGTCTGTTAATAGAGCTGTTCGGTATGCAAGCATACGCTGGATATTACATCAGTGGGAGAAGACCTCAGCCATAGTTGGTCCATCCTTCCTGACTGCCTGAACCGCACCTCCATCCAGACCCCTCTGTATGACACGTCTTTGACATCTGTCACCCCCCCGCCCACCCCCAACAACCTCCAGATCAAAAACCGTTAACAACAGAAAATTTATTTTTCATTATGATGCCTCAGAACATGGACCATGTGACCATGGTCAGGCTGTGGAGAACTCACGAGTTGTCCTGCGCTTGCTCGTCAGACTTCGATATCTTCCTGTAGCAGTAGATCATCTCCACCAGCAGCCAGAAGGTGAGAAAGACCAGCAGCACGTACATCATGATCTCAGAGTACAGAGCGGTGGTGTCTTCGCTGGCTGTCCGACAACAAGATGCAAACACCATCAATGACAGCTCGCCGGTCAGGTGGACATTCTCAACTGAGTGAGGGCCATAGCCTACGGTTGGTGAATAACTGCACGATTTACTGACATTCAGTCTCCTACTGAGTAGAATTTGTGAATCAGTACACTACATGTGATGTGCTCATCTACAGACTTCTCACGCTTGGCCATTCCTTCAGCCAAAGAAAGGCATCAAACCATGCAGGCTCTCAAACCACATCATGCACTATGATTAGGGCTAAGCTTTTATGTACACTTGCACTGTTTACACCATTACTATAAAGTACTTACTCAAAGTTGGTGAATTATATTCCTGAATTGGTTAAGTATCGAGCCAGAGGGTTAAAAAGAAAGTATCCTTGTTGCTAGGCTATGTGGTGACAATTTACCTGTGTGTTTTGAGGAGAAGATATCAAATAAAAAGACACTGTAACAGGTTTAGTAGGATGTTGAGGACCATTCCGGAAGATTCCGTGTGAAAGTCGTATGCCTTTACCGGAATGGCTACCTGTTACGTCAGCTGCCTTGTTTCCTCTGTGACATATTCCGTTTTGTGGTCTTTAAACAGTTGGGTACACCGTAGGGGCAGAACCCAGACAGGTCCGATCATCAATCGACATATTCTGTAGACCTGATTGTAGAGATGTATGTTCAGTCTCTGCTCATACAGCTCTCAAGAAATGGAAGAAATTCCCTTTGCCTATCACCATCTTCTCTGTGGTAAAAGTGGGACAGTCCTCACACAAATTTCAGCTTTTCTTATATAGATCTGGTTCATGGTCCTCATCACGTTATTATTTCATGTTAATATTCCCACAACAGAGGGACCATCTGTACTGTATATAAGAGTAAAGTTGCATTGATACAACAGAGAGGAACAATTCAAGCTGAACAGGGCACAGTCAGCATGCCGCATGTCCGTATGACAGATTTTTTTTGGCACTTGGAAGGAATTTATTTGTGAGCAATCCAATCAATGTTCCTCAAAGGAACATGGTACAAGTTTCTCATCAGGGAATTTTGGAGTGGACCCAAGATGTCCATTTTGTCCAAAAAAAATCATTTGGAATGTCTTCATTCAAATGTGTGACATGCACTGTACATTCATCAGTTGGGAATGTGCCCGGTTTGAGTTAACGGCAAAGGTTAGCACTGGTAAGTGGATGAAACCGCATCTAAATATTGCAGCGGAGGCTCCTTGGAGCACCCTAGTCGAGGCAGTACAAAACACCACCCCAGTTTGAGTCTGTTATCCTCTATGTACCTTTCTATGTTCCGTACTGCTGACCTCCCCCACAAAAAGACTGAGGCTTGTAACCACTAATATAATGTTCTCAATTAGGCTAATAACATAGCCAAAATTTTACTTGTCACAAATGGATTTTAAACAAATGGTTTGTCTTGTTTTATTCTTGTTCTCTCCCTCTTTGTCTCTACCTCTCCCACTTCCTCTCTTTGTTTTGAAGACCTTCTCTCTCTGTGTCCCACTCTCCATCATTTACTTTTTCTATTAGTCTTCGCGTATCAGAAAATTAAACCCTTTCACACCATAGTAAAGTCTATACCCACGATTAACCAACAAGCTATACGTACAATAGTGACCACCCTCACGTCAAGGCCATACCCGTCAGTGACATGTAGATATACGTACAATAGTGACCACCCTCACGTCAAGGCCATACCCGTCAGTGACACGTAGATATACGTACAATAGTGACCACCCTCACGTCAAGGCCATACCCGTCAGTGACGTAGATATACGTACAATAGTGACCACCCTCACGTCAAGGCTATACCCATCAGTGACATGTAGATATATGAATAAGAATAATGTGAAGGTTGTCACACTTGGTTGCTACAATAGATAGACAGTTAGTCTAATGGGATGGTCTGTCCACAGGGGTTCTCAGTGACGTCCCTTCCTTCACCTTGCACCGTATATCCTGCGTGTGTGCCGCACTTCAGTCAGCTCACACGCTTGCAACATTGCATGGCATCTAGCCTAACTAAGGCTTCAAAGTCCTGCCTTATCACTAGCAGTGCTCAGCAGGGAGAACGGCACTCTGGTCAGATTACTTTTCCAGCAACTAGCTCACATGCCCTCTGACCTCCAACCTGTGACCAGGCTTGGAGAACCACTGTGCTTCATTGAGGTGTCATACTCTGAAGCACCAAGACAGTGAAATCATTTGGATCTAATATTCATTGTTTCTTTTAAAAATTAATTTCCAAAATATTTTGCTGCCAAAAATTGAATGTTTGGGGATCTAATTAATCACTGCATATACTTTTGGAAGTTTTTTTTTTTTTGTTCTTTATGAATGAAAGACCCCAGATGCATTAACAAGTGGGCCACTAGCAGGAGCGAAGACCATTTAGATCAGCTGATAGACCTCCTGAGCCGTAGAGTCTGACACCCCTGTGACTAGAGATGTAGGAAATGGGTCTTAAGTTCTGTGATGCATAACAGGAAAACACTGAAACCATCAGGCACTCATGTCCGTCATCTGCTCAAAAATGCCTAACAGGCAGGCGGAGCACAACTGGTTTGGCCTTCCTGTCCGGCTGCCGCCAGGAAGCCAATGGAGTTGTCATGAATAAACAGTTGCAAATATACACATAAGATGGTATATTCGATCAAGCTGACAGGATACAAGAAGCAGTCTCAAGACAGGCATTCAAGGAAAATGAAACAAAGTTAACTTTGGTATGTACGTTACCGCATAAAAAAAGATACTTGGGGAAGGAGGTCGGACCCCCCACCCCACCAAAAATAATCTCCACTTAGCAGTAAGCTTCAACAACAACAAAACAAAAACAGACAATTATTCAAACAATACACAACGTGTGCAATATTTACATACAGCTGATTGATCTTTAAGCAGGAGGGTAAAGTATGTGTATGTACAGCAATGATGTTGTTGTGAATAAACAGCATTGTAGAGGAATTTTAGTGCCACAGTCATAAAAAGGCAAGAGACAACATATATGTAAAATAGCGTTAAATACACAGAAGGCATGTCACATGTAACTGCACTTGGCTTTATGTTGCAGTGGAAAAAATCAAGTTTGCAGCCTCACCTTCCTCTCTGACCTCCAGCTTGATTTCCTTACTTTTTATGAAGGAGGGCGTGTAGAAGCCAAAGACGAACTGGCGGAACACGTGGCACCTGTAAATGCCGGAATCGTTGAGCGTGACGTTGGTGATGCTGATAGAGACGTCCTGGAGGTCTTTGCTCCCATTCCACAACAGACGGCCTTTCCAGGGGCTCTCCAGCTCCCGAGGTTCTCCTTCATGCTGGAAGATCTGCCAAGCGCAGACACTCATTATGCATTATGGTGGCCTTGTCCACCCCGGTGCTCATTATACGGCATTGCGAAGAGTGTGTAAGACCAAGACATGCTCCCACAGGATGAGGATACACTCACCTGGATAGCCTGACCGTCAGTGGTCACGTAGTACCAGTAGACCCGGGTCTCAGTGTTTACCTCCTCTCTTCGCAGGCAGGAGATGCAGGTGAGCTTCATGGAGGTGCCGATGACGGCCTCTGTTTCTGAAGGTGCCTCCACACACACAGGTCTGCTCAACTGCACTAAGGACACACCCATTGGCCTCCAGTGAATGGCGAGTCCTTCCTGTCCCCCATCCTTCCCACGTCCTGCTCTAATGTCTTTTTATATCACTTTAATCTCCCTGCTTTTTCCCCTACCCTTCCTCATTCTTTATATGTCCCTCTTCTTCAGTGTTGACATACAGTGTTTTGTTTACTGCCCCACCCCTCATTTGCATACTCATCCCAGATGCAGACATATCATCCTCCCCTCCCCCCATGTACTATGCTCAATTAGCTGTCTGAGGCAATATGGTTTTGTGTTCATGCATGGCTTTGTGTTATACAGAGAAAATGGCATTACTCCAATAATGATAGTTTAACAGTGAAGGCTACAAACATAATCACATGTCCGTTTGACTCTGCACCGAGTCTGTTTTGGTTTTGATGAAACTCGAGCTGCTCGTACATAACATACTATGTCTTTCCTGACTGATCACGTCACTTTTGAATGTTTTTTTTTAATCGTACAATTAAATTACGCTTAAGAAAACTATACCCTTGGCGGATTGTGGATTCCAAGCCTACCACGTTCTAACGTCATTCAATGAGTTATAAACGTTGTCTGTGTAAACATACGTTAAATGTAGAGTCGGCAGCTATGTGGATAAGACGTCTCCTGAAAGCGACTATAATTATTCCTTTGGCAGTTCCTCGGGTGTCCTGTTAGGAATTCAAACGACGTTCTAGGTCGGTTCGGTAAATAGCACGGTGTCAGCCAGTAAGGTTTTTTAAAAAAATCAATATAGCTCATAGTTTTGGGTGCTTGTACTTCTCGTTTTTATTAATTCTTTTATTTCTTCTCACTGCGTACTGTAAACACAACTAGGTTGAGATTTCCAGATGAAACTACCTGTTGATAAATGAAAAGGTAAAGTATGTAGCTTATTTCCGTAGATGAATAAGAATGTTACAAATTAAAGTACATTGTAAACAGTCGTATGCGACGAAGCAGTGCTAGAATACATTGGCTACATTTATTTAACAAAACGTTATCGCATTTGTCTTTGGTTATAAGACATTTTAAACGTCCTTAAGTTAAACTGATGTCGATTGTGCAGTCTGCTAGACGTGAAAATCAGCCGCTACGATTCCGGATTAAAATGACAGTCTGCGTTTACTCCGCCGTTGTAGTGGCTTCTCACGTCTGCTTTTCGATGTAATCCCCAGTGAGTACAACAAGAAACCATATCATTTAATCCCATCTTGTAGCGCTTTATGTTATAACCATTTCACACCTTAATCTGTATGCCTTGTAACAAAATTTCTGGTTGTGTTTCAGATACGGTAATGTCAGTTTTAAGAGAATGTGAGAGGACTGTGTGTGCTGTACATTTTAAACTTTAACGTCATCTTAGTTTTATAAGACATAGCTGAGCGTTTGTGTACCCATATTTAGAGTTCTGTGACGCGCAATGTCCGTGCAAATTAGACCAACGCAGCTTTTCTACGTGAATGGTAAAAATGCATTTAAAATAATAGTTAAATTGGAAATGTTACGCTTCCTGTATCTCGCATACATTACTGCGAAGTCGTGTCAGTGAGATAGGCGCGGATAAAAATACTGAAGAACTAGACAAACAAAAAGCTTTGCTAAGTGAAGGGAAAATTAACCTAGGCAGCTAACAGGAGCGACCACGCCTCCTCTGAGTAGTAAGTAAACAGATATGAAAAGTTCAGAAGGAATAAATCGTCGCCGCTTTAAAAAGGGTATATGTTATATAGGTTACTGTGTGAACGAAGGTACCTGGACATAACACTTACCCGCTAAGATCAGAAGGGCGAGAGAGCACAAAACCGTCCTGGTCTCTATCATTTTCACAGTTCTGTTGGGAGAGAAGCGTTGTAGTCAGATTCTCCCTGTCTCTAAGAGAAGTACGCGCAAAAGATCGCTCTTTCTGCTTCAGCTTTTATTCTTTCTTTCGGCTAGGGCCAAATCACAGACGATCCGTGTTAACTGTATAACCGGTTTTGTGCAAATATTTGCATAAGAGTCGCCTGAAAAGTCAGCCCTTCAGATCAACGGGTGTGCGATCCCTTCTTCAGAACCACGGACAGCGTCGAAAAACGAAAATAAGCTGAAATGTAGGTTCGAAGAAAAAAATATTTTCCAGTTATGGCTATTATATCAGACTGCACATAACACACGAGGTTCGATGGCTTTAGTATTTAGAGTGAAACTGTCGTTCACTGATGAAACAATGTGATTGTTCTCCAGTCGGTAATTTATTTTTCCATGAAATCCTGCAGTGCTTCGCTTCTAAATGTATGCTTTTACAGCTATATTTGCATTTTAAATGCACACGCTGTTTCCATGGTGAGGAGGAAAACGAGATCCGTGCGCTCAAACTCAAGTACGTAATAGCAATTTGAAATGTTGAAATAATTATAGAGAATAAAGCAATAGCAAACCAAATCCGACGCTCATAATCTCTGTTCGGGGGGGAAAAAGACGAATTCAGAAACTAGTTTGAATAACGAGAAAAGAAGGTAACGGTCGTCACTAATAATGAACAAAGAGAATCTTTGTGAATAGGAGGTCCCCCACTACCGAGAGCGCTCTTTGTTTCTGCTCTGAGCGCTCCGCCACTTAACGTTTCCAGAATATTTTCCACAGTGCGCATGCGCCGATGGCGCTGCCACTTGTACGCTCTCCGACTGGCAGACGCTGGGTCTGTTGTTGTTCATAAAGGCTTTTATTAGTCTTTTTTTCTTCATTTCTGTTTAACTTATGTCGCCCGGAAGCATGTAGCTGAAAGGACGGAAGGGTGGCGGTTATTCTTGAATTGCTTTTTGAAAAAGAATTTGTTTCCTGTGTACGAAAGCGTATTGAGCTGCCACACCAGAAAAAAAGAAAAAAACAAAATCAGTATCACGTAATAACGTGAAAGTTTGTTATAACAATTTTTTCACGTTATAACAATATATATTATCACATTATAACGTGAAACGTTTCACGTAATAACGTAGAAATATATTATTATAACAAACTTTCACGTTATTACGTGGTACTGTTTTTTTTTCCCTTTTTTCTGGTGTGGCGGCAATACGCTAACTTACATGTGTAATGTATGTGTATATTAATAGTGTCATATAAAACCCAATCGGTAGATGCTTTCTGCTGGATGCTCTCTATTTTAGTAAAACGGTTATGCTCAGTAACAAGGCTGAAAATAAGACATTTAATGATTGCAAATCTGTAGTAGTTTACAAATAATAACCTCTCTTGAATCAACTGGAATCAACAGGGGTAAAAACTAAACGTAAATTGTTACACATTTGCACATTTGAAATCCTAACATGTAATAAGAAAATAAATTCAGTTTGGGCAAGAAATGTTAAATCCTCTAAAAGCCCTCTGAATGACATTAATACAGATATAAGAATTTTATATAACATGAGTCCCACTATACCTGCTATATATGTTTATAAATGGGACAAAAAATGTAAAACGTGTGGATGGGGTACTTCAGTCTCCACTCCAGTTGTCTCTCATTATCTCCCTGTTGTCTCTCGTGCATGTATTTTAAACGCTACGTGATGAACTGGATGTCACTGGGTCGCATGACAGCTTTTAGTGGAGTGCTAATTGTCATTTCTGGATGTGGTGGTGTCCAGTTTTATCCAAATTGCTTTTGGATCTTTTATGAGGAAAACACCATTAACTGATCCAGTTACATCACATCGTAATGTGGGCATAAGTTACCTCGGACAGAGCGACGGCGTTGGGAGTTACTTACGATGGCACACGATACTGGTAATGCTTTTCCCTGTGTCCCATGTGCCCATAAAGAGCCACAGTGCCTACAGGCCCATCTACATCCTCCTCCCCCCATCCCACCCCCACCACGGTCTGACCGCTCTCAGCGGATGGTTGCGTAACTCTGTTAGCAGCCTAAGTGCATGAGACCCACATTTCCGAGATGAGCAATGTTGTCGCTTTTGGGGATTAATATAAAGCCATTATTGGGGGGGGGGGCTTATTTTTAAAAATGTTCATTTCTAACAGTTGAAATGGTTATTCTGGGTTAGAGATGTACAGTCTGCATTTAACTGCGTGTCCATTTAAGACAAAAGGGACATTTTCGCTTTCACAAGCCTTGGCAAGAGCATATGTTGTACATCTATGTGAACCTCAGTGCCTCTTCTCCATGTGTACGCTACCAGACCTCAGCCATGCATTATCCTAGTGCAACAGATGGGCGTTTAACGCCAAGCTTGGTGTCCCATTTCGAATCCTCCCCTTAATCCTGGAAATATCAAGAAGAATACATGAAGGCTTTAAACAGTTATGACAGATCCCTTCATTTCATGTTTGCTCAGGTAATACTGACCTTATCTGAAGCAATGGAGAAGAAAACTGTGATTTGATATTAGTCTGTTTTATTTAGTAGCTATAAACACAAAAAAGTATAAATAATAAGGAGATGCCCCACCCTGCCAGCCATGCCTAGAGCCATGCCCCTGGAGACGTGGGCTCCATGGTAACCATGATGCAAAATAACAAGTGGATCAGACCCAAGCAGGGCTCAAGCTAAGGCACCAAACTGAGACTGGCAGAATGGTAATAGACACACACACACACACACGCAGGCACGCAGAGCCAGCTTACTGAAAGAGCCGGACTGCCTCACTCTGAATTGTGTGGGTGTGCTCACACAGGAAGGAGAGGTGAGAGCTGGGCCGGCTTGTCTGGTGTCTGGCCTACATGTATGACCAAGAGAGGGTGTGATAAACAAAATGCGTTGTCTGGGACATGCCTGGCTCCTTACAGGAGAGTCTGGATGAGGATCTTTCTAAAATTAACCTCTGAATCACCACCGCCACCACTGGCCAACAATCTTTGTATAATTACATTTAAAGCCTTGATAAGGTTTTGTAGAATGTGTAACGTAGTACCAGTTGGATGCTATTTTATGTATCCCTCTATAAATTTACCTAGGGAAACCTATGTAAACCCAGTTCTAGATGCACAGAATCTGATGATTTTGGAGATTTATTTATTTTTTTTTGGTCATTTGCTGCTGTGTCACATGGCACACCCAGTGCATTGTGTGCTGGTGATACACGTGGCAACGTGCCACCTGGGATACATTTGTGAGTTCCCTCAGGATGCAGTGTTGCCAGCCAACACCGATGATCAAGAAGTAGCAGACATATTGTCATCCCATTCTTGATAATGAAGGAGAACAATTCATTTTCTGAGCTGCCATCTGGGCTGCACACCACAGCTTGAAACACTCCTGCTAACCTATCCTCCTTAAGTAAGTTGGGTGTTGGCCACTCACCCCTTTGCACGGAGGAACACGACATCGGAAGTGCTGGAGTGAATGGCACAGCCAGCATTGAGTTGGGGGAACGTTCTCACCCGTCCTGAAGAACATGACAAGCTGAATTTCCTGGTACTTGTCACTGTGGTTGTGTTATGTTGAGCAGACTGGTTATTCGAACACCACTCACAGCCATTTAGCACACACAGCAATTTGGCTGCCCCTTGGGGGGGGCTCTCTGAAGATGAAGGGGTGTGGTTTTTACAGGAAGTAGTTTGTAAAGATAGATGACTAACTGGGATGAAAATGGTTGGGGAACTGAATAATTAATTTCAGTTAATAATACTGCATCATTTCTTTGCCTTCCATTAGCTTGAATAAAATGATTAACCTTCCCCATTATAGGGACCATTATGCACCTGTGATGCTTAGAGGAAGGTTGGTGTTTTTTATTGGTCTGCTCCACCTTAATGCTTGTTACCACAATGACAAAGGCTTCTTACAACCTTAAGCTAAGTGCATGTTTTCGAAGAACGAAGATGGTTCCTCAGTCAGACTATACTACGGGAAGACAGCATTTTGTCTTTGCTGCATTAGAATATATATATATATATATATATATATATATATATATTACACAGTGAATATTACACTGTTACATCACAGTTAAACAGGATCATTAAATGACGTTGTTTAGCAACACAGTTAGGTAATGATTAGTAAATGGTTAGAATCCACATGCAGTTTGATCATTTAAACAAATACAGCATAATTGCAATGGGATTACTAAACACTCACAACACAGTCATGGCAAGATTAAATCAAAATTCCATTAATGAAAATTGATTTCACACTCTCCTTGCACCTTGTGTTTCCATAGTGATAGTTTAATGAAAATAACTCCAGGACATCAGCATCATCTCTCCACAGGGCGGGGCGGTAGGGGGTGGGGTGTTTAATCTCCAGCTGGCACTAAATGTGGCTTCAAAACCTGTGGTGGGTGGGAGTATCCTGAACTAACCAATCAAAGCTGGTGCTAAATCTTAAATGTTAGTGCTAAATGTTAGTGATTGCAACCACTCAATGCTGGATATCACCAGCAATAACTCGGGAAAGTTCAGGATACTCCCACCCACCACGTGTTTTGCAGCCTCACTTGTCCCATCACTACTGCTTGGTGATACTCTGGTATGCCTGTACCGCAGCCATCTTCAACTTGTTTTGGAGGCAAGTCCCCTTAGGTTTTCTTTCCAGCATATGAAACGCATGATCACTTGGATTGAGATCAGGTGACTGACTTTGTCAGTCAAGAATTTTACAGTTTTTAGCTCTGAAAAACTCTTTTGTTGCATTAGCAGTGTATTTGGGATCATCAGTATGTTGGGATAATCTTGGTATCATCTGTCCACAAGAACTTTATCCAGAACTGTGCTTGCTCTTTTATGCACTTCTTGGAAAACTGTAACCTGGCCATTGTGTTTTTTGTGGCTAACCAGTTGTTTGCAGTTTGCGATGTAGCTGTTGAATTTCTCTTCATGGAGTCTTTCTGCAGGCGGTAGTCATTGACAAATCTACACCTGCCTCCTGAAGTGTTTCTGATCTGGTGGATAGGTGTTTGAGGATCTGTTATCATTATTCTTCTTCTGTTATCATCATTATTCTTCTTCTTCATTATTCTTCTGTCATCAGCTCTGGAGGTCTTTCTTGGCCTACCAGACTCTTTGTGATTCCTCACCAGGGGGCCACCAGTGCTTCATTCACCAGTGCTTCATTTAGAAGTTTTAACTCCTCGGAACATCATATAAAAGGCGAAATGCCCAAATATACAAAGCTGGAATGTCTAAGACTTAATACGAGGATTCAGCTCCCTCATCAAACTTGAGCATGTTGCATTGCCACGCTACATCCACAGGGGATCTCATCACAATTTGCTTGTGTCGGAAAGAACTGATGTGGTCAAGCAATTTTCGTTATATTCTTTGCAATGGCGTCGCCCAGCCAAGCCAAACGAGCCAAGTAAAGGTGTCGACTTAAGATACCTCCAGCACTTGGAATATACACCATCCAAACACTTTGACTGGAGATTCCTCTTGATCAACCTTGGACCCTATGCCACTTAAAGTAGCACTAGTCAACACTAGGTCTGTGGTGAATAAGACTTTTATACTCAATGATTTATTTACCTCTCGAGGATTGGACTTTCTCTTTGTAACTGAAACTTGGTTACCTATTGGTGATTCAGCCCCCCTTGTTGAACTGTCTCCTGCTGCTTGTAAATTTTTTTAATACACCTAGGGCTACTGGTCATGGGAGAGACTTTGTAACCATATTTAGGGATCATTTCAAATGCCAAATGCTGACTGGGAAAAAGCATTCAAGTTTTGAATTGCAACTGATTAAAGTGGAGCTATCATACCCTGTGCTCTGTGTATAGACCCCCAAAAATCAACAGGGATTTTATTCGGAAATTTTCAGATTTTTTTTATCTGTGATTTTATCCACTACTGTTAAATTTATAGTTCTTGGTGATTTTAATATCCATGTTTGCTGGAATTTGTACAACTCCTTGAATCATTTAATTTAACTCAATCAGTTATGGGCCCTACTCATGAGCATGGGCACTCTTTAGACCTTTGTTTTATCCTTCAGTTTCTCACTGAGCAATGTAGAGGTGGTAGATGCATGTCTGTCCGACCACAAACCCGTTCTGTTTGATGTTACTCTTCCATGTCCACCCCTTAGGCTCAGTCAGTATCCCTGCTACACACGCTGTATAACTCATAAGACAGCCAGCAAGTTCTCCACCTCCTTTTTCACTTCTCCTGTAGCTCTCTCCATTGAGAATCCCAGTCAGTGCATACCCTGATGAATTAGTTGCTCTTTTCAACTCGGCATGCACCGACGTTTTAGATTCCGTTGCTCCATTGAAATGCGGAAGGCCCAAAGTAAAAACACAACCATAGCTAAATAGTGATATTCGTGCTCTCAGGCAGGAATGCAGAAAGGCAGAGAGGAAATGGAAAAAGGATAAACTTCATATCTCCTGTCAAACGTAAAAACGGCAAGAGCAAAATATTTCGCCAACATTATTTCAAAATACTCACTTGGCCCCAAAACTCTCTGGGGCTGCTACAGAAACTTGTGAGGATTTTAGAATGTATTTTATTGAAAAAATTGAGAACATTAGAGCACATATTTCACCTCTGTCCTATGATCCTTCTGACTTGCCCTTATGTCAAGTTTTTCTTAATCAGTTTGAAGCTGTGTCAATGCCCTGTCTCACTGACTTAATCTTGCATATGAGGCCTACCATATGCTCCCTGGATGTGTTTCCCACACCACTTCTCAGAGATGTGTTGCAGACAGTTGGTCCAAACATTCTTTCTATAATTAACAGCAGTTTAACAAATGGCATTGTTTCATCTTGTTTTAAAGACGCAGTAGTCCAGCTTCTTTTAAAAAAAAAACAAAAAAACTGTGTTTAGATCCATTAGCTCCAAACAATTTTAGACCCATTTCCAAGCTGCCATTCTGGTCAAAGGTCTTTGAGAAGGTTGTCTTCCACCAGCTGTCCTCATTTTTGAGTATGCATGATATTTTGGACAAATTTCAACCAGGTTTTAGAGCTCGCCGTTGTACTGAGTCAGCCCTTTTGAGGGTATCTAATGACTTTTGGGTGCCATTCTAATTCTCTTAGATCTAAGTGCAGCCTTTGACACTGTCGACCATACTGTTTCATTAAACGGCTTGAAATGTGGTGCTGTCATCCAGGCTACTGCACTGAAGTGGTTTGTCTCTTATTTAAAAAACAGAACATTTAATGTCAGGATGGGAAATTGTTACTCCTCTTCAGCAAGAATTACTTGTGGAATACCTCAGGGTTCTATTTTGGGCCCCGTCTCGTTCTCCTTGTACATGCTGCCCCTTGGGTCCATCCTTCAGAAGCATAACATATTGTATCACTGTTATGCAGATGACACACAGTTATAGCTCCCACTCAAGCCGGGTGAAAACGGTGTACTTCAGCGCATCTCTAACTGTCTAAGGGATGTGCAGTGCTCCATGTCAAACAATTTTCTTAAACTAAACCAAGACAAGACTGATTATTATCATGTTTGGGACTCCTGATGCTGTCAGAGTTATAGCAAATGATTTAGGCCCACTGTCGGTTAATGTACACAGCCATGTAAAAAATCATGGTCTTATCTTTGATTCTGCTCTTAAGTTTGATAAACAAATAAACTCAGTTGTCTGCAGTAGCTTGTTTCAAATTAGGTATATAGCGAAACTCAGACATATTTTGTCTTTTAAGGATTTGGAAATAGTCATTCATTCTCACCTGCAGTTGGTCCAGAATGCAGTTGCGTGACTCCTAACAGGTACCAAGAAAAGAGAGAGCATTACTCCCATGCCTGCATCCTTGCACTGGTTGCCAGTTAAATATAGAGTTGAATTTAAAGTTTTACTATTTGTTTTTAAAGTTCTACATGGCATGGCTCTCAGCTATATCTCTGACCTTATCAGTCTCCATTTTATTGCTCGATTAGCTGCTCCAAGACTCTGGAACAGTCTTCGTTTATCTGTAAAATTACCCCCTACACTTGATATTTTTAAGTCAAGTTTAAAAACCTATTTATTTTCCCAGGCATTTTAAAGACTGTAATCGGCTGTCTGTTCTGTGTCTTGGTTTATTCTGTCTTGGTGTCACTTGGTTGTGATTTCTCCTAATTGCTTTTAACCTGGTAGTCTTTCTTTTGTCTCCGGTTTTAATTTATTTAGTGCTTGGCTTTTACTCTGTTTTAAATTATGTATTTTTCTGTCAGTTGTTTAAATGTTGTTTTACCTAGTTGATAGTTGATTTTATTGTGCAGCACTTTGGTTGACACTTGTTTGTCTTTTGAATGTGCTGTATAAATAAAGATGACTTGACATAGGTTATCAGAAGTGTAGAATAATGAGTAGGAGCTGACCACCCTCTTTTACTTGCACTAATGAAGCAATTAAACACGCCAGAGTACTCAAAAGCACCAGTGAACCTTATGGTGCCCTCAGAAGGGACGATTATCTGTAAAAAGTGATGTCATTTCTGCATGGTGAAACCCAAATGCATAAAACTACCTTTTAATTAGATCTGAAAATTGTGTGTTCTTTGGTTTCAAATCTAAAAGTGTGGGATACAGAGGAAATTCAAGATTTGCCCTCCCAAACTTTATGGAAGGCACCGTACAGTTTAATATAAATTTCGATCCCAATGCCGACCAAAAATACTAGATCGGTTATGTGAAAAACATAAGGTTATAAACAATCAGATACGATACCAAGCTAGCATTTACCTTTGTAATTATTTCTTCAGGGGATTAGAATATTTCTTTCACAGTTTTGTACATTTTTGTTTGGCTTACAAATGGCTTAAAAGCTAAGTGTAAGATATGCTATGATTAACAGAAGGAAGGAACAGCGTATAGCGTGAATGCAGACGGTTTACTTCATAAATGAACAGTTGGAGACTCCGTATTCTCGACTTGCTTCTGACAGATTTACAAGACGACACAGTCACCCAACCATAATACAACAGAAAAGGTAGAAATATGGTGGCCAGAACAGGCCAAACACAACATCTCAATAGAACTCAACCCACAACAATTTTGAAACAAAAAGACTTTTGTATAAATCTTTGGTGTTTTTTTTTATATTCTGTAAAGCTTTGTTGCAATAAACACTCAGTGGCCAGTTAGTTACACCTGCTGTAAATGTGTGATGTATGCAGACCAGGTCAAGAGCTTTGCTTTCTCTTTAACTACCGTTAGAACAGCTATACCACACCTGATCTAAACAGCTCTGAGTGTGCTGTCACTGTTGGTGGTCCCAGTATCTGAGAAACAGCCACCCTCCTGGGGTCAATTGACAGAGAGGGGCGTGAAGAACAAAGAACATCCAGTCATTGGCATGTCCGTGGCCTAAAAGCACCTACTTAAAGAGAGAAATCAGAAGAGGATGGCCAGGCTCATTAAAGCTAATAAGTGTAATAATAACAGCTTAGTACAGCAGTGGTGTGTGGAACGGCTTGTCTAAGAGCACAATTCATCAACCCTTGACACGGTTCTAAGGATACCAGTGGGTCCAGTACCAACTAGCTAATAAAATAGCTAGTAAGTGTACTTTAGTGTGTTATTTTCTCTCTGTACCAGTCTCCCCAGCACATTTACAGTCAGTCAGCTGATTAGACTGCCGACTCATCAGCGATATGAAATTAAATTTTACACCCTCACGGACACCCTTCGAAATCTGCAGCAGGATGCTCTGTGGTGGCGGCACGGACTTACCGCGGGGCACGTTCGCATGAGAGGGAGGCCTGGATGAGCAAGTGCTGTGTTCTCACAGGGCCAGTGGGAATGTGTGTGTTTTTTGGGAGCAGCACCGCGGCCCCACCCTCGGACGGCATACCACATGACCCTGTCAGCCTTCTCGGGTATCACAGCTGTTCATTTGTCCCAGGAAGAGACTCGTGACATGATGGGACCAGCTGCCATGTCGACAGGTACATAATAACAGCTATATTTAAGATGCATTTATACACTGATATCATGTTTACTATACGACTTGGCCACATTTAAATGCATTATCTTTGGAAATATTTTTAAAAAGGAATATAAATTTAAGCCCTTTACCCAGAATGCATTTGTATCTGGGCCAGAGGCAGGCTGGGTATCAGGAGCACATTGTGTCTAATCTAAGCGATAGGAGCTGTGAAGCCCTCTTCAGTGCAGAGCCCATGAACATGGCGCCAGACGCTGACCCCTCTCAGCCCTTCTTGGGTACGCTCACAGCTTGAGGGACACTGACTCATCTGTCATCAGGCCACTGTGGCCGGAGGTGCCCTGAAATGCTAGTCTGTCACCTTGTGTCATTCTGAAAGGCTTCAGAGGAGAGTCACACGGTGACGGATAGTTACACTTCCTAAAGATCATGTCTGCACCATTAACCTTGAGGGCAAGAAGCCTGGGGGGAGGGACTGAAGCCTCGTTGACCTGTGACCTGGAAAGGGTTTATCTTCGCCCCCTGAATACCTGAACCACTATTCTAAAAGACCCATCCATACTCTTCATAAACACACCCCCCTGTCCATCTGCTATATTTAATGTGCTAAAATGTATGCCAAGGCTGCGTTTAGAGTCCAGTCACGGTTCTGACTACAGAAATCCTGCAAGTTTCTGGAAATGGTAAGCAGCTGGCCGTAAATCACAGTGAGAAGCAAGAGCCAAAACTTTCGGATGGCGAGGAGGGTCACAGCAGAAGTACGGTGTAATGTCAGTCTGTGTAAGACACAGCATTGATCAGCATGAACAGAATATGAATCTGTCCTCTGAACGGAAGAATTTCCATTATGAGTATTTTGGTCATCGAGAAACAAAACACATCTTTGTTGCAGCATCATAAAAGAGGGATTCATCTGGGTTTTCTTTTTTGATTTTTAAACAATTGTTGCTCAGAGTTGTGCATCACATACTTGATTCTGGAATGTTCTAGCCAGCATCTGTTTTGTATTCTTTTTGAGCCTTGATGTCTGGTATGTAGCTTCCCCCATTTTGAATTTTTGGTTTATTCCTGATTACTTTCTGGGTACTTTGTTTATGGTTGCTGACTGTTTGGAGCCATGCGTTTTGGGGGATATCAGCTCTTTGGGGCTGATGTGTTGTGTCACCATCTGTCTAGAGCTCCTGTGTTGTGTTGTCCCTTGCCTGGATCTCCTGTGTGGGGTCACCTGGTGTGTGAATCTCCTGTGTGGGGTGATTCAATGTTCGGAGCTCCTGTGTGTGGGTGTCTGCTCTGTGTTCGCGTGTTATTTTGGAGACCGTGGCGTGTCCGTCTTGTTCCCGGGCTCCAGCCTCCTGGCCTCGATGGTGACGCGTACCGTCCCGGGAAAGGTTGATGTGGCTCAGCTTGCGGTGCATGTCACTAAGCTTCCGGGCCACACAGTGCCGCCGGAGTGAGAGTAGCAGGGTACTGCTCCTGCTGAAGCCTGACTCCGCACCTGCCTGCACCCAAAACAGGGGTGTCACTGTACACCGAAAAATGGCACGGGAAACAGCTTTTAACTAGTCCCATTATCATCACCATTTAGTTGACCCACCAGTGCAGGGCTCTTCCCATTCTGCTCCTGTTCCTGCATTCGGGTGCTGGCCTCCCCCGCTTCCAGGAGGCAGGTACTCAGATAAAGGAAGAGGCCATTGAGACGGTCTGTCTCCTGCTCAAGGTGATGCTCCTAGAGCAAAGCAGGGAGGCCAGCTTTTTAGAACACAAGCCCCTGAGATGGGTCAGCCTGGGCCTTCTCTTCAAAACACCCTACACTAAAACACTAGTCTGCACCAACAGTACCTGTTCTTGAATATCCACGCCTTTTGGTCCAGGTTCTGATTAGAAAAAAAAATTATTAGAACTGGGTTTTAGCTCCATGTCACACAAGAGGAAGTACTCTCCCTCTAAAGGGGTCAACAGGAAATAATGTCTGTTTCATTGTTTTACGAGTAAGGAGAAGTTCTCTCTAGGGCAGGAAAGGAGTAGAGAGAATATGCACCGTCTCCAGCTCCGTTGGTTGCCTGCATTTTTAGATCTCTGAGGTGCTGCCGTAACTGGAAATACTTGAATTTCTGCAGCCTGTGGAACAGGATGGAATAAGTGGCTACAGGCCATAGCAGAACAAGATGCGCTGTACTCATTAGTATGTAAAGTGTTGGTATTACAGTGAACTTACCTCTCAGCTAGCAGCTGTTCTGTGAAATGTGTTTCCATGGGAATGGTCAGGCTCAGGATGTCATCAAAGATGGATCTGGCCATTCCCTCTTGGGCCTCCTCTTCCTGTAGAAGTCACATGTGTGGCTGAATTAGTTGCAACCTGGTGGACTGGAGCCCCTCAATTTTGTCAGAGGAGCTCTCCGTACCATGTGGTTCTGTCTTTTGGCGAACGAAGCATGGAAGAGCAGCAGGCCCATAGCAGAAATAGCCTGGTGGAATGCATCCATGAAGCTCTGAGTGGAATCTGCTGGGTGGACCAAGAGCATTAACTGTAAGGGTGAATGTATACACTGTGAGGGAGTCTGCACACCTATTTACCTCCCTCTTCCAATTAAAATCTCAGCTGAGATTTAAATGCTTGTTTATTTCCTGCAACCTACAACCTACGCCTCTTTGAGGATGCCATAGCATTTTTATTGCCAAACAATATTTTCGAAAATCCTCCAACCACTTATCCCAGTCCAAGTTGCAAGAATTTAATAAAAATGAAATGTATGCAAGTACTCACAATGCAGTACAATTTTATTCTGACCCACAAATCTTTGTGCAAAGTTGTGAGTATATACATTCTATAGAAAAGGTTTTGTTACCAGAGCCAATGTAAGCCATGGAATGCAAGAGAGTGGCAGTGAACTGGCCCACATCTTCCAGCTTGGCCTTGCAGAGGTAGAGGATCTGATTGTCTTGGTCGTAGTAGAAGTCCAAGCTGCAACGTCTTTGGAGGCCCCGCTGACGTGAAACAGGAACTGCTTGAGCCAAGAGCAACGTTACCCGGGGGAAGCCATGGCTGTCGCACAGCCGACGCATAATGTCACAGCCAAACAGGAAGACGGCAAAGTGCTGAGGGGAGAGCCTGTCCAGAGCCCAGGGGACAAGTCGCCCCTCTGGACTTTCTGCTGACTCATCCGAAATATCTGGAATGTTTTGAAATATTTGGAAATTACGTAAGTTAAGAACAAAATTTAACAGCCTATTACAGGAACAATGCTGACTCTTTAGCTACAAAAACCTTTATCTGGATATGGGAGGCTCTGGAGAGTCTTGTATATTTCCTGCAGGGTCCTGGAAAGGGGGGTCAAAGTCATGAGCCTGGCGAAGTCTTCCTCACTCAGACCAGGAGCCATATATGACAGATGAGCTGAGGAAACAGTTCATCTACTCAGCCTCAAGGATTGGGCTTCCTCTGCAGATGACCACAAAAGTGAAATCAATAGCCGGGCAGAGGTTCGGTTGCTACTTAACCCCACCTGAATCAGCTGGAGGAAGCTGCATTGCTTCAGTTATCTTATGTCTGCTCATGTCAGCCACAGACTGCTGCAAAACCTCATGGGAATCCTATGAAATGTTGATGACATTTTCAGGCCCGTCAGGAAGTATGGCATGCATGAGCCGTAAATCTCCAATTTTTTTATTCAGAGGGGCAGGAGGGGTCCCAGGGTGGTGAGACGGAATATGTTTACCTGCGTGGACCTGGTGTGGCCCTCGCTTTCAGCTAGAGCTACAGCTGTGTCCTGTTGCGGCCAACTCTCCCTGTTGTCTCGGCATAACAGTGCCCCTAGAGCCCTCAATAACATTCCCAGCACTGGCACTGTCTGATCTGGAGGGAGAAAACAAACCACTGGAAGAAAGATATGCTGTGGCCACAGCTTAGACTTCAAAATGAAAGCCCAGCCTCTCAACATCATCAAGCAGGCTAGAAGGCAGGGTACCTTCCAATTCCTCCCCCTGGGCGTGGCCTTTCTTCTCCACTGTCCAATCAGCACCAGGGTCACTGTGTGCCACGTTTAGAGAGAGCATCTCTTTCACATGACCTGCCTTAACAGCATCCATGTTCTCAATGAGATCCTACACAGAACATTGACCATGAATGAGAGATGCTGAAGACATAATGACCTTCTTGTTAATATATGTTTGTTGATAGGATAAAACTTTTTGAGAAGTATAATGTAGGGGTGACTTCTTGAAATAAAAATGGCACTAAGAGGTGTCTCGTCACCGCCCTCCCCCTTGCAACCACGCCTTCCTACTCTGAAGGTGTTGGCCTGCTGATAGATGTTCTTGTAGAACTCCTGGGTCTCCTTGCGGTACCGAGCCAGCTGTGAAGCCAGATGCAGGCTCTGGTCCTCCAGCTTGTCGTACAGAGTTCTAACATTGAACTCCTCCAGGTCCAAGCGGCCTGCCTTGTACCCTGCTACACACTGTAGTGTTAGTCACCAAACAGAACCCTGGACACTCTACAGACCCTGTTTGATAAGTGCTTCAAAACAGTAAATCGTAGTCATGTTGACGTTAATGGAATTCACCTCCCCTGCAGATAAGTGTCTCCTCAGCCTCTGCCCCCTCTCCAGTCCCTCGACACCCCAGAAGACCTGGGCTATTCATGCCAAGGAAGGAAAAACAGATGTGGAGCTTTAGACTGTTGAAGCAAGGTTATTAAAGGGCCAGGACGATGGACTTTCACAACTACTGACCCCTGCTGGGTGCACTCGGCATGGACCCTTGGTTCCCCCAGGCTTCGCCACCTGGGTTTGTGCTGGGCCGGGACGACAAGACCCCGGCGGCGGAACTCCAAGAGCAGAGCCAACACAGCCAGTACAGCAATCAGCACCCCCACAGAACCCAACACACCTGAGAGTGATGTAAAAATACAGGTTGGTTCCCTTACCTCTCGGCATTGAGATGCATTTCCAGTGCAGCGCGTGGCTTACCTGCAATGGCAGCCCAATTGGGCATCAGGTTGAGCCGGCGCTGCCATTTCACACCGAGCCGGACCAGGTGCTCCGGAGAAGCTGGTCGGAAGGTGGTCAATGTGGGGTCACACTCCATGCTTTGGTCATTTACCACCAGCACCAGGCTCCGGGCTGGACTTCCGTTATCCAGGAATACATATGTCCCGGGCTCAGAGAACACATGGGCAAACCTAAACCAAACCACCGCCGGGGGGGGGCAGAGAGCAGAGGTCCAAGTGATGTCCCATGGTAGTTTCCAATCAGAGGTGCTCAGAAACAATCTGGAAAAAATGCTAGTCATTCTGGGGAAGGCTTCGGGGAAATGAATAGGACCCATAATCCATGTAGGATTAGCGCTGCTGGCTACCATACCATGTGATGTTGAAATGACTGTGTTTGATGAGCTGCACTAGGCGTCTGAAGGCCCCAAAGTCCCAGGTGGGGTTGGTGCTGAACAGGTGGTCCTTCTGGTACACTGGAAAGTGACTGAGATGGCGGTCTGGATGCAAGATGACACCACTGGAATCATCTGACCACCAACAGACCACAACATGGGCACTGAGGAGTAAGGCTTACCAGTATAGTTGATGGTAAGCTGGAAGATGAGCATGTCTTTGGGTGAGAGGCAGGCAAGAGGGTTGGGAATACGGGGCAGAAGCCTGGAGGTTGATTCACCTCCAAACTTTGAGTTTGCACTTCTAAAAGACCCTCTGAAGACATTTTTAATTGGCCCTGTTTGTAGACAGTAAATAGTTAACATGGCCTATTATACGTTAATGGCTTGACATTTTTGCAGTACAATAGATCAACCTGAGAGCAAGGTGTCGATCAGTTCCTCGTCAGTCAAAATCCAGCCGAACACTCCATCGCTGTCAAACTGGACAAAGTGGACCTTCCCTGTGGCCTCGACGTACACGTCCGGACCCAAAATGTTCTGCATCATCTGGGGAAATCGAGACAGAGGGTTTGAGGCTATATTCCCCTTGGACAACTGTAAATGAAATTTGCTGCTTGGATCAGGAGTGAGAAATAAGAGGCTTCCAATTAACGTTACAGAGGAGAGCAATCACCCCCTAAAAAGGCACATAAAAAAGCCAAGTTTATAAATACTCCAGTTATTTTTAGACGGAACAGCACTTCAGTTTGCTGAGATTCTGTCCGCTCCCAAAGCACGCCAATACCCCTGTCTCACACATGCTAATGCTGAGCGAACATACATGTGGCCCCATGGGTCTTACCCACCTCCCCCTAGCAGCTTACCGTTGTGCGGGTGCGACGTCCGTCTCCACCCCCCACCCTCAAGACGAGCTGTCTGTCAGCATCCAGCCGGGCAGAGATGCTGGGGAGCCTCGAGACACACGAAGCATTGCACAGCTCCTCTACCGACACGTAACTCTCACACCGGCAGCTGGGGAACAGGACCAAAGGGGGAAAAGTCACATGGTATAGTGAGGGCCAATCCAGATAGGACAACAGTGTGGTCAAGGGAGGTTAATGGGCACAGAAATGGTGGCATTTTAAAACATTTGTTTGATTTTGTGAGTTGTATCTCTAGGGGTAAACTTTGTAGTTGTGTTGTTGAATTGCTTATATGATCAGCTATACATTAAGAACCCCCCCAGGGAATCCACAGGTTCATATGTAAGCTTTATTACTAGAAGCAGACTTTGTAGCTGTGTCACTGAATTGCTTACATGCCCAGCTGTAAGTCAAGAATCCCCCCAGGGGATCCACAGATGAAATCACACTGGGCAGAGGAAGGCATCACACATTCCCGTGTGGCTGCAAGACGGACCTCTCCTGTGGCACAGCGCTCATTCACCTGGGTAGAGGTGGAACGGGGGCTCAATATGATGCCGGACATTAATGGTGCAGCCACGAGCAGCGGGCACCCACCCATCCTGGGATCACCCCCCCACCACAACCCTGACCTCAGGGTGGCAGTCCAGCAAGCTGTCACTCTCACTAATCCGGTGGTCCAATGTGTTGTAGAATACAAAGCCCATTAGGCAGGAACACGAGCCATCCGAGTGCTGGAAAGCCCGGTTTTGGCCCAAGCAAGTACATGAAGCCGCCCCTAAAGAAGAAACTGTTTTGTCAGATGGGAAAGCACGGTAAAGATGCAATCCCACTATACAGGCTTCATCACTGACTTGCCATATATGTTTCAGCCTTATGGCTCCCTCAAACTGATAGCACCATGATGGATGCCCAACCTGCCAGGGAGAAGGACGAGCTTCCGCAGGGGAAACACGCCCTCTGGCCAGAGAGGTGGTTAAAGGTGCCAGCAGGGCAGGGGTGGCACTCTTCCAGGGCTTCTGCTTTGGTGCTGTTTCCATAGGAACCCAGGGGGCAAGGAATGGGAGCTGCGGAACCAGAAGGGCAAACATGCCCAAGGGGGCAGGGGTATGTCCGATAGTTCTCTGTCCCTGGAAGAGAAATATTAGCCCTGCTAATTACTATACATTTATTCATGAATTGCATACTGAGGTTTTGTTAAGGATCATAGTGAGACTTAAACACACATCTGTAAGGACAGAGTCAGTGATAAGTGTGGTGTGGTGTGGTGTGGCTGGCCCATCTAACCTGGAGGACAGTGAAATCCAGCTGGGCAGGGCAGGCAACGTGTGGTGGCAGACTGGCCAAGCCGATGGGTGCCAGCCTCGCAGGGGGCACAGCTTCTGTCCCGGGAGGTTCTCAAGCCACTGGTGTTGAGTGGCCAGAAGCCCCCCTCGCAGAGCCGTGCCTGTGGGCTTTTGGGGAGGCAGTAAAATGGGAACCTGCAGCTGTGGAACGTCAGGGAAAGAGGAGAGGATTACAGTCAGCTTGCGGTCAGATAAACTACACACCAAGCCAGCACTTGCATATCACAGCCAAAGTGAATCTGACTCTGGATAGAGCTAGTAGGAAAAACAGTTTAATTTCTCTTTAGGGTATTTAGTGAAAATAATTGTCTGCTTGACTTGGTTTTCTGACTCCTGGAGGGTCATGTCCACACACTGGTGTTGAGACCTACACCTGCTGTGGTTTATCATAGGTGTCCGACCCCCTGGGGCAGAAGTAGCCGGCGGGACACTCAATGGGCTCGCTCGTCATCGGGCCGCAGTAAAAGCCGGCCCTGCATGGCACCTCAGCTGCTGCACCTGTGGTGGGACAGTGATGGGTCACAATACTGCTGACCGTTTGCTACCCTGCACTCCAGTGGCCTTTAACCTCTCGCATTCCTTAAAAGACTCTGGCTAAATTTTTATTTTTTTTAATGTTGTCATTCTCCAGCCTCTTCCAGGAAGGCAACTGGGAAAAGTTGTATAAATGTAAGTGTATGCATAGCAAAGCGTTTGCACGTGTGTGCATACCTGGTGGGCAGTAGTAGGAGGCTCGGCACGGTACCCCTTGGACGTTTGGTCTGCCGGTATTGCGGGCATCGGGACAGTAAGTGCCGAGGGTACAGGCCTGGCACTGTTTCGGTGTGGCAGCCCCGGGCTGTGGCCTCATGGTGCCCGCTGGGCATGGGACAGGAGGGGCTGTACCGGTGCACCAGAAACCCGGTGGACAGGACAGGGCTCTGTAGTCCAGAAGCCCTGCAACACATAGCCATGGCTTTAGATGGGGCTCATCTGTTTGACCACCACACCCTGTTTCCAGGGGCTAGCTCTCCCAAAGCTTTTTTGTGAGAGTAAAAACCAGCTTAATTCTCATTTTCAGGTTTTACCCCTCATTTAGAGCATTTGCAATATAGAAAACTGACTGGCCTATGGCAGGAAAACTGCTCTCATAATACTGTAGATGACCCTAAGTACTTTTCTGAAGCATAGCATAGGGAGCCTTTCTGGGTTTTGAACCACCAAGCTTCTGAGTCTACATTCTTAACCCTTTATAAAGTCTTGACATCCTGCACTAGCAAAAAGCATCCACTAAATGGAACACTGTAATCCTCATGACCTCTAGCCTATTTGGATGACCTCTGACCTGTGGAATTGCAGTGGTAGCCTGGAGGGCAGGGCTGGCATTCGCCCTTGTTGCCTGCCCCAGGGGTGGATCTATATGTAAACGTAGGGCATTCCTTTGGCCCCGGCCCTTCCAGTCCATCATTCCCAGGCAGTCCATCACAGTAGTGACCAGCAGGGCACAGGTATGGAGTGGGGTCACCTGTAGAGTGTGGCATGTGTTTACGTCCATCACACTACGAGCAGTATTCCTAAATCTGGATTTTCCAAAATTTCTGCTCCCCTTGTCTTTGATTTTTTTGCTCCTGTTTTTCACGACAGGGTTCATTTTGTCGACATTTGTTTTTCCCACAGAGCCTTTTAACTTAATTTTCAGTTACACAGTCCAATGAGATCAGAACACGTGATGAACAAGTCCCGCCATCACCCCAAGGCTTGCTCCGCTATTAAATGGTTAACACCGAACGCCCTGGATCCCTCTGCTGGCACAGTGACTCAGCTCTGACCTTCTCTGCACCAGTACCGGGAAGGGCAGGAGAGGCAGTGCTGTCTGCTGCTGGCTCCAGGGAAGGCTCGTATGGTGTGGGGGGGGCACACACGGGCCTCCTCTGTGCCCTCCTCGCAGTAAAACCCTGGCCAAACAAAACCCCGGTATGCAATGGAGAATTTAAGTGGGCAATGGACTTGGGGTAGAAGGGAGGGATATGTGCATGCATTTGAGCTAAGAAACAATTATCGTATAAAGAAGATAAAAATATACCATTGCCTCTCTTAATAAATCAGTGCATTTTAGTTACTCACAGAAGATGTTAGCAGATATTCCAAAAGGTTGTAAATGACAGCCTGTTTCCTCGTCCTGATCAGCCTGGGCATACCTGCTGGACAAGGGCCGGCACACTGCACCTCCCCTTGGCAGTCATGTGGTGGCGCCCCCTGGGGTGCAAACTCAGAACTGCCAGATAGACAGAGGTACCCAGCTGCACATAATCCTTGGATCCTGCCAGCCCTGAAAAAGAACAGGATTTTTCCCTGAGTGTGAAGCCATGTTTACCTGTGTGTGTGTGTGTGTGTGTGTGTGTGTGTGTGTGTGTGTGTGTGTGTGTGGGGTGCGGGGTGCGAGTGTGTGTGGCAATACCTGCAGAACCTCCCTGGGGGGCATGGCAGACACTCATCATTGTCCTGTAGCCCCCTCAGATTAGGTGAGGTGAAGGTGCCATTAGGGCAAGCCTGGGGCACCTCGGCACCTAAAAATAACAACATGCACTGATATCAAAGACAGTACCCATAGTACTGCATGCTGGGCAAAGGGTTTTATTTCCTCCACCCCTTACCTGCAGGGCAGTATGAGTGGGGAGGGCAGGGCAAAGGATCCTTTGTAACAGTTGTGGGGCAGTAGAACCTAGGCGGGCATGCAGGGCAGCTCTCAGATCCAGGACTAGGCTGGTATGTCCCCTTAGGGCAGGGCAGGGCGAAGGCAGAGCTCTTGGGGCAGTAGTGACCCTGCAAAGGGTCCAGACTTCGCTCATCCATCAATGGGCTGACACATATTGACAGGACGGGGGGGGTGACGAAATGAGGAAGGAGGACCGACCTGGGGGCAGGGAAGGCCCTCCGGGCTGATGGAAGAGAAGCCCAAAGGGCAGTAGAAGCCCGCAGAACAGGGGCCACTTGGAGAGTGTTGCCCTGGGCCGGAGCAGTAATACCCTGGGGGGCAGGGTAAACAGCTCTCCAAGGAGGATCCTCCTGCAGTGTGAACGGCTCCATTAGCATTAGCATCGTGGCCACTTTTAAAACTTTTTCTTTATCGTCCACAACGGCATTAGCATTGACATGGTACAGTGAGAATGTGGAGCTTCCACTCTCGCCCCCTCTCTGTGTGATTCCGAGAGGTGTGACCCAGGGCCGTTCCCACCTGTGACATTTAGGATACTGCCAGCAGGACAGGGTACAGGAGTGAGGGTCCCAGTTGGACAGTAGTATCCCAGGGGACAGGGGCCATTTCCAGGGAAGCTAGCCGAGCTCTTGGGGGCAGGACTGCCAGCCCCACCCTGGCAAAAATAGCCTTGCTGACACTGGCCTGGTAACAGAAAATAAACAGACCTCACATGTTTACAGGGATCTTGCGTGAGGCTGAGGAGCTTCCTATGCCAGCTTCTCAGACCCTGCTTCAGAATAATGCTGATGTCTCTTCTGAGTGGCAGAATTGGGGACACAAGGTAGGGTTCAGCATCTGACAGTCTCTCCACTTCTACAAAAGATTCAAGGTGCAAAGACTGTCCACTCTGTTAATAAGTGGAACATGTGCATCTGTGTACTCTATAATCCCATCCAAGGTTTGTCCACTTCATCACACCCTGTGCTTGCTGGGCAGGACTCCAGGTTCACTGCAACCCTGTACTGGATAAGCTACTGGATAAGCAGTTATGGACTGACTGACTGACTGACTGACTTATTGATTGATTGATTGATTGATTGATTGATTGTACCTTGAGGCTCTGCACTTCCAGGAGTGCTGCAGTAAAGACCAGGGGGACAGGGGACACAGGTGGAGTTGTCTCGGGCCCCGGTCCACTGGCTTGTGGTGCTAACTGGGCATGGCAGGGGTGAGGTTGCCCCACTCGGGCAGTAGTGTCCTGTGGACCATACCTGATGTGACCCTTTCACAAGTAACAGATACTCTATTTACGTGACGTGGGTCCGGGTCCCTAACTACAGTGCCACCAACTGCATGCATGTTTAATTTCGTAACAATAATACCCAATTGCAGAGCAAGGCGGATCCCAGGACCAGGCTCACCTTTTGGGCATGGAGAGGGCTGCCGCATGCCGAAGGAACCACACACGGTGCCAGGCGGACAGGGGAGGCAGCGGGCAAGGCCAGGGACAGGGCTGAAAGAGCCGGGCTCACAAGGCACCTCCTGAGGAGTTCCCACTGGGCAGCTGTAGCCAGTGGGGCACGGGTAACCCTGGAGGCCATCAGCAGGACGAGGGCTCATGCTACCATCCAGACACACATACCTGGGAGGTAAATTTATTTACCTATTACCTTACCTAACTTACCTATTTACCTATAATCTATTTACCTTAATTACCTAAATTTACTAATCCCTTCGGGATTAATAAAGTAGCGATCATCTTCTTAAACCAAAAAGCCCAGCAAAATAAATGTGGCTGTCTATATTCACACTACTCAGCGGTGGTCTGGTGTAGGGCATGCCAGTTAAGACCATGAAAATTGGGAGAGAGCTCCTCTGGTGTTGTGAAGGAATGTTCTGTGTATGTGTGTGTTTTAGTATTTTAACTAAACAAGCTCTTGCGTAGCTACCAACCAAATAAGAAATTGGTCAGGAAGCCTCTTTAAATCCAGTTGTTTTGGAGTGCAGCAGGCTTGAGCTGTTACCTGAGTCAGGGCACCGGGTTGTGTTTTTGCTGAATTAGCAGATCCACAAGTAAACTAGATGAGTGACCACCTTGATACCACTAAATAGCTTTGGTAAAATGTCCAGATGTAGTAATAGGGTTCAGTTTGAAATTGAAGGAAACTCTTTGTGAAAGTTGGATAAAACTGCCTGGCAATTCACTAGATAAGATTAAATAATGTTTCATTTGCTAAAATGAAAATAGCATTTGGGCAATTAGATTACTACCGGAGTATAAATGAGGTACTTGCTTCTGGGAAGGTTTGGTTTCAACAGAAGTTCCCTTTAAGGTTTTAAAGAGGTCATCTGACCAGATGGGATTGAGTGAGGTCACCTCATATTATGCAATGAAAGGGGGGGGGGGGGTGTTGCATAACTGCCCTGCATCACAGAGAATGGCCTCTGAGACGTCGACCAACGCAGGGCGATCACAGAAGTATCCGGAAGGGCAGGGCCGGCACTGTTCTGCCCCTCTCAGTCCAGGGAAGCTGGAGTAAGACCCGAGGGGGCACGGAATGGGGTGGGTGGTGCCAGCGGGGCAGTAGTGGCCAGGCAGGCACAGATCGGTGCCAATGGATGTCACCTGATGAATGACAATGGAGAATGGTCACATGAGCTTGGTGTGACTCACTGTGATGAGATATCAAGTCTGAGATGCGGCCTCCAGACGCAAACTTGAACTTGTAACCCCAACCCATCAGAGTAATATTGTGATCATGGCCTTATAACAGATGAGTTCAGAGTTACTTTTATCAAGTATATCAGTTTTTTTTTTGTCTTCTAAGATGGACTATTAGAATGCGACTGTTTTGCTCTATTACCTGATAAGAGCTGCCCGTGGTTTATACTGCAACTAAAACTGAAGTCAGTATGTAAAGAATTTCAAATCATATTTGGTTTGTCAGTCTTGATGCTGTTTTTTATCCTCTATCCATTTTTCATTCCATTCCCCTTCAGCATCCAGATCAAGGATGTGATTCAGAGCACTGTAATCGCCGGGTCCCTGACTTCCACTGACTCCCTGAAAGCCCAAACCCTAACCCCACACAGACTGACCGAAGCCCTGCTGCTGTTAGCATGGCTGGCCCCTCCGGAGCAGTAGTAGCCAGCCTGGCAGGGCCCCGTGGGCATGGCCAGTCCATTAAAGGCACAGAACATCCCTGGGAATATATAAATACAGAAACACACATGTAAGCAATAGCCAGTGTTGGTTCGAGATAATTTCAAGTAGGGAGGCCAGGCTGGGGCCAGCTGTCCTGTCAGGGGGCACATATGAAAAAAATACGACTCATCTTGGGGTGCAAAATTTGTGTGGGGAGTGGGGGGGTGTGGTGATGAGAATTTTTGTGTGAGCGGAGGGTGGGATCATCAGCTGTCATGGCTAATGCTTAGTCTCATGGGTATGCAATAACACTTCACAAGCAAAGGTTCGAATTCGCACCCCCCGAGAACACCGCTACTGGCAACAGCTTAGTGTAATTTCTAACCCCTTTCAGGGCAGTATTTCTTTATATTTATTTATTCCACTTTTTATTCGCTGTGCTGCCTGGAGGAGTAGACAATAAGAGCACCCAAAATCCCACAGCCTGGTCACATGACCTGAGCTGAACTGTGCTCCACCCAGTAGAATTGATCGAAGAGTAGCAAGAGAAATCCCTCAGAAAGGAGGCTCACCTGCTGGGCAAGGCTGACATTCCTCTTGGCTGCTGGCTCCTGGTACTAACCCTACTGTGCCAAGTGGGCAGGGAACTGCAGCCCCCCCTGCTGTTCCCAGAGGGCAGTAGTGCCCTAGAGGGCAGGTTAAAGGCTGAACCTCTCCTTTGCCTGTATTAACCAAAAAAACAAAACATTCAGACTGAATTTTCCTTGAATTGATTTCACTCTGGGTCGTTTTAGTGTCTTTAAGGAAATAAACTGTGAACTGTGTGATAAACAGGTTAAACATGAAAGGGAAATGGAAATATGAAAGCAGATATGAAGGAAGGTGTCTGGTGCACCTGGGCAGATGCCTCCTGCAGGACATGGAGTGCAGTCCTCTTGGTGGCGGTTCCCTGGTACAGGGCTGAACGTCCCTGGGGGACAGGGCACGGGCCACTCAGTGCCACCAGGGCAGTAGAACCCAGCTGGGCACAGGCTCTGCTCTGGGTTGCTGGATCCTCTGTCACAGTAGTATCCTGGTGAGCAGTTACCTGAGACAGATACCCATGCTGAAAACATCAGACTGTCATCGCCGGTCTCCAACCACCAGGGGTCACTCTCATTGTTCTGCAATGCTGAACAGTGCCAGATGGGGAACTGTGCCTACCTGCTACAACCCCTAGCTGGCAGTAGGCCCCACGTGGACAGGCTGAGCCAGTGAGGTTGTCCATGGGGTTGGGCACCTGCGATGCCGTGAGGCAGAGGAAACCCGGCAAGCAGGGCCCAGTGGGATGATGCAGGCCGGCCGAGCCACAGAAGAAGCCCTCAGGACATGGCAGGCACTCTTCTGTGGGAGCGTGGGCCACAGGGCACAGTGTTCAGATACAGAGCAGGTTCAACATCAGATTTAAATGGAGAAAGGCAAAAGGTTAGGAAATAGATAAGCAGGGTAATGCCTGACCTGCAGAGGTAAGACCCCGAGCTGAATTGTAGGTGCCTCTGGGACAGGGGCTGCTGTGGCTCTGACAGAAGTGTCCGGCTGGGCACAACTGAGGCGTGGTGGTGGAACCAGGGCAGTGGTACCCGGACGGACAGGGCATACACTCCACCTGGCCCTCCACGGCCTGGAACCAGCCTGCCGTCAACACGGACATTCTGTTTAGACAGGTTCCAGGAATGTCCCAATGACATGGGTGCTCGAGGGGGTGGGGTGCTTTTTTGGAATTGTGGGAGGAGCTTGAGTGGCAGGCATCTAGTATGGCCACTTCACCACACGTAGACTGATAAGCTAAATCGGATTCTGGTATGGACTAGTTCTAACCAGTTAAAGAAGACTGTGAAGTTCTGAAAGTGAAGATTATGGGTTGACGGTCATGTGCTTTTTGTAGGTTACCAGTTCATTCCTGATCCTGCTGGGTGAGTTATAACTAATGTTCAGTATTGGTATCAGTCCTGATAATGACCAAAAACATTGGATCGGTGTAGCCCCTTAAAATACCCCTGTTGCAGCACAGTGCTATGTAGTATGGTTACCATCAGGGCACGGTTCACAGTCGCTCCTGTCTTGTCCTCCACCCGTGGCCCGGTGGGTGCCAGCTGGGCAGGGCTTGGGGACAGCACTGCCCGCTTCGCAGTAATGACCTGTGCTACACAAACCTGTCACTGGAGCAGCAGTCTCAGATGCTTCTGGGCAAAAAAACCCTAAAAGTCATGTCCGAAGGAAGGGTGAAACTGACAGTGAGTCAATGTGCTGAGCTGGTATTAGACCTTACTAATTAAAAACAACAATGATAAAAACCAATTCTAACATCTACATAAAAGCCCTTGAGAGCTGTCAGTTCTCACCGGATAGGCAAGGTCCACTCACTGCCATTAGGCCCACTTCTGCACAGTAGAATCCTGGGCTGCAGTTTCGGCACTGTGAGGCCTGAGCTAGACCCGGCTGATCACTAAAATGACACTATCCCTATTACTCAGCAGCACTGACAATGTCATGAGACAGTCCCCATTACTCAGCAGCACTGACAATGGCATGAGACAGTCCCCATTACTCAGCAGCACTGACAATGGCATGAGACAGTCCTCATTACTCAGCAGCACTGACAATGGCATGAGACAGTCCCCATTACTCAGCAGCACTGACAATGTCATGAGACTGTCCCCATTACTCAGCAGCACTGACAATGGCATGAGACTGTCCCCATTACTCAGCAGCACTGACAATGTCATGAGACTGTCCCCATTACTCAGCAGCACTGACAATGTCATGAGACTGTCCCCATTACTCAGCAGCACTGACAATGGCATGAGACAGTCCCCATTACACAGCACTAACCACCACCCCTAATTTATGCTGGAAAAGACAGTTTAATGCAGACTCTGTAAGACAATCCCCTTTTGCTGATATATTTTGGCATGATGTCGTAACTACTGCTTACATGTATATTAACCCATTAACTCACCAAACACATTAACGAGTACCCAGCACTGCTTAGCCATTTCATACCTAAAGGTGCCTTTAGGGCATGGACTGGGTGCCAAGCTGCCAGTGGGGCAGTAAAAGCCAGGGGGGCACTGGGCACCTACCACCTTGTCAGTGGGGGCTGGCAGAAAGGAGCCCCCAAAACACAGGAATCCAGCAGTGCACAATCCAGTGGGAGACGTGTTCCCTAGACACAAGTTCAAAAATACAGTAAGATAACCATTTGGGCAAAACTGTGTGGACACCAATTTATAGGGGTGTTCACGACGGTATTACTGTATCTATTGGAAAGCCTCTCCAGATGAGTAGACCCTATTATAGCTGTAAAGCGAGGACCAACCTCCTGTTTGTACTCTTGGTTTTTGAATGAGATGTTGCCATAGGCTGGTGTTAACATACTTATGGCTGTAAAAGTATTTACATTAACAGTGTAACTGAAAAGGTTTGACAATTTGTAGTTGTGGAAATGTTGACGTCAATTTAAATCTCATACCAGATCCTTTACAGTACATCCCAGGGTCACATGGGATGCAATCAGAAGCTTCTATTAACCCAGTATGGTTGCCATAGCTACCAGGAGGGCACGGATGCTGATTGGCTGTTCCAGGGGGGCAATAGAATCCTTTATGGCAGAGGATGGGGTGAGTCATAGCTGGAAAAGAGGTAAAAGTTGTAAGTAATGTGAATCACTGGGAAATAGTACACGAGTGGGTGGTATCATCGGGGGCCACCCACCTTGCTCCGGGCAGAAGTAACTGGCGGGACACCTGTCACATGACCTCTGACCCTCACTGGCCTGGTAGCTGCCTGGTCTGCAGAGCATCTCACTGGCACTGCCCTGTGAAGCAGACACTATGTCCCATACAATACAGATGCAGCAATACACACAGCGATGCTATGGGGGGGGACACTGACCTCCACACAAAAGTGGCCTGCTCTACACACAAACTCTGGAGGCCTGGCAGAAAGTTGCCCCTCCGGACAGTAATACCCCAGGTCACACAAACCGCTGGGCTCTGATAGCCCCCTCTGGGCACAGTAATGGCCGCTTGGGCAGGGCAAGCAGTCCTCCATGGCTGATCCTCCCATTGAGTCTTTCCAGAAAAAAGCAGAAAGGTCAAAATCATGAAAAGAACTGTGTGGCTACAAGAGGCCCATATTAACACAGGATACTGCATGGCTGTCTGCTCAGGAATTACCCCTCAGAGTGGCGGTGGGGCAGGGCAGGGGCTGAGGGCTGCCTGTGGGACAGTAGTGACCCTTGGGACAGAGAGAGGCCTGAGGCCCTACGCTGGCCCTGGGACAGAAATAGCCAGCATCACAATATCCTGTAGGGGCAGAGAGGCCCATCGAATCACAGTACAGCCCTGGGTCACATGGCTGTGGGAAGGCGGAGCCTCGGGGGCAGTAGAAACCTGGATACAAACCAGAACACACACAAGACATACAAGAGTGAGAGACACGTAAAACACAGACATCCAGCCTTGATTGAAAATGGGGTCAGTATTTTAATATTCATGTAGCATTAAAGGCCCAGTGGAAGTAAGCAGGTTAGATTTCCATTTGTTATTTAAACATTTAAAGACAAATCTAAATGTGATATTAGAAAGCTTGATGACGCAGTCAGAATACAAACCAGCAGCGTGTTACAGTGTACCTTTGGGGCAGATATCGCCTTGGAAACCAGCACACATGGCATGTGTGATGTTCTGAGGAGCTCCAGCGCCCCCTGCTGCACCAACAGGAGAAGTATAAATACAATGCTTGTATTTCACGCATGTCAAGTCTCACGTGTTACCTGTGAGACTTATGTTTTTAACTTTTACTGCCAGCAAAATAGAGAGAGTGCCTAGTTAGCTATCAGAGAGATTCCCAAAATCTCTGCTGCTGTCCAAAACAGTAAGAAGCGTGACCTGATTTGACCTCAGTGTCACACGGCCACTTGTGCTCAAAAGTGGCTAATAAAGATCAGCAACCAGCAGAAAAGGGAAGGACAGCATGGATAATGACTGTGGCCTTTTTTACTTAGTCTCGCTATTTTCACCAAGAAGTACAGGTTTTCCATAACACATCTTGCTGTTTTCATTGCAGTTAGCTTGACATGCACGGTTTTTCGAAGCCTTTGGAGCTAACAGAATGAGACTGAATGACTGAGTGTCCACAGTTAGCTGTGCTAACACTTTGTTAGCACTCTTTTGCAGTTTCCTTATGTTTCTTATGTTATTCTCCTAGGTACTCCAAATGTTTCTGGGCTCCTACTAGGCTAACAACAGTACCCACATTTACACACTGGATGACACTAAGGAGTGGGAGAGGGCAGGGTACCTGTAATCCCAAAGGTGAAGGTGCAGTTGTTCCCACTGGTGCACTGGTCATGCTCAGTGGCTACTGTGGGCAAGACATTGTCAGGGAAACAGTGGGCGTGGCTTGGACTGGCATGTGGTGTAGATGTGGTTGAGGCACCTGGGCAGTAATGACCAGGAGAGCAGAGGCCTGGCAATGGCATACCCACAAAGACCATAGTTTAGCATCAGTACCCTCAACAGGTATGGGCATAACCAACATCTGTGTCCACCGACCTGAGGGCAGTTGGGATCCTGGGGTCTGGCAGTATTGTCCAGGGGGGCAGGGGGAGCAGTAGGACTGGGAGGGGGCACCCTTCTCTGAGAGAAAGGTACCAGCTGGGCAGGGCACAGGTGTACCACACCCCTGAGGGCAGAAATGTCCAGGAGGGCAAAGGTCCCCAAAGTCTTGAGATACTGGGTCAGGTTCTGTCGCCCCAAGAGAGCAAAAATGGCCTTTAAAGAACAGAGAGAGCAAATTCATGCTATGTTTACAGGACCTTGGGACTTTGTGTAGGGGTAAGGGACTGAGCTTAGGGGTCTTAAAACTTACAGTCCTGATGAAGCCAACGCAGGTGGGTACTGACCTGCGCTGCAGAGACCCATGGGCTGGATGAGGGCACGGCTACCACAATAGGACCCAGGAGGGCAAAGGGAACAGGCCTGGGGAGTCCCCAGCCCTTGAGTCTGCCCTACGGTGCCCAGTGGGCAGGGCTCTGGGGTAGATGAACCTTCCACGCAGAAAAATCCTGAAATAAGGGTAAACTGGGATTCTGGGATTCTGTAAACCATTCCAGTCTTTATGCACATAAATATTGTTATTGCTGATTGACCTATATTGTAAAGGTCTTGTTTTTTACACATAGATATCCATGTTTGTTTTTTCTTTCAGACTGACCAGTAAAAGAACCAAGCTGGGCCAGACCATGTTACCTGGTGGACAACGCTTGCAAGTGTGCTGGGCAGGTAATGGCTGGTAGGACCCGAAGGAGCAGAGGGAGGGTCCCACACTGCCAGACGGACAGGCGTGGCCAGGAGGGCACTGCTGCCCTAAGCCAGACACGAGGAAACCCCACACTGGTGAACAGGCACAGGGCCTCCACTCTACACACAGGTGAGAGGTGCCATACCTGGCTGCCCCGTTGACCCGGACCCCCCGAGGCAGTACCAGCCCTCAGGGCATATCAGTTCAGCTGAGCCTTGACCCCAGTAGGGGCAGTAGAACCCCGGACTACAGGACTTGCATTCAGTCTTTGACTTAGCACCATTTTTGTCAAGAAAGGTACCTAAAAGAGAATAAATATACATCACAGTACTATGGACATGTGAAAACAGGACCTCGGCATAATTACTGTCATTTCTACGCAATCGTAATATGCAACAGTACTACTGACACATGTATCAGCACCACCACAGTATTACCTGGAGGACAGGCTTTCGGCTCTGGGCTTTCACTGGGACAGTAGTGCCCCCTGGGGCAGATGTCTCCTCCTGTCTGGCGCAGGAAAGGGGTCCTATTGTCTGAAAAGTTGCCTTTCTGTGCATTCCTCCCTGCAAGGAAACAGATGACATGTCCCGTTTTTAAGAGAGACTCCCGGTACGGTGAGGTGACTGCGGCTGGGGAGGGGGGCAGTGCTCAGGTAGTACCGGTATCGTTGAACTCAGGCACAGGGGTCTGGGCACCCAGAATGCAGTAGTGACCCGGCCTGCAGGCACCAGAGGGCGAGTCAAGTCCAAACCCAGCACAGTAACGGCCTGGTAGACAGAGGAGGCAGGCGTCTGCAGATGGTGCGCCTATGCAGGAGACACATTGAAATGTTCAGACACCATACTGCTACTGCGCAGCTGTGGTATGGTATGAATGAGACCAGGTGATGGCAGGGAGCCTCTAAACATGTGAGGCCACGCCCATTTTAATATAAGGTCACACCCATTTTTAGTTTGGGGTAACACCCATTTTCCAGACCTTCAGAAGGGTTGAATGTTCCAGGGGGGCAAGGCAGCATGTGACTTGTCCCTTGTGGGCAGAAGAACCCAGGAGAGCAAAGCCTACCGGTAGCGCCCCCTGCTGGCTGAGACGAAACTGCACCCTGGATACAAAGGTACCTGTATAGAGAAAAAAAACAATGTTCCTTCCTCCTGACCGAGCGCGCTCATTCAAAGGTTAGGGAATCTGAGGAAGATGTCGAAGTAGCCGGCTCACCCAGGTGAGCAATCTCCCGTGGGGGCTGAAAGCCCTGCAGAGTTACAGTATTTGCCTGGAGGGCAGGGCTCGCAGGCCTCAATGCTGACCAGGCCATCTTGGGTGCCCAGAGTGCCCCGAGGACACGGGAACTCTACAGCAGACCTTGTGCCTGTAAGGGGGAAGACACATTGCCAGACTGCTGGATTGTGCATCTTCAGACTTCATATAGTTTGTTACAGCAGCTCAACCACCTGCTGGGCAGTAGTGTCCTTTAGAGCAAGGGGTCGGGGGACGTGATCCCATCTTCTCTCCTGAGTCATGGTCCAGTTGTCCTGCACAGAAAAACCCTGCAGGGCACTGGAGGCATTCAGCCTGAGGTGGGAAAGAAGGGAACAAGATCAAATCTGCCAGTAGGTGGCACAGTAGTTGTGAACCTAGGAATGTAATGATGAGCTACTGATAAGCATGTGTGTGAGCATAATAAGCATAGCAGTGTGACTGTAAGCTAATATCAAGTTTTGACTCAACACACAAGTAACAAGGCAAGCTGGGATACAGGACGTATACAGGAGCAACTGTCCCCGAGACCTGTGCTGGGCGATCCTGGTAGGTACCAGGGGCACATGGAGTCTGGGTGGAACTTCCTGGGGGACACATATGCCCGGGTGAACAGGGCTGGGAGGTAGTTTGGCCCAAGGGGCAGAAATATCCAGCCTGGCAGGCGTGAGGAGGGAAGGACAGCCCCGAGCCCACACAAGAGAACCCTAGAAAGACGGATGTTTACAACCACTCATATAAAGTTTGTCACATGACTGGCCCATGTAAAAAAACTAATAATTTTCAGTCGCAGGTCAGAGTAGTGTGGACCCGGACGGCTAGGGGGGGCTCACCTGGGGGGCAGATCAAGCAGTCCGAGAGCACCGTGTTCCCACTGGTATTGCTATAGTGCCCGGTGGGGCAGGGCCGGGGGGACGCAGAGCCCTCGGGGCAGTAGTGTCCAGGGGGGCATAAATCCTCAGGATTAGGAGTGGAACTCCCAGCCCGGCAGAAATATCCTGCGGCACACGGGCCAGATGGTGCAAACAGCCCCTTTTCGCCACAGGACAGACCTGCAGGGAATGACTGGCTCATGTTTACACACTTTACAGAGCAGTCACACGGCATTCAGATTAACGGCGCCACCTCTGCAGGAACCATTAGCGCCCCCTGGTGGCCAAACAGCTTCATTTGTTCACATTTAAAGAATGGAATACTGCTCACTATAAGAATAAGGCCCAGCCTGTTCTCACTACCTGGAGGACACACTAAGCAATCCTGCAAGCCACCTGCCCTCATATGAGGGTTAAACGTTCCTGTTGGACAGGGATACTGGTACTTGGATCTGGTTCCTGTGGGACAGTAGTATCCTGCAGGACATTCATGACCCTCACGGGAAGAGCTGTTCCGGGGACAGTAGTACCTATGTAGAAAGGGGTGGCAGAAATGCCAAAAGCTGATAAAAGCTGTTAAGCCCTGAGAACCAGAAGGGCCACCAACTAATAATGAGTTACCATACCCTTTAGTGCAGGGGCTGCACTGAGCCTGGCCTTCCTCCATGCTGATAAAACCCTCAGGGCAGGGCTGTGGGTATACTGACCCCCGGGGACAGAAGTGGCCTGTGTGAAGCACATAGAGAAGCACATGATCCGGGGGTGTCCAGCTCAGTGCCTGAAAGACTTTATTCACACACTTTTTATTCACATTATATCTGCTTCTTATAACCATATAGATCTTAATTTAAAAATGTCTTATTAGTGCTAATAGAACAGGTAGTTACCTATTATTTGGACCAAACCAGCCAGAAGAATATGCAGGAACACAAAACCAGCATACATGATCTCTGAGTCTGAGTTAAAATGCTATGTGTGGTATTTTTATGTGCTTTAGAAGGATTAAAATGTTACCTGTGGGACAGGGCCCGCCTCTGCTGTCTCTAATTGGGTTGTTGGGAAGCACCGCCCCACGCAGGCAGTAAAACCCTTCCCAGCATTCCCCACTGGGCAAAGTGAGGCCGGCCATGTGGCAGTACTGACCCAGAGGGCAAAGCACACAGTCCTCCTGTGGAGCAGCCAGAGAGAATGAGCTAACAGCTCACATTCTTCTGTGCTTGGCTCGCCTTCATCCCTGAGGCTTTCCACTTAACTGCCAGTGTTCAGCTCACCCATGTATTTAATACGGTGCCATACTTGGGTTCAGTCCCATAATAAAGGAATGGAAATGTGGGATCTTAATGGAATTTTAATATGTAAATTCCTGGTACAGTTCCTTAACTATTATGCTACCCTGTTTTTCTTGTTTTTGTCAGTAAAGCATGGACAGACGTTATTAATGGAGGACCTGCAGAGGCTTTGACAGACAGTATTAATGGATAACCTGTGTAGGCTCTGACTGTCAGCATTAAAGCATGACCTAGGCAGGATCTGACAGGGAGTGTTAATAGAAAATCTACGGAGGCTTTGACAAGCAGCATCAATTGCTGATCAACATGAGCTCTGGAAGAGTTAATTTAATGAACTGTGGAGGATCTGACAGTCAGTGTAAATGGAAGGCATTTGGGTTTGACAGACAGCATTAATGGAGGACCTATGGTAGCCCCGAGAGACCCTGAATCAGTAGTTCTTACCTGTGAGATTCGCTTTGTCAGGTTACTAAAGGTTCCTTCTGGGCAGGGCTGAGGGTCAGTGGCACCCTGTTGGCAGTAGTGACCAGTTGGACATGGCCCCCCCTCCCCTGTAAGCAAACAAGCACCACATTCCTCAAAACACCCCCACTGGATAACCAAAAACTTCTCATTGCATGGTATGTTTCTGATCTTCTCAATAAGAGCATGCTTCTTCAAGCATTTAAAACCAAAGAAGGAACTAAAAGTAACAGCATAATGGGTACTGTTCAATGTCTGTGGCTGTTCAGGTGTGCGTTCAGATTACCTGGCCTGTCGCGGTAAGGCTGGGGATAGGTGATCCCTCTCACACAGTAATGCCCTGCCCAGCAGAGTCCCGCAGGTGCAGTAGCATTCCTGTGGGGGCAGTAGTGGCCTCCGTCACACTGCCTGCACTGTGAGACTGCAATCAGACCCTGGTCAGGGCTATAAGTCCCCTCTGGGCATGCCTTCCAGTCATAACCAACAGCCTCTGGGCAATAAAATCCTTCAGGTGAAACACACACCATGAAACGGGTCAGGACGTCTCTCATTTTTGACATACTTTTGTTATGCAGTAAGTAATAGTGACAGGCTCTGTCCTTCCATTCATGTAATGCCAGCATCTTGTGTTAAGGTGTAGTTTTGCCACTAACCTGCAGGACATAAAAGTGCAGTCCCATCCAAGCAGTACATGCCTGGGGGACAAGGCCGGCACTGTGTGGCATGTGTCACAGCCATAAAGGTCCCTGGCTCACATGGCATAGGCAGAGATGTTCCTACAGGGCAGAAGTGTTCCTTTGGACAGGGTCCTCCACTGGTGCCATCTGTTGGGTTTGGGCTTACAGCACCCTCCAGGCAATAAAAACTGGTGAGACAAGAAGCGATACAAGGCAGGTTAAGGCTTCTACATAAGGGTCCTTCCCTCTATATGAGCAGAAGCCTTCCAGCCACAAGTACACCCTCTACTGGACTGTCCTTTGTCTGGCAGCTTCAAGACAAGCTTCCAGCCACTATTTAAATTGTTCAGACAACAAAGCCTGATGGGTTAGCTGTTGTGCTCCATTCTAACTTAGCTCTGCCTTCAAGTTTAGCTCCCACCTCTAGCTAAACTCCCCCTTCTAGCTGAGCCCCCCGGTCGAGCTTAGCTCCACACTCTAGCTAAGGTCACCCCTCGAGTTTAGCTCCCCAGTCTAGCATAACTCACCCTTCTATTTTGGCTCCTCCCTCTAACTTAGCTCCACTCTCTAACTTAGCTCCCCCCTCTAGCTTAGCACCCAGTTTAGCATAGCTCCCAGCCTGTGGACGTACCCTTCGGAGCAGGGTCCTGAAGGAGCAGTCAGCCCGGCCGAGCCACAGTAGGAGCCCCCAGGGCAGGACTGGCACTCTGTTTGGCTTTTGTGTCCGGTGCCATTTGACCAGGAGCCGATGGAACAGGGCAGAGGGGATGGGGTGCCTGGGAAATGGAAGAGCAATGGCTTAGTGAAACACAAAGGATACAGGGTGAAAAACATTAGGTCTGAAGACACTAAATATTTTCTTCTCTGAGATGAAAGCATGACAAGAAATTGTCTGCATTTTATAACCATCCACAAATAGAAACACAATGAGGAGGCACTGGGAGGCCCTAGGATGGACTGGGAGGCATTGGGAGACCATAAGAGCACTGGGAGGACTTGGGAGGCACTGAGAGGACTTGGGAGGCACTGGGAGGCACAGACGGCTTCTGATCCAGACGCCAAGCATCTTTGAAAACACACTCAGCATCTCATGAGTCAGATGAAGTTAGTTACCCACCCCTGGGGCAGTAGTGTCCAGCAGGGCAGGGTTTTCCTGCCCCTCCACCCATGGGGATGGGAGTGATGGATGCTTCCCGGCACCAGAATCCAGCATGACAATCTCCTGGCAGTAACATGACACATCAGTGACCTTTGACCTTTAATGTCGCCTTCAATTATGGCTAATAATCCTGTCCCAAGACACCGTCTGACACACAAATAAACATTCATCATTTTACAACCATTTTAAATGTGAGGTTAAAAAGTTAGGACAAGAAGGAGCTACACTTCATCTGTTTCAATTAATTACTAAATTACTAATTAATTAAGCTTAAATACGTGGAAAGTACAGTTAGTACAGCTACAAATTTGAAGTACTATGCATGAAATATGCATGAAATTTGTGTTAAACACATTAGATACGTATAAAACACTGATAGCTATGTTAAATATACATTAAATACATCTTAAAACACTGACATGGCTGTTGGTCAATCCTTGTCTTACCTGCTGGTTCAGCGAGGCCTTTGCCAGGACAGAACTTTCCTGGGGGGCATAAAAGGCAGGCATCGATGCTGTCCGCCCTGTCTCTGGGGTTGTACGTGCCTGGGGGGCACTGGTACAGGTGGGGTGAGCTGGTCCCCGGGGGGCAGTAGTGTCCCCTCGGGCAGGGCTGGGGGCCGGAAGCATTGGCTGAGCCAAGGCCAGCGTTACAGTAGTAGCCTGGGGGGAGGGAGGGCCAGATTACAGCGGTCATTATTCATGGGAAGAACAAGCCTCCTTTCTGGGTTTTACAGTCAAATGAAGTAATAAAAAATATATATTTCCAATTGAGCAGCTGCTAGTCCAGGCAGCACAGGAGCAGTGAAATTGCCATGAAATATCATGGGGTAAAACTGTCATGCAACACAAGGCCATAGCTAAACCTGCTAATCTGAGAATTAAGTGTGTCAAACGGCTGACTGCTAATGGGACGTATTGTCCAACCTGGCGGGCAAGGCTTGCAGATGGCCTGCTTCTCCCTGTCCTGGTACAAGCCCGCTGGGCATGGCACAGGGCTAGGGCTGCCCGGGGGACAGTGATGCCATATGGGGCACGCCAAGGCCACCCCGTCAGTCTGCCCAGGTGGGCACCAGTACCCTAGGAAACAGACAAGGTGAGTATCGTTACACCGTTATATACTGCTGCCAAAAAGACAAGGTGATTCTCACATGTGATATCACTGATTATGTAATAAATTCCTGACATTAATGGCCGAAAATGCAAATCTTTAAGCGACACCATCTCCAAAAAGGAAAAACTAGCACTACCCTAACTGTAAGAATCACACCTATTTAAAATCCAAATAACTTCCGAAAACGAGCTGTATACTGTATATTTTACATGTTAATGCTAATTGTTTTATACACGGCACAGAATTCATGAGTCCTGGCACTGACACTTTTGCTGAATGCAGCATGCGCTCACCCGCGTAGCAGGCCTCTGTGGGCCCCCGTAAGCCCGCGGTCTCACAGTAGAACCCAGCTGTGCAACGCCGGCAGTGGGACTTGCTGGGAAGCCCCGCCAATGGGGAAAAGGTTCCAGGTGGACACAGCTCAGGTTCTCTGGAACCTTCTCCTTAAGGACAGAGATAGTTTTTTGTGTACTATCAAGATGTGGTTAACTCTGAACTCCATTCAAGATCAGCTCTTCAGAATCATAATGTCTTTACCTCCAAATGAGCAAGGCTATTATGTGTTTAATGCTGTGTAATATGGTTGGGTGAACCATGCATACAGTTACCACAGTATGCCCCTGGGGGGCAGATGTCTCCAGTGATCCCATCTGTGGGTTTTGGATGAGTGGCACCTCCAGTGCAATAATACCCTGGGGAGCATGGCCCTGCTGGTTGGGCCAGTCCTGCAAAATCAATTGCTGTCACAGTTCAAGTTAAAATACATACATACCTAAGTCTGTGTGAACTCACCCTGTCACTGTCCAAATACCTAAAGACCTGAATCAGTGTGAACTTAGGCTATTACTGTCCAAATACTTGCCAGCCTGAGTCCGTGTGAACTCACTCTATCACTGTCCAAATACCTGCACGCCTGTCTGTGTGAACATGGCCAATCGCTGTCAAACATAAGTACAACATGCCTGATGAGTTGCAGTAGGCCCCGGGAAGGCAGGGCTGGGGTTCAGAGCTGCCAGTGGGGCAAAAATACCCCTCCTGGCACTTGCCACCTGTGGAGGTAGCTGGGCACAAACAGTTGGCATTTGTGTAGTTGTCCAGGTCAAAGGGCTGTGAGCTCCAAGCTGCGGACACGCAGAACCAGCCTGAGTGGGCAATGAGGGGGGACAGAGCAGAACTCAATCAGCACACATCCCAATCCCTCTATACAATGAAAACCACATACTCAAACCCCACAACCTACTAACCTGCCTTGCATTTTCCTGACACAGAGGTGAGCCTCTCCTTCTCACAGTAGTGCCCTGGGGGGCAGGGTAGGCAGCTGTCCAAACTCTGGGTCATGGGCTCAGGGTTGTAGTAACCACGGGGACAGGGATACTGCGTGTAGTGCTTAGTACCTAGAGACACAATCGCCCAGCACCACAGCTTTTACGATGGACTGATGCAGACCATAAACCACAATGTGAGGACATGCTGGCACCACCTGACCCATTTAGGTTTGGTTTACTAGCTGTGTTTTATAAAATATGACAAACCAGTGTCTAAATATCTGTAAAGTGTTGTTTTTTTTTACTTTAATTTGTAAGCTGCTCGAATAGAAGCTTGGCAATGTAACAACAGAGGGTGGTAGTCATTCTCTACCGTCAGGACAGTAGAACCCAGGTGGACAAGGGAACTGGGTGTAGCTGCTGGTCTTTTCAGGGCAGTAGTACCCAGCAGGGCAGCGAAAGCACTGGGCTTGACCGGTGAGGTTGGTGTAGGACCCAGCGGGGCATGGTGTGGGTATGGCACTGCCAGATGGGCAGTAGTGGGCCACAGGACAGAGTCCCGCCACTTCTCCAGACCCCACCCTCAGGCCAAGCCCCACCTCTGTTCCATGCTCCACCCCCGTTTCAGGTCCTGCCATGGGTATAGAGGAGAAGAGGTGGATTAGCTGCACCTTTCCAACCTTCAGCACCTCCAGCTGGTTCATGTTTCCCCCCACCCTCTTTTAGAGTCAGGCGACACAGAAAACAGGGTATCGTGTCAGCTAACGTGCCAGGACAGTCAGTTATTCTGTTCTAGTCTTGAATTAGTAATGTCCAAGGAAAGAGTCCTGTTTGGTGACTGAATGATGTGTCGCCTGTTTGCCTTTTCGGCACAGAGACCATTACCAGTGGGTGAAAAGTCCCCCCCGGGACAATAGAATCCTTCCCTGCAGAGTCCGGTTGGCCGGATCAGGCCGACAGAGCTGCAGAACCACCCAGGAGGACATGGCCAACACCCAGACAGCTCAGTCAGGTGAAGACTGGTCATGAAGGGCAGAGGCCATGTTACAGATCTGTGTCTTTATTGTTAGTTGCTGCATTGTTTAGCAGCTCGTGTAAGCCTTCAGTACGAGACACCTTAAATTACCTGTCTGAAAAGTGTCCCAGTGGGCAGGGCACGGGAAGGCTGGTACCAGTGGGGCAGTAGTGCCCCTGAGGACAGGGCCCCCCCACACCGGTGCTGATGTTCCCATCTGGGTTCCGGAAGTTTATCCCTGAAATGGAGAGCGAGGACCAGAGAGAGGTCAGCTGAGATGCAGAGACAGCCAAACATGTGACACGGCCAGCAAGGCGGGGCAGAGGACTGGTATGTCACCTGCTAGGCAGAAGTATCCGGCCTGGCAGGGACCCGTGGGCACAGCCTGACCCCAGTCCTCACAGAACATCCCTTTGGCAAGAGTACAAGGTGGCGAAAATTAGGTTACCGAACTGTACTTTCAGAAGCCAAAAGACTTTTTTCACCGGATTTATCAAACGTTTTTCAATGGAATTCTGCTCTTCTGAGTGCTGTTAAAATAGATGCTGTACTGTGTTTTTTGTGTATTTGGAGTTTAATGATGGGTCCTCAGTGACAAGCCCTGAATTGCTAGGCATTGTTTTTAGCTGACGTGTGACCTGTGGGAGGGCATTGCACAGAGAGAAGCTTAGGATCATGGTGACCAGATGTCAGCTAACTCATGGCTGTGTCAGAACAGGAGCTCAGGGCTTGAAGAAGTGCCACTGCAAATGGTAGATGCAGTGTTGCCATGCCGATGTTCTCACCAGCTGGGCACAGCCGGCACTGTTCCAACTGGTTTGCCCCCAGCTGAGGGTTGTAGGTGCCAGGTGGGCAGGGCACAACATCTTCTTCCCTGCTGCCCCCCAGGCAGTAGTGCCCTGCTGGGCACAGCCGCACCTCCAGCCCTAGGGGGCAGTATCTCCCTGGAGGACAGTCCAAGCACTCTGCAGCACCTGTACACAACCGAATGCATGGACAGGCAGGCCAGAACGTGCACACGAGCGCGCACGCAAGCATCCGAGAAATGAAATGAGCTTGTGTCAGAAAGATGGAGACCACTTCCATTTGTACATGTTCCACCTTTATTTCGACACGTGCTGTGTGTGAGCATTGTGAGCATACAGTAGTCACCACAGTTCTGTACAGTATACATACAGCACTAACATTAGCTTTGGCAGAGAGATGCACATGCCCAACGTGCCTGTGGTGTTGGAGTACGTGCCATCCTGGCAGTTGAGTGGGGAGGTGGAGCCCTGAGGACAGTGATACCCCACCGGACAGCGGTTCCCTGTTACGCCATCTACTGGCCTGGAAGACTTCGCTCCACCAGAGCAATAAAATCCTGGAGGAACCGAGCAGTAATTGAGAAATTGAGATCCAGTGGACCTCAGCAGACACACACTACTAGTTCTATAATAAGGTCCAATGGTTGTGTAAACAAACAATGCATCATTACTGTAACATTAAGCACCCAGTACCGGTAGTATAGTCGTACGTTACCGATATTACTAAACTAGCAAGAATTCAGCATCACCCTAGTGTTCAATAGTAGGTAGATAAGGTGGGTACCTGGTGCACACAGGCCCGATGGCTGGATGAGACCACTCCCATTACAGAAGAAGCCAGCGGGGCACTGCCAACAGGACGAGGAATCCCGTGCCCCCACAGCGTTGCTCCATGTCCCGGGGGGGCATGGCTTCTCACGGGGATGCCTGGTACCCAAGGGGCAATAATAACCCACTGGGCAAACATCTCCAGCACTAGTGTTCACCTAGATGAGATGCCGGTGTCAGTCACCCAAGAGCAAGGACCACGAAAGAGCATTTGACTGGTGAGGTGACAGATCATGTGACAGGCAGCCAGGGTAAAACAGGTCGATTTTGTGCGAAGGTACAATAGGAATCGAGTCTGCCAGCCTTTACCCACACTGTGCTCCGCCTACAAACAGAAGATCTGGTGGGTTTGGTTGAGGTTTACTTTTGCAAAGATGCTGGTGTAGCTTTGAAATTTTTTAAGGCCCTGCTTATTTAAAACAACATTTCATAACCAAGATTATCTGTATCGTTGTTTTATCACTTTCATTTCGCCAGCTTTGCACCTGGAAACAGTAAATTCGACTGGCACAGAGAGGGGAGGGGTGTTACCGGTGTGGCTGTGCTGGCGCCCCCTAGGCAGAAGAAGCCGGCACTGCAGGGGCCTTGAGGAGTGAGCAAGCCTGGGTTTCGACAGAATGTTCCAGCGTCACAGGGCCCACAGTGCTGGAAGCTCTCACCACCGGCCTGCCCTAAGTATGTGCCCTTTGCAGCCCGGACACAGACACGTGAGGGTTGGGGGGCTGTTGGCGGGGGCAGTCATGCTTCCCTGTGATTTAAAAGCTTGCCTATGATCACAGGAACTGTATTCAGACTCTGGGTCAGAGGATTAACTATTAGCAGCTAACGCTTTTTTCAGTGAAGAGTAGCAAATAACGGTGAAAACCCACTCAGCCCTGTGAATGGCATCTGTCTCTGATGGTTGCTAAGCAGCCATGCAGGGGCAGGAGAGAAACGAAAGTGTGTTTCCTTACCGGGGGGCAGGACTGGGGCAGTGCGGACCCAGCGGGGCAGAAGTGACCGGGGGGACAGAGCGGAGGTTGGGCCAAACCAGTCTGGTTGCAGAGCCGTCCTCGCTGGCACTCCAGACAGGAGCTCTGTGCACGGGCCTGTAGGAGAGAGAGCATTGTGTCAGAATAAGGGCATGTGTGATCATGTGCATGAACTGCAGCAGTCCCAGGCTGGGCTTACCGGCTGGAAGGAGCCAAAAGGACAAGGCTCGGGTTTAGCAGCCCCAGCCTGTGCATAGTGTCCCTCTCCAACCTCATGCTGGAGTGGGGAGGCAGAGCCTCCGGTGCAGTAGTAGCCTGGGGCACACTGGCCAGTGGGGGCGCTATTGTTGGAACCAGAGCAGTAGAAGCTGGTGGAAAAATACATAGCTCATGTAAACCCAACACTTACAGCTGTAGCTGTGGTACATTGGCTATCACAACTGAGTGGCCAAGTGATCTTATAACATCCTGTGCAGTGTGATTGGCTCAGCCTGAGAAAGAGGAGAAGTATTATGACTTAAGAGGAGTGAAACAGGCAGACATGTCAGTATTCCACTTGTCAGACCTCAACTTGAGTGAGACGAATGATCGCAACCTGGTTGTGACCACAAAGCCGTGTGACCGGCAAACATCAGCCCTCAGCTGACAGAGTAACGTGGGCCTACCCTGGGGGGCAGTCCTCACACTGCTTGATGCTGCCCAGACCAGTCTTGTTACTGAAGGTCCCTGGGGGACAAGGAGATGGCACAGATGAGCCTGCAGGGCAGTAGCTGCCGGTGGGGCATTGGCCTCCCGTGGGCCCCCTAGCTGGAGTCTGTGGAAGAATACAAACCCCATTCTCATCTCACAGTATCCCCTTCTTAAATGTAAATGGATATTTCTATGGTCATTTTAAATTACAGTTCAACATAATCCAAACACATAAAAACATTTAATAAATTATTGAAGTAGCCTACTGAAACTGGAGTGTAAGAAGTATATGAACATATTATTTATCCATCATTTTAAATTAAAATATATTAGACTTTGTAACATGAGCAGTGACAAGTTTGCTCTTTTTTCATTTCAGGCCTGTGCTGCCAGAAAAGAACCCTTACTGATGACTGCGCTCTGCCCCTACAGAAGAACCCCTCTTCACATTCGCCTGTGGGCTCCATCCTGCCCAGACCGCTGCAGTACCTGCCACCTCCACAAGGGGTGCACTCAGACACACTGTGCAGGGCTTGCCTACTGCCAAAAGTGCCCTCTTCACAAGGGAGTGGGGAAAGGCTGCCTTTCATGCAGAAAAATCCCTGGAGAAATAGTGGCAGAGAAAATTTCCGTTTGGTGTCATTTTTGCGCTTAGCTAACCATTACATCCATTTTTAGGCAGCTGTTTTGATTTGGGACCAGAAACCTCCACCTTGCAGCCAGTACTGAGACTACAAATCCTGGACTCTCCGATTATAAAATACAATCTTTGCTAGCATGTTTGAGGTGCCCTGTCCACGTAACCTGAATCATTCCCATTAATAATCTATTCGTGGTGCCCCTTGTTACAGGTGTCGTCAGTTACCATAGTAAATAATACTGAAATGAATCTGAGATAGTAACGTTGTTACCTTTGGGCAGACAGTGGGTGTGTGTGTAGCCAGGCTGGCACAGTAGTACCCAGGTGGGCAGGGCATGCAGATGTTGCCAGAGTGCCCCTGAGAGTCATTCCTGTAAAAGCCTGCCTGGCAGGGCAAGGAATGTGGGTGTCCGGTGCCCACAGGGCAGTAGTAACCATTTGGGCAGCTCCCAGTCTGAAACACCACAATTACAGATGAAAGCTAAGGTATAATATATGTCAGTTGTCAACCCCAAGGCCCCATCTGTATATTTTAATGTATATATAAGTTTTGTCATGTGTCTATAACTGTATCAAGCTCTGCCAACATTTTCCAGCAGCCTTGGTTGCATGGCAATAGAGATTTTGATATCTTTGACTATAGATCTGCAGACCACTAGAGGGCGATCTTGGCCCAGCTATGGGCAACGACAGCGTTTGAGAAAGACTGATCTATGCAAACTTATGAAGGTCATGGTTATGGTCAGGGTCATGTTTGATAGAAGGTGGCAGTACCATGACATGGAGCCTGGAGGAAGCTTACCGGCCCAGTCAGGGGGTTATCCTGGGGCTGCTGGGAAAAACAGAATTGGCCAGCTGGGCAAGGAGTGCACTCCTCCATCTCACGTAGGCCCGGTTGGTTGCTGTATGTCCCATTCGGGCAAGGGATGGGGTTGGGGTCCTGTGGAAGACACCAGAAGTGAGTATGCAGATACTTCTAAGAGAAATTTCTGGAAAAACGGACTACACATGCAACAAGGATTAAAGGTAGGTTAGGTGATGACAAGGGGAGAGACTACAAGAAGGGCATGGCTAAAAGCTTGCAATACTCTGAAGACCAACTCACAATGCTGCCCCCAGGGCAGTAAAATCCCTTGGGACAGAGGGTGGAAGAGCGTTGGGGCTCACGATCCAAGCCTTGAGAGCAGTGCAGGCCAGCGGGGCACACCATGTGACTCAGCATGGCCTCCTGACTGGTGGCATCATTGCTGCAGTAGTGCCCCCTCTCGCAGGGTAGACACACTGTAGATCCCTCAGCCTCCATGGGAGAATTAGCAAAAAGTCAAAGCAGGTAAAATATTATAGCATTTTCATAATGAAAAAGAGAACGGACAGATATGGAAATAGACAGTAATCCTTCATATGTAACACAACAGAATCTGTACTGGGACATTCAGTGGAAAAAAAAAACTACAGAAGTGCTGTTTCATGCTTGCTCTGAAGCTGCCAGAAAAAGACACTGGGGCACAAGCAGGATAATAACTGATTGATGTTATTACCGTGGGTGGGCTGGTGCTTACATGAATTTATTTGGCAGCTAAATCCCTGCATGCAGCAGTGAAGGAGCTACCTAAAGTACCAGAGCAGCTATGTATACTGAGTGTCCAATGAGGGACCAGCAGGCTAGCACTGGAGAAAGAGCTTACAGAGTAGCTGCCAGCTCCACAGGCGCTGGGGCGGACGGTGGAGGCGTAGGGGCAAAAATATCCAGCTGGGCACACAATGCAGTCCTCCAGTTGCTGTCCTCCTTTCTCCCTACGGAAGGTGGATCTGAATGGAAAAATCATCATCATCATCACCATCACCACTGTTATCATCCTCATCCTCATCACCAATCTGCATCCTCCCATTCCCACTCACAGGGGGCAAGGCGTGGGCTTGGAGGACCCCTGTGGGCAGTAGGCCCCCTCAGGGCAGAAGAGGCAGTCTTCCCTGGCCACATTCCCCACCCTGGTGCTGTACGTGCCCATGGGGCAGGGGAACTGCGAACTGTATTGGGTGCCTGGTAGTAAGACACAGAGAATGGTGTCCTTCCATCATCTCTGTTCAAGACACTCTTATTGCTGAGCCACAGCCTACAGCTGGAGCTGGAGCTGGAGCATGAGCGCCCACTAGTGATCTGCAGATGTATATGCACATGATAGGCCATAATGATAAACAGATGGCCTTCATTTTAAAAAGCTCAAGAACCCTTGGTTTAAATCAAGGGTTTAATTACTTTTCAATTATATTTCCTCTTATCAATATGGTCTATTGTAACCTATTTGTTTATATATGATAAGACTACTATTAGCTGCTGTTCAGTGATGAAATCTCATCCCTTGGTATCGTTGGCAGTTGCGGATTGGCCCCTTCTATTTCATTTCACTTTCTCTGGAGAGTTCAGAAGACAAAACCACGGATCATGTGGCTCTCAGTGGGCAGGGCTCCAGCACTCACCTTCAGGGCAGTAGTGCCCAGAGCTGCACCTCCCTGATGGCGCTCCAGCCCCAGACAGGCAATACCAGCCTCGAGGACAGAGCCCACACTCTGCCTCTGACTCCAGTCCGCTTCGCTGGCTCCAGGTACCTGCTAGGCACTTGTACTGGGTGGGGAACATGGTGCCGAGAGGGCAGTAATGCCCAGCCAAGCAGGGGAGGGCTGGTCTTTGAGTACCACCTGTACCTGGACAGAAACACACAGTAAAAGATGTTACCGTCTCTTATTGGATGCTGTTGTCTTGTGCTGTTACTTTTCTGTTACCATTCTGTTACTTTGCTGTTACTGCACTGTTATTTGTTGTTCCTGTTTGTTGTTACCATGCTGCTGTTGTACTGTTTTGTGTCTTTATTGTGCTCTTGATTCACTATTGTTGTATGTGGTTTGTGTTACTGGATCCAGTAAAACACAGCTCAGGAGGGTGCAGGTGATAGACGAGACCTCGCGGACAGGCGTAGCGTGAAGGGCACAGCTGGCACTGTGACCGGTCTGTCAGGTCTGTACGGTTGCTCAGTGTGCCAGGTGGGCAGGCATTGGCAGGGGCATTCGGTCTGGATGAGCCGGGTGGGCAGGTGAAGCTGGGGGTCGAGACCACGGATGGGTGGCATAGGGATAGAGTGGGACGATACAGAGAACAGACAGCAATCGATAGTCAATGATAGTTAATGAAGAACAGATGGAGATCCACAGTGGAGGACAGTAATATTCAATAGACAGATGATTCATTTAAATCATAATTTAGATTAGGTGGGAGAATAAACAAAATTTCCCATAGATCTGCTGGTAGTGCGATTAGGATGGAGTAAAATGGTACAAATGTATCTCATATAAGTATTATAAAACTTTATCATTTCCAATGCCAGTAGCTAATTAACTTGGCAGCCTGTTAAGCTCTTTATTCAACAAATTCTGCACTTTACTGGTTACAGTGCTAAACTTACTTCTGCTGAATCAATTCTGGTTAAATGCCTCTCTTACAGCTCAACAGCAGCATCCCACAGGAATCCCAAACCCATGCCGATACCATGCTGCCTCCCTCAGTGAGTCAGAGCTTTCAAGGGACACTCACCCCTGCATGCAGTCCACATCCGGCACCTTGAGGCCCGCCTGTGTGCAAGCCTTTCCTGCGTAGCACGGCCTGCAGTCCGCAGCCTCATCCTGGCCTTCCAGGGGGTTGAAGGTACCCGGGTGACACGGCGCTGGGTCGCTCGTGCCCTCGGGACAGTAGAAGGCAGCTGGGCATTTCAAGCAGTCCTTTATGCCTGGAGAGAGGGCCACAGTTACAGGTTCGATGCTCTTCCTTTTGGCACATGTGTGCTAGTTTATCCATGACAGTAAGTGAATGTTTCAGTGTTAAACTGTGTTGTGTTGCCTCTTTAACCCCCCAGTGAAGGTTAGCTGTTACGCCATCTTACTTGTGGCCCCCTGGTGTGGCGTGAAAGTGCCTTTAGGACAGGTGATTTCCTTTAAGGTCCCGGCTGGGCAAAACCTCCCCTTACCGCAGGACAGCCCAGGAAATACGGAGCCTGTCAGGCAGAAATGCAGGTACTCAGACTGAGCCATGCTTACACACATGTGAATGTCTCTGTGAGGTCTGTGCCACTCATTCTAATTTTAGTGTAATTAATGAACCCTAATCCCAAGAGAAAGATAAAAACTTATATCCACTCAAATGGTTCTTCAAAAAAGCCAGTTGTGAAAATATGAAAAGTCTGTTATTTTAGAGTTACTGTCGCTTTTATTCAGGCATGTTCTATAACTTTTATCTAGTACAGATAAAACGGTCATGGTGAGCCTGGAGCTGTTTCTCAGGGGGCACAAGGGAGGGGACGCTCTGAAGGGGACACCAGTCTGTCTTAGGGCACACTTACATACACCCTCATTCACACACTACAGGAAACTTCTGTCCATCGACCTGTCCATCGATCTATCCATCCAATCTCTAATCACTTATCTTGGTCAGGGTTGTATTAGGGCTTGGGTTCCCTACCAGGAAGCATTGGGCACTAGGCTGGGGTACACCCTGGATGGGATGTCAGCTCATTGCAGTCACATGCACAATAAAACCCTGCAATGTCAATTAGTCTAACTGCGTGCCTTTCGACTGTGACAGGGCACCAGAAAACCCAGAGGAAACCCTTTGTGGGGACAGTGTGGTCAGCTCTGTAGAAGCTGCACACACATGATGTACACAGATGTCATCACCGCCGTGTTCCCGCAACCCACCTGCAGGACAGTACCGTCCTTCCGCACACCGTCTGCAGGCCGCCTTGCTAGTCTGCCCCAGCTGGGTGCCAGCCGTCCCGGCTGGGCAGGGTGTTCCGTGAGGCGTGGCTGTGCCCTCCTCGCAGTAGTACCCCTGAGGGCACATGAACTGTGACCCCGGTCTCTTTGGAGTCCCCTCCAGGCAATAAAACCCTTTTTGGAAAGGAGTCCAGGTCAGCTGGAACCTAGAACCGCATTACCATGCGAACCTTGCTGCTTGTGACTCATTCCAGGCAGCTGTGTGCACGTCAGCTGAACATGAGACCAGTTGGGTATCGCCCACCAGTCGCATTGCTCCAGAAGGCACAGGTGTGGCTGCCGTACCTGCAGGACATGGTGCACAGTCGCTGTCTCTCTGAAGACCTTCCTTAGGTCCATAGGTCCCTGCTGGACACTGGACCTCGACTCCATCACTACAGTAATGACCTGAGAGAATACAACAGACCACCATGAGCCTAACAGAGATGGTATATTTATGAATTCACAATCAATATGGGGAACAGGTTGTAGACACCATCCCTACCTGGAGAGCACAGGAGACAGGCAGTACCCCCATCCCTGCTCCCGTAGGTCCCAGGGGGACAGCTGCCCAATGCCCACGACCTTTGGACCAGCTGTGCCACCGTATTCCTCCAAAGGTCTGGAGGGGACATCCCACAATGGGATGTCCCATTGCAGGTAATGCACTGCCTCTGGCCCGGTTGCTCCGAATACTGCCCAGAGGGACAGGGAAGGGGCGTCACCATTCCAGGAAGGGGGCAGTAGGTCCCTGTGGAGGACAAAAAGCATCCTCACTTTCTGCAGTGACTTTGGTGCAATCTGACGTTATTTTTATATATTGTTATATAGCTCCCTCACTTGTATTGTCACTCCATAGCTGTAATCAAATGGACGGCTTAAGATTCGCTTAATACAATTACATTTAAAAGATGTTTTTGTCTTTTCGTATTTAATACACAATAGATCAGCTCTGAGTATTTGTTGATGCGCCAACAGTGAAACGCTGGCATTTTAACACATCTCAGTGAAAAAACATGATCTGTGAGGAGTGTCTTACCTGCTGGACAGGGGTGACACTGCCCGCTGGTCCCACTGGAGTAGAAACCAGCTGGACAGGCAATGCATTGTGTCTGTTTAGCCTCAGGTTCTTCTCCTGGGCCACACTGGGGAAAAATAACATCCAGAACATCCTCTGACCAATGTTAACGTTAATCTTACCGCCATCTTTCTTATTAAATTAGTCATTCATCCATTCCTCTTTTCACTGTGTGTAATGGTTGGGCTCATGGTAATTAGTCATTAATGTTTTGCTAAAATAATAAATATATTATTGTATAATTATTTTATGAGCTGTTCGGTCTGAAGAATCCCGTTGACTGGCAGATGAAACATACCATTCTCTGCTGTCCACCCACACACACAAAACCAGGAGAGCAGTCCAAGCAGTGGGTGTGTCCTTCGGGGGAGTGTTGCCCAGGGAGACAGGGTACTACTGCCCCTGTGAGCCAATCACAGGAGGCCCCAGCTGGACAGGGCCTGCAGCCTGTCCTGTCATCTGTACTGATTGATCCAGAGGGGCAGACCTGAGCAACCAGGTCAAAAACATGTGACAGTATCAGTAACACAATGAAATCGAAGTGTATGAAACTTTAATATATTGTAGTCTGTCGAATAGGGTCAGGCATGGGTCAGTACAGGTCACTTGATCAGACGAGAGCACACCAGGCAGTCTTCAGTGGCGCTGCGCCCAGTGTAGACGTTATAAGTGCCAGCATCACATTTCCTTGGCGCTGATGTGTTTCCTGGACATCTGAGGATAAAAACAAGCCATTCCTGCATCTTCATCCTGAGCTATTTTCATGTCAGCTGTTCCTGTCTCAGCTTATTTTAGAAATGCGTGAGCGGCCGGCTTACAGGTGTCCCGCGGGGCACTCCGCGCAGATGCCGGACATGAGGTAAGAACCCGGAGAACAGGAGGACAGTCCGTTTAGATCGCAGCACTGCGCACACTCTGAGCTGCCGGTCTGCTGCCCTGTTTGGGATGGAGAGTCACAGGGATGAAATGGGAGTACCACTGACCTGTAAACCTGGCGGGGCCTTGCAGTGTATAGGGTCACAACAGCACAGAGGTGCATACAGAATCCCAGGCTGGAGAATATAGTATACAACTATAAAGGGGACCCTATGCTATAGTATATAGTAGCATTTTTATAATTCTTACTATATAAAGTCACCGTAGCATGTAACTACATAGCGAATCCCAGAACACAACATATAGGATAAGCCTAGACTATAATGTGTAGTATGTAGTGTTCTTACACTAAATTGCTATTTAGGTGTCCCAGGCTATACGTATAGTATAAAGAGTCACTTTAGTGTGTCTAGTGTACAGTCTATAGATTGAAGCGTACTGACCTGCAGTGAGAAGATGCCTTCTCCAGAGAAGATTACACCAGGGCATCGTCACGCACGACAGCAGAACAGCTAGCCAGGTGTGCATTGTTGGTTTCGCACAGATGGCACCGTGGCTCTAGGCCACAGCGTGCTGGAGCTTCACTCTCCGTCGACGTGCGATGGTCTGGGTCAGCACAGGGAAGTTGAGAGTGGACAAGGGAGAAAGTGACACACGAGCCTCGTAACGTGACCCACCGGGGGTGGGGCTGAAAAGCTGAAGGCCTCCAGGCGTGCTCTCCTGTTCTCCAGCAGTACCCTTACCTCCAGAACGGGGGCCTCTCCAATGACAGTCATTGTGATTAAACAGAGGAGTGCTGTGGTAACAGACAGGGATGCTGCTGCTGCTTTTAAACTAGTTTCACTTCTACTCCATATTTACTGACCAGACCAACTAATCACATCAGCAAGAGGACAGCTAAGGACATAAAATATTTTACAAATATTTTAAGTAATATTTTTCCAAAGTTTTGAACCAAAAATTGTTGGGAATATAAGCGCAGTATGTCATGTAATGAGACATGCACTATCTGACAGGAACTAAAACGGAGTGTGAGTGTAGACTGGGTTTGTGACATTTCTGAGCCCTCACAGCGCTTCGTCTGATTCCTCAGGTGCTTCCTGTCTCGTCTCTTTTGTTATCAGGTTGCCTGCTTGCACCCCTTTCCCTCTGCGAGCCTCCTACGGCATAGCCTGCCACGCGCTACCCTTTGAAACTCATGCCTGCCGATTCACTTGCCGTAAAACGACCCAACAACCCCCTCGTGCACGCTCGCACGTGCCGCCGAGCCGCCTAAAGCGATGGCAGAATGAAAAGATGGAGTGGAGCTAGTTAACGTCACCGGTTATTCTCCGAGTTTGATTAAGCTCAAATGCACATGTCTAAATATCTCTCAGGCTCATGAAATATGTAGGAATTGTTTAATTACCAGAATGAAACATTTGCTGCAAGATTAATTATTTAGCCACGGTATAGGATATTTGAAATGTACTATGTGGTGCCTTTCTTGCTGTAATGGTGTTTGTAAAGAAAAATGTCGCCATGTCGTGTTTTATAATTGACAAAATAAACTGTAAGAATTTGCGCCGTCCCCATTTAAGGGTGAATAAGACGAGTTAGAAAAATGAGATGTGCGGGGTAGTCTGCCACCTTTCACCCCTCCCCAACGTTCTCAACCAGACCACATCCTTTGCTGCTTGTCTGTCTTTAGAACCATGGATTGCATTTTTTGCACTTCACCTTACTCCACAGCAGCAGGTGCATCAGCAAGCCCAACGCTGCGTTGCCATGACTCAAACTACACTTCTGCTCCTGTTCCTGACAGGTCTCGATCTGCTTGGAATCGAAGGTAAGTCATTATTGGTCAGTTAATCCATCTGTCTTCCGGATGCTTTTCCGGTATAGGGTCGGGGGGCTGTCCCAGGAAGCATGAAGGCAGGTATAGACTGTGGACAGCCACTGTAAGCGAAACTTAACATCCAGCTCACCTAACAGTATGCTACTGGAAATGAAATACATGCAGGCACAGCTGGGGGGTGGTGTCCAAACATCCACCCTGAAGGTCTTAAGCTACAGGGCAGCCCACTGAGCCGCTGTACTGCCTGATTAATAAGTTAACATTCGTACAAAGGTGTAATAGGTGTGGTGTCACATGACCGTGACACTAACAAAGATTTTGTTACTCTTTAGGCGTTGCATTGATTGGTGGTCAGACAGCTACACCGTATGACATCATCCACGTGACCCTGGGGTTGCCCCTTAGCCTCAGCTGCACCTATAACTGCTCTTCAGGATGGGTGAGGGGACACTGGTGCCTCTGGGAGGCAGGGCAGGCCGACTGCCAGCCAGTGTTACCAACAGACAGCAGGCCGGACCGTAGCGGCGTGTGTGTGGTGACCTTGCCCATCCACTTGTTGTCTGCCAGCCCCAGCTCCTACAACTACTCCTGCTTCTCCCAGGACACCAACAGCCCGGACCTCTCTCGCCGGACAGAGCGGCACGTGTTGGTTCAGGTCCAAGGTAAGCCAGCCCAGGTCTTAAAGGAACAGCGCATCAAAAATCTGCTTGGACGAGAGGGTGGAGAGAATCGGATTTCAGAATCTGTTCATTAGAGGACCTTTTGTATTCATTTATCAGACTTCTTACCTTATCAAAAGGTCTAATTGATAAAAAAATAAATTGTATTCCGCAAAAGCAGATTCAAAACTCAAGATTCAAGGTGTTTTGTTGGGAATATCCAACAGGTTCATTGGGATGCTTGCACAATCAGCCACACCAAGTACAAAGAACAGAAGCAGTCTATATGAATCAAAACAATTAGATATCTAACATTAAGAAAGATGACTATTCACCTTAATTGCAATAGTTCAGCATGGAGTTTTATGATGTGAGTGGCATGGGGGACTAAACTGGGGGTGAGAACCACTTGTGGCTGTAATATACTTCCTGCTTTGAAACATAAGAAAAATTGAGGAAATAAAACGAGTTTGACATACGCCTGCATATTTTGACCAAATCACAGTGAAGTTCTAGCAAAACCCCAGGATTAATCTCCCTCGAAGGTGGGCCTCCTGGATTTTCAATGACCAGAAACTGGTTAGAAGAGACTGACGTCAGCAATCGAGTCCAGCCTTAAGTAAACTGCACAGCTTCCGGGAGCTGGAGGTGGGGGATGCTGGAATTGTGAGACCTGGGTTTATTTTCTTCCAGCACCTCCCAGTTATCCACTGATGACAGTCCCAAGGGAGGAATCCGGATCCACGGAAGTGACCTGTGCTTCTGGGGGCTTCTACCCCGAGAAAGTGATGGTCACATGGTCCCTTAATGGCACTCCTCTGAAGGGGGCTAAAGACGTTGTCATGGGGCCAGAAGCTAATGGCACATTCTCTATCCTCAGCACAGTAACTCTTGATCCCTTTGCCTTCCAACATGGGGGCACAGTGACCTGTGCAATTAATCATGTGACCCTCACTCAACCGCTGAGATGTGACAGTCGCATCGGGAAGGAGAGTGAGTAGCACAGCCCTGAGGCTACACTCATCCATGCCAATGACGCCGTTCAGTCCTCTAACTTCCTGTTTAGCAGCAGACCCACCTTCCACTGAGCCCTTAAGAACTTCTCAGCCACATTTGTTCAAGTTCATAGGCATACATTCCTGCTGACTTCTAGACCACCGTAAATGTTTCCTGTCTGAATGTAAAAAAAGAAAGTTCTCAGCCCTCTGATTCTCTATTGCTACTGTTCCAGATCCTTCTCCAATGATTTATTACAGCAGAGATGCTGGGAGCTCAGACAAGGCTGTGCCAGCCTCCAGCATCATCAAAACAAGTGCGGGTGGGTTCCTCAGGCTATACTGCAGTGTGGACGGCCATTTCTCCTCCGCCATACAGTGGTTCAGGAGAAACAGCACCTCCCAGTGGCTGAATGTGGGAACTGAAAAGACAGTTACAATGTATGAGGTGAAGCAGAAGGACACGGGAAGTTACATGTGCCAGATGGGTGCACTCAACAGCACTGTGATGGTGGCAATAAACACACCTGGTGAGTGTTTCTCCTGTCTGCAGAATACATCTGCAATTTATGTCATTACCCAAATGCCTCACAATTCAGGCAATGTTTATGTGTGCGCGTGTGTGTGTGTGTACACCACATTTATATCATGCTGTGGGGACAAAATGTCCCCATGATGTAATAAAAACCTTACATTTTTACCTTGTGGGGATATTTGAAACCTCAACTTTATAAAAATCTGTGCAATCAAAAAACCAAAAGATCCTAATTTTGTTTGGTTAATTATGGTTAAGGTTAGGACTGGGTAGAGGTTAGGCCAATAGAAAGTGAATGGAACATCCCCCCAAGGTTATAAAGCCACATCTCTGTCCGTGTGTGCATGTGTTTGTCTGCATGTAAAATACAGGTTCAGTCCTCTGGCTGAAGGCCCTTGCTGCAACCATGCTCTCCGTGGCCATGGTGCTAGCAGCTGCAGCTGCATTCTTCTGCATTACCCACAGGACCAAACACCGAGGTGAGGTTCGGGAAGCCCTAACTACAGGGGTCCCAGGCCCAGAATAAGCCCCACCCTAGAGGTTTCAGGCTCCAGGTGTACTGGCTACTTAAGGCCACAAGCCCTGGCAACCAGATGACCAGTATGGCAGTTATTTAATCTGGCAACCAGATGACCAGTACGGGTTATTTAACTGGCAACCAGATGACCAGTATGGCTGTTATTTAACCTGGCAACCAAGTGACCAATATGGGAGTTATTTAACTTCGCAACCAGATGACCAGTATGTCAGTTATTTAACCTGGCAACCAGATGACTAGTATGGCAGTTAGTTAACAAAGTATACACTAAGATTCCTGTACCAGTATAACATACCTGTAATTAGATATAAAAGGTGGATCGTCTATTTCTATCCATCCATCCTGTCTACGTCATGGTCATTGAGGACCTGAAACCAGCAAAAAATGGCTGGGGTATACCCTATTCAGATTGGATCTGATATTTATCTTTCAATAACCAGTCACCCATATGTTAGAAAAATGTCATCTATATGTTAGAATAACCACTCATCCATATGTTAGATTAACCAGTCATCTGCATGATAGATTAACCAGTCATCCATATATTAGAATGACCGGTCATCCACGTTAGATTAAGCAGTCATTTCCAAAACAGCAAATGCCATTTTTTTGTATAACCTTTTTTTAATGTCTTTATTTATCCATCTGGTTTTATTACAGATGACTTGATTAACAGGAATAAAAGGTTAAGTATAAGTTTACTGTCTTCATCTGCATTTAATCTAAAAAATGTATTAGCTTAAAGCTTACGCTTCATGTGTTATTTGGGTAATGACTGTCAGTAAGCATCACCACAGAAAATGGCATTAAGGTTTTTCCTGCTTGATGGAGTAAGATTAAAATGAAATGGGAAAATAGAAAAATGCAGTTGTCCAATCTAATATTTGACACCATATAAATGTATTTATACTCACAGTGAGCCATCAGCACATGAAGGGGGGGTAACAATGCCAGCGGAATCAGGTAAGGGTCATTTTATTCCCCACTAGGTGGATTTGGAGGCCAGCAAGTGTTCTGAATAACCACGCTTAACATTTTAGGCACGTGTACGAGGAATGTGGCCATTAATGTGACAGAAGCAGGTAACGTGTGGCCAGAGACCAATCCCAGTGCATGAAGTGTTTGTCTCAGTTTCCTGAACATGCCATGTCACTGAACACCGCCAACCTTCCACTTGGCATCCTAAGGCTGCCAGAGTGAACAGGAGGTACCATATGCTGACATCATCATTTCTGTGCGAGGATCCAGCTCACCCGAGCTCTCAAATGCTCCTGACTCAGCCCCATTGGATTACGGGAAGGTAAGAATGTTAAAAAAAAAAGTAAAGATCAGCTCACTGCATATCTGACTGCTTCAAGCACAGCTCTTACTTGGACCATTGGAATAAGTTTTGTTTAATCCTGAGGATTTTATTCACGGTTTATTCACGGAGATTGCTGTCATTCTTCTAAAAAGCTAATCCTGGTTCAAAGTAACAATAGCTTCCAATCTCAAATGCCCCTTCCCACACTTTGCTGATGCTCCTTTCTAAATGCAGCCCACCTTCCCCCCACCCCAGCGCTGGCAGGGCGAGACTGCGAAAGGTATTCTTCTTCACACTTCCCGCTCAGCCGACCGACTGCATGTCCACCAGAGGGAGGTGACCAGGAAGATAAGCACTGGCTCAGAGTACGCCATCATCACCTACTACCCTTAGCCAGTGAGCTCAGGGGTGTGGAATGGCAGTGCTACCTCAGCACTGCCCCCTGCTGTTTCATATTCAAAATGACATAGGGCAGATATCCTTTATAGACCTTAATTAGTGACTACTGACTGGCCCAATAGACACTTTAAGAATACATCTGACAACACAGTGAGGTCTCATTTAAAAAATCTGAACCATGCCATACTAAGAACATTTACTAAAACTTTTATTATTATCTTAATAAATATTTTCATGTCACGGTTGGTTGAAGTTGTGTTTGAATGTGTGTATTTCTGAAGTTATTGTAAGAATAGTCCTTTTTTTCTTTTTCGAATTTTTTTTCGAATCGACTTTTAAACCAGTCTTGTTGGACCTTTTCAAGTTTCCGTAGTAAACCGTTTCGTGTAGTCCGTTGCCTAGTAACGGTTGACAACAACTCGTTTCCCAACCTTCGCCCTGAGGAAAATATACGGTAAGACCCACTTTTTTACAATATAAGTCAACTGAGGTTGTTACAGTAAGCTTATTTCTCACTAAGCCAACTTTCTAAAAAATGATAAACTTTTATTAGACCCACTCTGGGAGGCAGCTAATATGGCAATAAAATTGCGTGTAATAGTAATGCCAATTAGCCAAACAAGTCATGGGACGTATGGTAGGCAATGCATAACGTGATAAAGCGCTAAAACGTTTTTGTTGCCAAGCAATTCTTCTCATTCATGCGTGCGGCGACACGTTACTAAAAATCTTGAAAATATTAAACCTGTAAACGCGCTATTTTAGAATTTAAGGAGTTTAACTCATGCTTCCTGTCACATAGGTCTTCCCAGAAACCCCATTTTTCAGTGAGCCACCAGATGTCTGTGCCTTTCTCAAACGCCCACATCCAAGTCCCACGGGGCTTTGGGAATCTCCTAGAAGGTCTAACTAGAGAGATCCTGAGAGACCAGCCAGACGACATTCCCACCTTTGCTGCCTTGTATTTCAATGGTCTCCTGAAAGAAAGAGCAGGTACACATCCCCCGATGATAAGACCCCCCACCCAATAAATAAATCAATAAATAAATAGTAATTAAAGCACTCGTGGTTTCACTTTGAATATCTCTGGAAGAGGAGATATCACTTACATTGTACTTACAGACATGTATTGTAAAATGAGGCAGTTGTGCTTTGTACAGTGCTGAGTGTATAAGGGTCTGTGCTGATGTACCTGTAACTACAGAGAATCAGCTGGATCCTGCTGAGTGGACTGCCGGGCTTGCAGACAGATTCTACAACCGTCACTCATTTAAGGTAAATGTCTTCTTCGCTGTCATCGGGGTAGTCCCAGTGTGCGCCATCCACCGTAACAAACCTCCATGGCGACAGCAGCCGCTGTCATCTTTACTGCCCTTCTATAACGACGGCTTCTTTCGTGTCGCTCTGCTCCAAACAGACAGAGCAGAGACCAGGTGGTGTCAGCGGCGCCGGAGAGCGGGGGGCCGTGACAGCCGGCGCCAAGTGAGTCCGCCGGGGCTACGTAAGAGCGCAGTTGCGCAGCGTCAGTGGGTGGGGATGGCAGCACCGTTTGAAGGAGAGGAGAGGGAGAAATAAGTCTCTGGAAAATGATCTGTTTATTTATTTTGAATCTCTGATACTGGAAACCCTATTGTTTGGACTAACCTTTCTTGATGTAATAAACACTAGTGAACACCAGAGGGAGCTAGTTCCACATACTGTAAATCTCCAACTTGAAAGTGTTGAAATGCATTTATCTCCAAATTTACTGTGCAAGCTTTGGCAGGCAGGACTATCAGCTCTCCTTCCAGCAATAAGAACCTGTCTTTGCATATATCACTGATATTGTCATAACTTGTGTCAATTAAATTATGAACATGCGTAGGAGTCACTTTTATAATACTGGGTGGGTGTCGAACAGCGGACGGCAGCTTGAGCCATTGCTACATGTGGCCAGATGGGGGCGTCCCGAATACACGGGACGTGTTCGTCGAGCCTCGTCATTCTCTGCCTCTTCAATAGCGTGCAGTCGGCATGCGCAGCATCAGCGTGAATAGCTGTGTAAGAGGACCCCCAAATGAGGAGTCGAACAAGTGGATCTTGATACAGTAAATCTGCTTGACAGGTTTTCCACTGCTCTCTGTGGCGTATAATGAGCCTCCAGGCTGGTATTCTCAAAGGAGACACAGCTTTCCAGAGACTGTAACCACGGCAGAAGCTGTGCATGCAATAGCAGGCTGCTCACCCCATTTAACACGTTTGCTTGCGTGCATCAAGCCAGTTTTAGTCCTTTATTAATTGGCATTGGTGCAGGCCTGCAGCTACGTAGGTGGTGAATGCAAGTAGAGGAGGATTAGCGGTAAACGGTGTTGGGGTCTGTACTACGCAGGTTGCCGTCGCAATGGTAAAGTTTACATGCAGAGCGGTGCTATGGTTAGATGCTAATGCCCCAGTTTAAATGTGGGCTCACATTGAACATACAAGCAGCCCGCCACAATTTTCAATATGCTGGAGATCGATCTGTAATAATAGCGAGCATAAGCCGTGGATGGAGGGCCCAGCACCGGTCGTGGGTTTGGAGGAATATGCGCAGCACAACAGCGAGCAGACGTGTAGGCCGGGCCGTTTTTAATTACACTGTGTGTATGTGGGAGCCCAGAGCTGGCAGCCGTTACTGGCAGCACGGTACGCTAACAGACCTCTTGTTAAGATGAGTTTGCCAGCGTGTTTGCTCAGACTCTGCCGAACTTCATGCCGAAGACGTAAATCCTGATACGTGTTAAATATGTGAAATATATACACGAGAAAGGGGGACGATGGGGACCGTGGAGATAAGGACACCAAACGTAATGTGCAGATGTAGCTGTTGCAGCAGTGTCTGCTTAAAGGACAGATGCAGTAGGTACTGTGGTATTTTTATGTGCTATTTTTTGCAAAGCAGTAACTCATACATTAACTCACAAACCCTTGCTTTTCCTCCCAACGTTTCACAGGAATGACGAGGCTAGATCACTCAGTAACAGCAAAATGGAACTCGTCACTCCCATTGATATGTCAATGGTGTCAACTGGCAACTTTGATTCATTCAAGGGGGTGCCAGGTGTTGAGAATGAGGCCATTGGCGGGGGCCACAGTGACATAAACACGGCGGTGAACAGGGTTAAACTTGAGGATGAACTCTCCCACAAGTCTACTTATAGCAGCGTGGCCAACAAGGACATTTGTGCAGAAGAGCTGAGGGACCCAGATGGGGTCAAGTTTCAGATTCCTGACGGAGGTGTCAAATGTAGTGAAGCCTTGGATGTTATGGCTGCCATGGCCATGCTGGATGAAACGGAGAAGGCTGAGGTTCAAGATGAGGTCATGGAAGCTGTTGGAGAATTTCGGCTTCAAGGAATGGTCACTCCTGAACATCTTCTCCAGGAATGGGGAGCTGACACTGACCATGTTCTGCCAGTAGAGGAAACTGAAGGTGGATTCTCTTCCAATTACTGCGATGAAATGTCTCCTTATAAAGGGCCCACTGAGGAGAAGCAGGAATTCTCTCCAAATGAAGAAAACCTGGATGGAGACGAGGGCAGTATGAAGTACACCAACATGAGCAAGTTGAGGGAGATTGTTAATGCTTCGGCTGGGAAAAAGAATGCAGAGAAAGGAGACATAGTGGAGGGCATTTCAGAAAGTTACACCCCCACAGAAGGAGAGTGTGTCCTGGATATAGATGCGGGGAACCAAATGAAAGAAGAACATCTACAAAGGTCTAATGTGTCCTCCAGCACCGGAGGAGATGATATTCAACAGAGAGTCGAAAAGCAGCCTCTCCCAACTAACACCACCGAAAAGGTAGATGTTATCAAGCCTGTGACCATTGATCAAGGGTCTTACCAACCAGGCATCCATCCTGGGGTTGAGGAAAATGATAGACTTTCCCTTGACCAGAACAGCCTTAATATGGAAAGGAAATGTGAGGTGGGAAGGGTTGATGAAGATGGGGCCAAAAGAAACAAGTATATTTTTGTTGAAGGATCTGAAGGTGAAGATGAGACACAGTGTACCCCTGTGGGACCTCTACAGGTGAAGGCTAAGGAGGTGATCAAAGGCATAGATGAGGATCTGCAAAGAGATTTAGAGGAGCAGTGGGTGGGGCCACAACAAACTCTGTACACAGAGAAACATGCACTGGCAGACGAATACCTGAAAGCAGATGAACACCTGCTAACAGAGGAACACCCGCTCACAGAGGAGCACTCAGTCACAGAGGAACAAATAATCATGGATGAATACCTGATCTCAGATGAACACCTGCTCTCAGAGGAACACCCACTCACAGAGGAGCACTCAATCACAGAGGAACAACCTATCACAGACAAATACCGGATCGCAGATGAACACCTGCTAACAGAGAAACACCCGCTCACAGAAGAGCACTCAGTTATAGAAGAACAACCAATCACAGATGAATATCTGATTGCAGATGAACACCTGTTAACAAAAGAGCACATGCTCACAGAGGAGCACTCAGTAACAGAGGAGCAACCAATCAGAGATAGACACCTGATCGCAGGTTTACAGGAAGATCCTCTCTCAGAGCTAAACGTGATGCCAGGAGCATCAGGACACCTTTCTCCCAAGCTTGCAAAAACTGCCAAGGACTGCAACCGAGAACAAACCCCAGTGGGACAGACAGTCGATCTCTCTGACATAGAAAGTGCAAACAGGGCAAGGTAAAGCATTAGTGTGTGGTGAGCTCTCTGATTCCGAATGGCTGGCTGACCTGCCATCCAGGCAGAGTAAATCAAAAAAGGAGAAAGGCTGTTGTGTGGTGACGATCTAGTGCCAAATGGCTACCCTGCATCACCCAAGCTGGTGGACCACACCGATCCTGGGACAGTCAGTCTCTTCTCAAAAAACCATGAAGATAGAGTCAGTTATGAGCATTTCCACCTCTGACAGGTGCACATAATTAACCTAAAGTTTACACACATGATACAATGCATGTTTGCTTCTGGGTGATACCATCTGATCAAGGTGCACATGGCTTCCATAGGCTTGTCCACATTGCAGGCTGCGGTCGTCCTTTATATTTCCAAAATATAGCAATGCAGACCCATGGTTGCACATTGTCCCAGATCGGTCAGTAAAAATAAACGTACAAGAGCCGAGCTAATCAGGAGTGTGACTTTAGAACAATACACCTGAAGATTCCCCCGAAATAACCAGGTTTCCAGGAGACCGATTTTAAAAGTCATTTTCAAAATATGCAAATCAATCACACTTTAAAAAAGACTATATTACGAAACTGGCCCAATACTTAGAAAAAAATTATTTTATGTATCATGTTTCATTGACGTCACCCTCCCTGTAGTTGAGCTTTTGGAGGAATGTCCTTTATAGATCACAAATGTACGCAATCTGAGGAAAATTAGGTTAGCAATAGAAGGAGGAGGAGGTGCTGACCTTCCCACGGTGCTCTGGGTGCTAGCGTGTACATCTTTCTGTCAGGTACGTGTTTATTTTGGGAATGATAAGCCAGTAGTGCCAGAGCAGTAATGACTCCAACAGCGCTGGGGGAAGTGACCTCTGCTACATCCATGGCCATGCATGAGACAGACATTGTTTCGTTTGTTTTCCATGTGTGGTAGCCGGAAAGCTGTTTTCTGAAATCTGACTGACAGATTTCAGTCTGCAAACGACAGTCAGGGGCACATTTTAGTAGTTTAGTTATCAGGAATCCGCAGTAGATGCAATTTTGTGTGAGTGTGTAGCATGCTCAGTTGCAAACTACTGCACGTTGAAGTCTCCTGTAGGAGAGCCATATGCCCCCACGTATGCGGCTCCACCCAGTTTGCTTGTAGGTGGTCCCAAAATGTGACTTTTCCCAACTTCCTCACCTGTACCTTCCAGGGCCTGTAAAGAAAATGAGGATGTTTTTTTCAGAGCGTTTCCATGGAAACTTGCTCACCACCCCACTCACACTCACCCTTTTTAATTTTAGTTTAAGGTTTTTGTACAGAGGTTCCATGACAGGGATTAAGGATGATGGACTTGGCGCCTTTTTCAAACAGCCCACTTATTAATCTGGGGGATTTCAGCTTTGAATAAGTATAATCTTCCACTTCATTACCATACTGGTCAGAGAACTCCATTACTCTATTGAGAATATCACATAGCTCACACTTTGTGTACAGATTTTTAATGACTATGCCCCCTGCTGGCAGTACACTATGTCCTGTAGGATTTCATTGGAAGCAGGACGTTTTGTGACACCGCCAATGCAAGGCAATGGCCTGAATTTGATCCTGACTCAGGAGCAGAGTCTTTGTGGACACGTCAGCGTTCCAGCCTTGGGGGGGGAGGAGGGCAAAGGCGGCTGGCCCAACTCTTCGATGGGTACAAGACAGCCGCTAAGATGGCCTGCTTCTCTGCTGTCTGGGGAAAGCTATATTTGGATGCAGGGAGCACATTTGGAACTGAGCTCAGTCAGTTTGAAGCTGTCTGCAGAGCACAGTGAGAAAATAGGATACAGCAACATGTTGCCCTCATGTCCTCTGCGTGCTGATTACAGAAAGGTCACGTTTAGACCCCCCATCATCAAGAAACATTCAAAAGGATTAATTATACTGCATGAGTAAAATTAAGCCTGACCAAAGACACGCAGACAGATGTTCCCTGGGATGGGGAAATATTCTGCCGTGTGCTACTTGCAGAAACGCTCGCAATGTGGGGCAGCATCCACAAGCAGGTTGTGTCCCCTCAGCGAGCCATTGACCACTGGTCCTTGACCGAGGACGGTCGTCAAGGGGAAGAGCAGCGGTCACCATCCCTGCCACTCCCAGCACTTCTGGCAGCTCATGGGTTATAAAGTAGGAACTTACAAATGTGTTAGGGGATTTTAGTTCTCAAGATTTGACCCCAGTTAGATGAGATGTTACACTACATCTGTGACATTCCACAGTCAATGAATGTTAATTGCGGGATCTTAATTACCATAGGTTGTAATTAATTGTGGATTAAAACAGTTACTGGCTTTGTGTGTGCACACATGAGGGAGTTCATTTAACGCCACTAAATGATAATCACACATTACACTCTGCTTGTGATTTACACAGGGCCTCGAGATTGACTGTTTGGTTCATTCGTTTATCCTGTTGTCTTGTAAGGAGTTATCTTGAAGTATGAGTGCTGACTCCTTTCCTGATTTTTTGTAGACTGCTCATCCTTTTACGTAATGGAGAATGAAGCTCCCAACAGACAGACACCGTCGCCCGGAAACGGCACACCATGCGGAGTGATGTGTACCAGGCGTGTCTCTCTATCCCAAGCCTGTTATGTCTTTTTGGCACTCATCATAGAGAGAAGCATGTAATCTAACATGGATCAATGTACTATGACCTGCTGTTTATAGGAGAGAGTGGGGAAAAAAGGCAGTGAGTCTGTACGTGTAATGAAGAAAACCCATAATGCTTAGGGAAGGCTCTGCAAGACGGTGAGGTGCTGGTTTTAGGACAGGGATGGCTGTGGAGAGGCTGGGCATCTCACTGGGTCCTGGTGCTCGTTAGGCAATGCGTAGGTGGATCGGTGGCATGTTGGAGACACCTCAACTAGTTCTGCAGCTCCTCACCTCTCTAATCTAGTTGCATCTCTGGCATCTACCAGGCTCCTGACAGTTGTTCTGGTGTTATCACCTGGTTGTCATCCCGGATTACTATAGAATAAATATGTTACCCAAGTTAGGATCAATAATTTCTTTGATACAAATTTACACAAACATCTGACACCTTGGCTTTTACTATTAAGTGGATTGAATGGTTTAATGTAGGGATGCTTCCTGTATCATGTACTATAAAGTGATCAAGCTGTAAGCCTTCACTCAGGAAAACCAAGCCTGTTCCTTGGTGGTGTATTTGCTACAGTGACTGCCACTCGAGCGTTGTCATGACGTGAACAGATGTGCGACAGTGTGATGTGACAATAGCGGCTGGTTAAGTGCGACACAGACAATCGCGTGACTGTGTGATCCTAACATGATCTGTTATGCGTGTCATACCACAACGAGCGTACAAACAGTCATGTGACAACATTCCACTCATTCCTGTCGGGATAGTAATAAATGACCTTGTTAAGTACTAATTAGCCAAGTTCAATTCAAAATATGTTAAAGATAAAGGCACTGCTTTGTCTCTCAGATTTTTCCTGTTTATAATAGATCTGTAGCTGATTTCTACACTAATATTGAAGTAGGCTTATAGCACCGTTGCTATAGAAAAATCCCTCGTAATGAAATCTCTTGCATGAACTTCTCAGGTTGAAGGTATATATATATATGGTCAGGAGGTATGTTACCGAATATGGGTCTGCCAGAACCTCCAGAGTGTCCTGGTGTTTTGACATCTCGTGTTCCAGCATACAGACCTAGCTAGGCTGTGTAAGGATACTGTGACGTTTACTTAACTTGTAGCCAGACCCACTTTGATTTTAAATATGTATTATTTTTGTATTCTCGTTGTATATTTTAGTATTGTGTTATAAGAAGATTACTCTGTGCTTAGGAGGGGTTGCCACTGAGTATCTTTATGCTCAGAAAGGCTGAGGGTAGTTTTGGGTGGGGCCAGTATTGGGAGAGCATAGGGGCAATAAGAGGAAAAGGCCAGATCCGAGGCACCTCGTACAACCTACACCAAACCCTGCCCCCCACCGCCACAGACCCATAGACTGGCGCACCAGGTTATAATATGTTAGTTTCTTTGTATCGATATGCTTTCTCGAGGCCGTCAATGTCAAAGGTATTAATAAAATACAAAAAGAGGTATCCAGCTGTGGATGCAGATGTTACTTTCTTTAAGAAGTGCTGGTTCTGCCGTTTTATGGCATTAAGGTTACAGTTACAGATACGGTGTTGAGAATTAGTGTCCCTTAACCCTGGTACTGATGGTTTAAGGGCAGAAATATTGAAATGAGAGCGAAACTGAGCGTATTTAGACTAATGAAACGAGTAATTTAAAAACTGAGATTAGTACTAAATATTTGAAGCTAATGGCATACACACAGCAGCGCATGTACTAAATGTGTGCGAGAGAGAGAGGGAAAGTCAGGGGAGAGAAGGAGGGAGAGAGGGAGAGAGGGGGGAGCGATCATTTGAGGGGGAGGCAGTGACCGCGCTTGTATATATTTTTTTTTCCACTTGGAGGTATGCTGTGTTGAAAAGACTTTTTTACCCAAGCAATACGGTCAGAATAGCCTTTGTGGTAGCAGAAAGCCCGATAGAAGAAGTAGAATAACCCGTAGATCGTGAACGATTTCACATTTCGCCATGGATTGCCCGATTGTAAGTACTGAAACATTTATTGTGCAATTGTTATTTATAATGAAGAAGAAAACGGATTTTGATCATATGAATTTATATTACTGGAATTGTATTATTTTATGTTTGGTAACCTAAAGTAACTGTTAAAACAGGTAGACGCAAGGTACTCTTTTTAAATATCGTCCAGCACTCTTCCACGGACGGCTGCAGGTTTTCCGCCAGCATAAGTATTCCACTTTACCACTTTGCTACACTTTCCTTCCATTCATGGAAATGTCTGTAGAAAAATAATGAGCATAATCACGCCTTCTGTAAAAGCACCGGGGAGTGCAGTCTCCACCTGGGAGGCTGAGCATGTGAAACGTGGTCGCCAGTCTCCACCGACCGAACTCGCCCTGCCTCGACCGTCCCGGGCTGCCAGTTACACTGATGGCAATTGTATCTTTGGGAGCACCTGCCTTTTAATAATTCAATTATGTAACGACTCCCACACTCTGCATCTGTTACAATGGAGTTGCATATTTATTATTATTATTATTATTATTGCGAATTAAGATAGCAATCTGGGGCACAAAGTTTAATTTAGGGAGGCCCGTGCTTGAGTGTTTCTATGGATATGTTTTTGGTTAAAACAGTACAAGTTCTTTCACAAAAATCTGAAAAAAGGATCAGTTCTTAGCTGATGAAAAATGTTAAGATGGATACAAGCATTGTGACTACATATTTATAAATACTTGTGTTTGAAGCACATTTAAAGGCGATTTAACGCTAGTATAGCAGGGATCCCACAAAAATTGGCTTACTTACTTTTAGATTAATATTTCTATGAAAGCAAACAACGTACTGTAGATAGGCAAACCAGAATGTAAAACTTGAACATTTTCCTGGTATTTTTGGCTTTAGATATTTTGTTTTAATGGCAGCATCTTTGTCAGCGTACGGCTGGCTGGCTGAGGACGAGGCGGCGGCTGGGGATACAGTAGGAAGGGTCAGAGGAGCCCGTTTTGTGCCGGTCCCCACAGCGCCGGATTTTGTGTGCAAATTCTATCAGTGCCCGCGTCCGCCTGCCGCTCTCAGATTCACAGTTTGGGCGTCGCATTCAGCAGCAAGAAAAGGTACCGTTCCCTGCGTCTTGGAAGTGGGTGGTCACACTCCCACATGACGCGCTGACAGGGGACGCGCGGTGCCCAGCAGCCAGCGCAGAACCGCTTTTCTCCATTGTGCACCGCGTGGCAGGCGCGATTGCTGCCAAAGGGACCGCGTGTGAGCGAGTTTGTTTACGTAAGAGACGTGGGATCCGTGGTTGAAAAGGACATTTAAAAATGCAATTGACATATATATTTAAATGAACATCTTCTTGGTTGGGATAAGCATTAGAAACGATGCTCTTGTGACGGCTGTTGATGAGCAGAGGCTAATAGGGGGGATATGTAGGTAGTTTCCTGTAGAGCGATCTCAGAGGCGGGGCTATGTTTGTACTGTGCCAGCGTTTTGAAACACAAGATCTCAGTGGGACAGGAACCCTCCAGAAACACGCCCCCATTTTCACACCATTCCAAGGTGTTGCCCATTGTATTAAAGCCGTGTCCCTTTTTCAGTATTATCTTGACAGACGCACAGATGAGCTTGTCCAAAGAAAGCCATCTAATCTAACAACATTCTTCTCTGCTTATGCGTATTCAGATTGAATTACCGGTCTGCCCCGGAGTTGGTCATCAGTCCACAGCTCTGTTCTCATCTTAAACATCACGTTATGTAAAACTTAATTTGCCTCATGGATGGAATGTTACAGGTGATTATTTATAACAGTTAATTTCCCAAATGGACTACTGTTCTGCTTGGGGGGCGGAGGTTGATAGCAGTATGGGGTCCCTAGCGGATTCTAGCGGAAAGTCAGCTTCCCCCCCAGGGGCCACATCATTAACGACTCCAGTCCTACACTGTTGGAAAGTCTCTGTAGGATCAGGAGGATGGCAGGTGTCAAAAAAGAGCAACAGAGCTGTCCCATGGCAGATTCAGTGTCAGGGCTGAAGTTCTGATGTACTGTAAACCTTAATACTCTTAAAAGGAAGCGGTTGGATCCACCCAACGATGTAGCTTCTCCATGCCTGCTCTGCCTTTAAGGATAGACAAACCTATTTAAAAACAGGATGAATCAAAGACCTTTGTTATGTTTTGATTTAGAGCGCTCAAACACATTTGCATCTAGACTGTTGCTAGGCTGTTGCTATAGTAACGGCAAAAGGCAAATGATTATAAAGGCTCATTACACTGATATAATTGACTGCTGCATACCCCTGTTTCCATTGCAGGACTCATCTGGTGCTCAATGTATTGGTTAGACCGCTATTGCTAAGTTTAGTGGTCTGAGTTGATTGTATTTGCCCTGCTGAAAAGGTTTCATTGAGGAAGTGGTAAACTGACCATTCTGGTATAAAGAAACAGGCTTGAGGTATGACTTTGAATGTACTTCCTGATTGTAGTTGCTTTGCACTTCCTGTTATGCAAAGTACTGCTTCCAGTGTTCCTCCGGTTGACCATCAGCTGAGTAGACTTCTCGGTTGGCACCAACACTATGTGCTTCCTGTTGGCCCTCAGGATGAGTGCAACCAGCCCCAGGAGGAGGACGTGATGGACATTCCCCTGGATGACCCTGAGGCTAACAAGGCAGCTGCCAAAATCCAGGCCGGCTTCCGAGGACACATGACCCGGAAGAAGATGAAGGACGACAAGCCCAGGGAGGAGGTGAGCAGCACCGGGGAGGCACTTAACGGCCGCCGGAGGGATTCAGGTCAGTTGCCCTGTCACCTTGACGTCAGCCAGTCCATCATCTCATGCCGCAACCCCAACCATGGCTCACCCTCTCCATTTAGAGTGTGAGTACCGGGTCTAGCACAGACCAAGTGGCACACCTTGGCCCAAAACCATGGGATGCTGACTCCACATCAGCTGGGTGGGGCCAACGCGTGCTTGCTGTCTGGGATACATCTGAAGGAGCTTGGGGCGGAGCTAAGTGGAATGGCACAGCCGGCCATCAGGACAGCATCCAAACGTTTTCCCCACAGGAGCTGTAGGCCTTCGACTTCAGATGTGATGCCATGCCATGAATCCAGCTCACCTTCTCTTAGAAAGCCAGCATTTTTCTCTTGCTGTGGTGATGGATACATTTTTAATGGACTTGCATATATCATCTAAATTACTTCATTTGGAGCCGGGAGCTTTAAGTGTTCCAGTTATGGTGTTATGTTTGGTTCACATTAGTCAAACATGGGTGACAATCCAGCTTTAATGACCTGGTCATGGGAGATGAATAGCTCATACTAGCTAACTCTACTGATGAAATCATGAGGCATGTGATCACCTGACCAGGAGGTGGCAGTACAAAGGCGAGAGAGCCAAAGAAGTCAATGCAACCTCCAATCATGTCACTGTCATAGTCACGCAGTTTTTGACCACCTCAGAATCAATATTGATGCAGACTCGATATCTGAAGCGTGTCTAGGAATCAGAACCTGGAATCTGAGCTGGTCATGTTCATCCATTTACGGTTCTTTCCTTTGTGTTCCGTTGCTTGCCTTTGCTCTGTCTTGCCTAAATATAACATCAGTTTAATATTGCTGGGTTAGAATCAACCCAGTTTAATTTGTGCATAACAAAGTGATGCCAGAATATAGCAGTACGGAGCTCTGACCACCTACTGCATTTACGGGGTTTCAGTGTGGAAGCTGTGTCGCATCAAGTTTGTTCAGCTTTCCTGTAAGCCGAGCATCATGTATGCCATCACCATGCTTTTAAGCAACTTTCTGCAAATGTACGGTTAACACAAAGACACAAGAAGATCAATGAAATGTTTGAGCGAGGCAGGCCTGCCTCATGAATGACATGGCCGATTTATTCGCTTCTGTTGTTTTTAACATAGATGAAAATCTGGATATAGAGAGGTGTTATGGAGATTGTAAAGCAATCATCAAAGCGACCCTGGTGTTTGCGCGGTGACACTGTAGTGCCGATCTTTAGCGTAGGGGCTTCAGCTTAGTAGTTTATCTTCTGTTTTGAAAATACAGTCTGTGAAATGAAAGTGCTGAGGCGTGCAGTTGAAGCTGGGTGAACTCCTTGTGGATTTTCAAAAAGACAGATGTCACAGGTATTTGTATTTTACCCCTGGGGACATATTTGTTCATGATTCAAAGGGTTGCGTCTCCCAGATGACCTTCATTTTCTCCATTCCTACGCCCACTGATCCCCACTGTGCCTTCTGGAAGAGTGAAGTCCTCCACTGAGCATTTCCGGCGCAAAGTCGATGTCTGTGTAAACCTCGGCATGGCGAGGTTGCCTTGGATGGCGGTGGCAGGCGTTCGAGGGGTGTTTGCAGTTGTCAAAATGGAACGTGACAGCAAGAGAACATATGGAAACAGATTCATGCTCCACGATGTAGGCTGTGCTGCAACACAAAGCCTTCGTGATGACTAACATGCTTTTATGATTGAGTTGCTAAGTAGATCCTTTCATCTAGTGGCCTGCGTATTATTATTCCTTTGCTTCTGTATGTTTACTAAAGCATAAAAACATTACTCAGGGGCTAGAACAACAGGGGCTGCTGTCTTTCCCTCAAACTTTTCTGTTACAAGCTCCTTAACTACTCTCTCCCCTGCTGGCATGCCAGTAACACGGCATTTCCCACGTACGGCCTCTCCCCATGGAGCGGCATCTTTCCGCTCAGCTAGCAATGTGCTGCACTGCCACACTTCTCAGCAGGAGACTCGCAAGTTTGTCCTCAAGGAACCGGGATCTGTCCGTGGTGCCTGGAGCAGCGTTAACTGTTTCCTAGCAATGCCAAGGCGCTGCCTTGTTGCTAGGCAATAACGAAGACAGCATGTTAGAGCATCAGGCTGAAGGGAACATGGGACAGAATCTTGTTTCTGTGTGCTCTTTGAGTTTGCCAAATGTCAGGTTCTTTTATGAGCTGCTAGCAGAAAATAACTTTAATTAAATATTCAGTATTAATGCTGAATATCAGTCAAATTGTTCCCCTGTGCTGTATTATTCACAAGCCTACTTTTCCAGAAATCACACTTTGCAGATGTAATTATGCAGGTTGAAAACTTGAGGAACGAGCTGTATTTTTGCTTGAGAAGTATGATAGAGAGTTCAACCATGGCCCCCAGAAGGCCATATAACAGAGTGGAATTAAAGAACTCTTTGAAATAGTTCTAGCAGGACTGACGCCTTTTTGGTGGGTCATTAGTTACCAGCTAACAGCCCACAAATGTCTGGGGGAGATGATGGAGGTACGTCGTGGATGAAGAGGGCATTCAGAGGACTCTACAATTCAGACTCACTCTCCAAACCTCTGCAGATCCTTCTAACATCCAGAGCACTTGTCGCCTCCAGAGCATTAGACACCTGAGTTAAAAATGCAGCTTGGGTATAATTTACCACACGAAACCACATGAAAATTTAGTATGTCACTAAAACTAAACTCACCTCGAACATCTTTACGATTTTCAGGGATAGCATTGTGACAGTAAAAAAAAATAAAATAAATACATAGACTGGCAATAGCACTGTGTGGCCGGGATCGCGGTAGTTGTGTCATATACTCTGATGTTGCATATGTCACGGGACATCCTGGCAGAGGCTTCTATCTAAAGTGACATTCATGTTCATTTTGAGTATGACGAGGACATACACACACATTTGACAAAACAAAGCCAACAGTGAGCGGATGGGCTGCATCCAGGGCCTTTCTGGGCTCAGCTCGTGACCTGCAGCTGAAAGTAGGGCAGAAGCTAAGCTAAGCATGTCCTCCTAGTTTCACACGTATGCACCATCCTCACCTAACCTGGATTCAACTCCTCTCTTTGGATTGGTCAGCGCCCGCGGCTCCACCCTTGGGAAAGGCAAGCCACTGGAAACCCAATTTAGGCCTCTCCTTAGCAACGCCAACCCAGTTCCTTGTTGCTAAGCATCTTTGGAACCTGAGTGTTATTTTTAACGCCAGGTGCGTCTACAGGAATCAGTGTGACAAGGTAAACGGATGGTACACTGTATAAGTCACAAGTCCTTGCTCAGTTTTCACTAGAGCAGCAATGTGAAAAGTGCCTACAGCTTGAAGGAAAACTCTCCCCATAAAACAGTTACCAAAAGTGCTAATTTGGTATAGGCACAGGCTTATAGGAGTAACAGTAGATGTCTTTGACCATAACACTGTTTCAGACACCTTTGACTCTGTAAATGACTAGAAGTAGTGATGGGACAAATGAGACTTCAAAGCCCATTGGGGATGTGGGTATCCTAAATTACCAGTCAATGCTGGCTAGCCAGCATTGACTGGTAGTTCTTAATACTCCCACCCACCACGGGTTTTGAAGCCTCATTTACATCAGAATTGATTAATTAGTTCAAGATACTCCCACCCATCATGGATTTTGAAGCCCCATTTAGCACCAGCATTGATTGGTAGTTCAGAATACTCTCACCCACCATGGAATTTGAGGACTCATGTGTCCCATCGGTAACTAGAAGTGCTCTGAATATAGCAGTTTAAATAAATAATGTGGGGACATGATGACTTCCTCCGTCCCTGCATATGTGGAGTTTGTATCTTGTAACATAGGTTCCTCCTGCACTCTAAAGAGTAATTGGTGTCTAAACTGTCTGTAGTGTGCATACGTGTGTGCCTTGCAGTTGCCTGCTATTTCATCCGGGGTATACCCCTGTCTTATGCCCTACGCTGCCTGGGATAGGCTCAAGGGTTCCCAGGGACCCTGACCAACATAAGTGATTAGAAGATGGATCGATGAAAATAAAAATCCTGCCTCAGATAAGTAGTTGGAAGATGGATGGATGGATGGATGAAAATAATCTCAAGATATACTGTACATATTGACTTGGATGACTTCAATGTGTTTACTCTCAGTGTTTATTTAAAATCCTTACCTTATTTCCTAGTGAACGAGTGGTACACAGGTGTCTGTGTGTGTGTGTGTGTGTGTGTGTGTGTGTGTGTGTGTGTGTGTGTGTGTGTGTGTTGGGGGGCATAGTGGCTTGCTGAGTGATGAGCTGCTAGTTAATAGCTCCTTGGTGGACCTCCTTCCCAGTCATTTACCGACAGCATTGTCTGTCCTTTTAAAAACTCGAGGTCCCTGATGACGAGCAGGAAAATTTTGTACCGCTGTCAGGTGCGGGTGGAACACCTGGGAATGCGTCTTCGTGACATCGGTCACGCGGGGTCCGTTAAACTTGTGTTCTGTACGTGTCTCGTGCTTTGCAGGAGCAGCAGGATCAGAAGAAGTAGAAGGAGAGGACACCTCCACCCCAGAACAGTGAGGTTCCGGAGCTCAGCGGGGTCGAGCTCACCCACTGCAATAACCAGATCTCTTGTCCTAAAATAGCTTTCCTTGTACGAAATAATGAAACCCAGAGTTAGATGGGGGATTGGGCTTTGTCGTATGATCTGTGAATACTCTCACACTTTACTGCTTCCTGTCCAGTGTGGATAGATGTCTGTGATCTAAAAAAAAATCATTTTATAGCATGTTTTCTTTTTTCCTATCTTGGTGGATGACCTCGGTGAGCAAACATAGCCTGAATATTAAAGAGGGCATTTTGCAAAGTCAAAGAGAAGGCAAAAAAAAGTTGTAAGAAATTATGTGGAAATTTTTGTTTCAGAGATGTTTTGCCTGATTACCTTCAGTCACATTTAAAGCTATTGGTGCGTCTGACATCACTCTTTCAAAACGTGTTTCCATTTTATGGATTTGATCAAAATGTTCTTGTCTGTGAAATTGTACCGTCATTCCATTACAATGACCTGAGTGTGTCATGCCACCAAGTCAAACGGTCCCTTCCAGTGTCATTTGAATGTGAGTAGATCTGTCATTACTAAGCTCAGCTGGCTAGCAGATCATAGCAATGCAGTCTGTCATTTTATTAGCTGTTAATTTCATTTTTTAATATCACTCACATGCACTAAAGCAATTTGTTTTGGGTAATGCTGGGTTTTGTTTGTGGAAGGAGAGGCTTTCGTGCATAACAAAAAGAAGTAGTGATTCCAAGTAGTCATCTCATGAAAGCATATGGAGACCATGGATAATTGAATTTTCTTTCAGTTCTGTAAAGAATATTGTTTTGCTACATTTTCTAAAACATGAGCATGCAACATTATAAATGTTTTGTAAGCCAGTGTTTAGTTATGTCTTTGGAGAAGTAAAATTCAAACTTCTTCTGTGATTTTCATGGGCACAAGAAAAGCATATTTTGTATGTGAAACAACAATGTTGGTCTCATCTTTTACTTGAAGCAGATGGGTGAGATTGAGATTGTATTAAACCGGTTAGACAACAATACGTTGGCATGCTGCACGTTCAACCTGGTCGACTCTGTTACCTGCTGCATTCTTCAAAGGACTAACACCTGTTTGGAAAAATTAATAAATAAAAAGAAAACTGTCGCCAGTTTATTGGACCCTTTCTTGCTGCTGTCAATGTTGGATGATCGTCCAGTGGATGCTGTGTGTTCGGGTTTGCTGTGGGTACTTCAGATTCCAAAAACCTGGTTAGGTGTCCCATCTCGTCCTGGGCTTTCTATGATAGGATCACCGTGACCCTATACAGCTGTATTAGCAGTTATCGAAGATGTGTGGATGGTCTATGTGGATTATCATTACGTCGTTTAGCTGACGTCTTTGTTGAAATCGATTTAAGATTAATGCCGCTGGATGTTTCGCAGCAGGTCGTCCACAATTTTTTAATAACAAAAAGGTTCGGCCTGTTTTGATGTGGAGTCAGTCCGGATCCTCGATAGGTCCCATTTGGTGGCTGATTGGCAGGAACGGCGCTGACTGACGCGGCCTAAGGTCAGCCCCCGCCTCATCTCCCAGGACGCTGTTACTCATCGCCGGGCTCCCGTCTTCTTTCATACCCGGGTAAGAAACAGGAGCTGGCAGGTTCATCAGCATAAACAATGAACTTTACGCCAGACTCTGACCTAACATGAGGGTAATGCTATACGCGAGCGTGGCAAATACAACATTAGCCATCCGCTTTTGCCATCAGAATGTCAGAGCAAACAGTTCTGTTATTACTGTAGTTGTCAGACGAGTTACTAGGCACCAGAAACACCGCGCCTAAGCTCCTGATGGCGGATCAGCTGTATTAAATGATTTTAGAGAAGTTTTCTGGTGTTTTATACTGGATGTTTTAACCCCGCCCAAAGTACATGACTATTAATGACTTATTAAATTGAGCCCGAAATCATGAGTATTTACGAATTTTCTTATACGCCTAAATTGTAATAAAGCTATATAACTCAAACAAACACAAACCAATTACTTATATTTCATATTTACATCATAACTACATTTTGGAGATAAAAAACAATAAAATCGTTGTAAGGTGCAACTGGGACTAAAACATTAATGAGTACCAATGTGAATCAGCTGAATATATTCAACAAATTGTGGTTTGAGGGAAAAAACTGAATTTCCAAAATATCCGGGCCTGTGGTTAAAGCATTTAAGGGTATAACTCGATAGCCAGGACCTCCTCACGCCCCTAGTATCAGCTACGCCTTGAACATTTAATGTGTGGAGGGCATTTTCCCATTTACAGTTAAAGGCTTTTGACCAGCCAAAGCACTGAAGTAAAAAAAAACATAAATATACTGCTCGATGCTTGCTGTATCCTGTGAAGAAAACTTGCAGATAAATTCCCATGTATGAATATTTTAATCAAAAATATAATTAGTACTCGCACACAAAAGAACTCTAATAAAATTCCCCATGCAAGTAGCATAAAAACAATCCTACCTCTTGTGGTACAGCTTGGTACAAGACATAAAGATACTCTCGATAAGTTACGTGAATCCCAAACTGTAAGTGTAACTTTCAGACGGGCCTTGTTTTAATTACAGAGCACAAATCACTCAGAGATTGAACCATATGGTAATTATCTCTGTTCTGCTTTCCCCCTGACAGCATCTCCTAAGAGCATTTTTTAAATTCCAGAATGTTAAATTAAAAATGCTCACCGACCTGATAAATGGTACCTTACCCCGAACTGCCATATAAATCGAGTAATTCAGCGGCCTTGCATGGGGTATAAATTTGTCCCTGCATGGGTTTCTATGTGGTAATAAAGAACTTTCTTATTATTTTTCTTTATACCTCATGTCTGCTTATCTGCACAGAGGGCCTGGAATGTGACATCGCCGACTGCATGTACCTCATGAACCTGGGAGGATCTCCTGTAATACACCAGAAGACAACACACCAAACACTGGCTCGGCACAGAGACAGGTCTGAAATCATCGCGCCGAAGCCAGTTGACAGTGAAAGTGATATCGAGCCATTTTCGCCCTGTGCAGCTATGATACACCCCCCGAGGAAAGGGAGCAGGATTTGAGCTGATTAGAAGTTTTGAGCTCGTAGCCCCCGCACCCGGGCACCCACACACGTCCGCTCTCGGAGTTGCAGCGTGCAGAGAAGGAAGCTGTCACAGGTTCTCAGAGATGGGACTTCTCAACTGGATTTTCCCGAGTTTCCCATGGCAACGCGGCCATCAGAAGCAGCCCTGCCTCAGCTTGCTTCCATATACTGCTGAGTGCTCCAGTATACTGTTACGACCGCCCGGCCGAAAACATACTTATAATGCAGATTTGGAGGGGGGTGGGGGGGTCATATTAAATATCGGAGGATACAAAAATAGCTGCGTTATTCTTTGGTTCTATAGTGCTTAAAAATATGGAAGCAAAGAGGTTTTTTTTGGTATTGTGCAATTTTAAAAGCAAATTGTGACAATGCAGAATTAGAATAGGTTTGCAGAAGGAGCTGAAAAAAAATCCATCCATTATCCGACATTTTTTTTTTTTTGCTCTACAGGGTGGCGTGGAGTTTAAGGCATATATCACGAAACGCCAAGCAGCAGTAAATACTCGTGACTCCGAAAATGATTTTTTTACATCTTTGTATTAAAGATGTATTTTTTTTTACTTTTTATTGTAGTAAAACCTCCTTAAAACCATTGTATAGAATATAAACTACAAAGGCAATTGCACATAAAGTATGTCCACCATATGTTAAATAACCATTTAAAGCTTTACTAATTAAGAGACTGAAAAAACATTGCCGTAAAATTGTATCATTGTAAAATTAGTAATTTGGGGAAATGTCCCTTAATTAGCGTCAGTTTATCAATTTCTTAGTATTAAGAAACTTCTTACACATTTAGTCACAAACATTAGACACGCCTGTGTGCCGAAATAGAAATATATGAACAAAAATGAACAGCAGGGGGCGCTTCAGTTCGAAAAAAATAATTTCGGCCAGGCACAGCTCTGTTTTAAGTCCTGATTTTACTGGGTTTTAATTACTGCAACTCTTAATCTTCTCAAAATATTTAATTTGGCATTTCGTTAGAGTCCATATGGAAGCATCCCGTGTAAACGAAATGAAATGAAATATACAAATTAGCTCACATTTACCAAAAGGTAACACTGAGGTAAGATGTTTCCATGTCTTGCCAAGTATGACGATCATCTGTTGAGCATCAGGTTGCGTGTGGATTTAGATACAAGAGTCAAGGTTAAAACTGTCCTAGTTGGAAAGCTGTAGGCATGCCATTGAGAATAGGGTTTTATCTTAATCGTGTCACTAATGTGCCTGACGTCACGCCCACTACTTCATCCGCAGGAGGATTTTAATGCTTGGCGTATTTTGGTTGTTTCCGGAAACTGATTGCATTCATGTTATCGGTTTTTGATGAACACTTTTTAAATATGCGAATTTGAAAAAAGAATTCTTTTTAAGAAAATATTTCGACTCCTTATAGTATGTTTTAAGTTTCAGTACTAATTAACGCTACTTTAAGGTAACAAGAAAACTAAACTTTGAAATTAATGAACTTTTCTTGCGGTCTTCTCGTGCACTATTCTTCATTAGCTACCCAGTGGCACGTCCGTACCAAATGCCCCTGTTAAGAGCCATGGGACTCAAAATTATAAACTGCCTACATAAACCTCTGATGAATGTTATTCTCTACTTTAATTATGCATGACGTTAACTAAAGTGGTATTTTAATCGTGTTATGTTAAAAGAGACATCAAACTTATAGCACTTGCAAAGGGGACACTGAAAAATGTATTTTACCGTTAATAAATCGCCTTTGCGCTTCTTAGGGCAAACAGCCCCTCAGAATAATAACCAGTCTCTTCTGAAGTTTTACAAACCCGATTTTTATTGCACTGGTAGAGCTGTTGCAGAGCGATGCCGGTCTTAACTGTATTGATTTTTGTATTATATAAAGTTTCATATTAGTTTTGTAATAATACCCAGCAGGGTCAGAGGAGAACCATTTAAACGCTCCCCTTCGGTCAGCTGTTGCTTGTTGTGTGGAGCATTAGAGAAACATTCTCACACCCCTTTGTTCCTGCTGCGGGAGAGCGCCCTCGTATGGCAATGTTTGTAATAACAGTGAAACACAGTACTTCTGAAGAAAACAAATGCGTCTTTGTCGCTGCATTCAAAGCAAGATGGGGGGGGCAGCGGTATAAAGATTTACAAAGTTGTGAGACACACACATACACTCTACACTAACACTCGTTCTCACGGAAACTGGGGCACACACACATTCAAACAAAGAGACAGCAATACAAAAGGTTCACATGTAGGTGCACAAACTCTTTTCGTCTGAAAAATTGGGTCATATGCGTACACACACACACACACACACACACAAATCAGTGCCACGCTTGGGCCTTGGCAGAGTCCAGCCAGAAAAGAAAAAAAAAGAGCATGTTGACTCTCGGGGGTAGAACAGGGATCGAGCAGCAATGGTGACTGTGTGGGAGAGAAGCCCACCACTGCGGCCAAGATGAGCACAGACAGGATGGTTTCCTACAGAGCGCCAGCTTTCTCGGCAATACGGCGAATCCTCCTCGTTTTTTGGCTGTCAGGTAAAAAAAAAAAAAAAAGTCAAGTTTTATTTTGTACAGGCTTCAATTTGGCATTCAAATGGCAGTGAATTATTTTAAAGAATGTTTTAACCAGTATGAAGAATCCAGTATGGATGAGACGTCAAAAGAACAGGAGTGTGTGTGTTTCTGCAAGAGAGGAGAAAGTATGCTTCCTTAATAAGCCAGGGGTTATTGAAGTAGACCATTCATTGTTATTTTTCTCTTCTACTGTGAGTACACGTGGCTTTCTCCAAGTTGTCTTTTTTAATTAAACATTTTATGGTCTTTTAATCTTTTGGTTATAGACGAAATCACACAGACGTAAGTGTGAACTTTAAATAACTGCAGCAGCTACATATTAGTTTAAAAAAAGCACAGAAAATGTGACTTAGATACTGTCAAATCTGTTAAGCATAAGGACCCAGGAAGGCAATGCTATTGGTTCATTGCAACCTAAATTCACCAAATTCTGTACAAATTGCTTGAATAATCAGCCATATGCAGCAGTGAGAGACAAATCAAATTAGTAAATCAAGCCGTGGAGGATTTCTGCTCATCTGGCATGATGACACAGAGTAAAAATTCTCTCAGTCAGTTAAGTGTGGAAAATGCAACTGTAAGCCTAACATTAATTTTATTGCTAATTTTTCGAAGCCTTCCTTATTCGTGTTAGTTATCCCTAGAGGTGAAAATCATAGTTTAGTTATACTCACATTAGTAATTAAAAAACACTATCACTCAAAGACACTTGGAGGGGAGATATGCACTGCAAATATACAGTATCCGCATACAGTATAGAACCACAGCACTTAGGGGGCAGATTTAGAAGGAAACCCAGCTGTGGCTCCAGGCCCATTAAATATGGGCTTCTCAGACACTCCGATGATGCCAAACACTGAGACTTAAATGGTGTTTCCTGTTCAATGAGGTTTGGTGAGAGAACCAGTGTCCAGATGTTGATGTTGACATGGGCCTCAACCAATGGCTAGCTGGAAAAACAAGGTGGGGTGAGGCGTTTGGTGGTGGAAACGGTCTGATTTGATTAAAGAGCTTGGTTTCTGGTGGAAGCAGAAGTAGTTATGAAGGATCACTGTGGCCTGGATGAGCCACACTTGTGTTTCCACCGTAAATAAGTAAGTTTCAAATCTTTTTGAGTCCAACAAAGACTCCAGACCCTGTCAGCACGTCATGAATGACTAGCATTGCAGTGACATGACTAACAATCTGACTGCGTGAATCAAGGACTGTGGGTGAGCTCACTTAAATCTGCTCTATGGATGGTTGCGGTAGTTACCGCTTGCCGATAGTGTATTGTCGGCATCATGAGTAGCTTAAGTAAGCCACCCAGAGTCTGCCTTATGGGTACGGTTTACTCTTGAGTATTTCTCAGCTGTCAACATTTTTTGCAATGTCCTTCCAGTCAGTGATATGATTTATGAAAAATGCTAAAAAGCCAGAAGTATGGAATGGCTTCATGCTATTGCATCTGCCCATGTGCAACAGGATTTTGGTATAAGGGATGGTTTTTCTCATCAGCTAGTTGGTGGATCCAGTAGTGGGAGAGCTTTAAGAGCCGTAGTGCCAGCCTTAAATGAATTGGAGCTGTCCCTTAGGTTACTGGTTTGTGGAAGTAGGTTTGGAATTGCAGATTTGGAGAAGGATGGATATTATTGTCTTGTGCAAGGACATAAATGTGGAGGATCAGATTAGAGCCGTCGTGTTTGCCAGAGGCTGTTCAGGGCTGAAACCGTACCAACAGTCCCCGCTCTTCTACTGCTCACCCTAGCAACCCCTGAGCAGGAGAAAGGTTGTCATGGAAACGGAGTGGGGAAGCCTGCTGATGGTCCCAATGGAAAACGGTTTTCTTGGTGTTTGGAAACTGCTACTGACTCTTTGGCTTTGTAGACTTCAAGAGTCAGAATGAATTTTGAGTAAAGTTCAACACTGTAGACTGTAGACCCACGGTTAAACCCATTGGCTTCAATAACAGTCACAGCTAAACAAATACAACAGGTATGTCCATTCTGTTTATTTAGTTTCCTTTTTATTAAAGGTGAAGCAAAATGGGATGTCATGGTGACTCAGTGGGTCATATTGTGACCTCCCATCTGCTCTGTGATGTAGATTTATTGTAATTTAATCCATCCATCCATTTTCCTAACTGCTCAGTCCAATTCAGGGTCCTGGGGGGGGGGGGGGGGCTGAGGCCTATCTCAGGTAGCCATAGGGCACCAGGTTGTGGACGTCCTGGATGGGGTGCCAACCCATTGCAGGGCACGGTCATGCCCTGGACACCGTGGACAATTTGGCCAGACCAATTATCCTACAACTCATGTCTTTGGACTGCGGGAGGAAACCCATGAAGCACGAGGAGAACACGTAAACTCCATGCACACGGAGCCAGAGGCGGGATTCAAACCCCCAACCCTGGAGGTGTGAGGTCACTGTGCCCCCCCCCATAACTGAATTTAACGGTTTATGATTTATAAAATTCTGTGTACATGTGTGAAGAAAGATGTTCTCCCCATTTTTGCAGGGGTTTTTCTCTTATGGAAAAAACAATTTTTGTAATTTCACATGACATTCCATGTGACATTTTTCTATCTGTGAAAGTCTGCCTTCATGTTTTCACATTTATTTTCACAGGTGAAAATTTCATGCAGTATGTGAAAAAAACATCTAACACGTGACTTTTTTTCTCACGTGAAAAACACAATATTTGGAAAACCACGTGTTTTTTCTATAAGGGTCTTGTGGTGCTCTGAAAACACTCAGTCATGTGACTTGCTGTTTCTGAATTGCCTGTAGTTTATGGTTGTGTTTGTGCTTTGCAATAGACCTGGCATCCACTCCAGTGTTTCCCCTGCCCACTGCTTGATGGGACAGGCTTTACACTCACTAGGACACTGCTCTGGTTAAGTAGTTTTCCATATGAAGATTTCCATGTGAAAAAGAAGAAAAAATGATAGTCAGTCTTGGGAGCAACACGCAATACTTATTAAGTAAATCCAGTACATTGTTATGTAGTTATATAAGACTCATGAGGCGGTTTTCTCATGGGGGGTTCCCAGGGGGAGCGCAGACAGTCAACGTCACTGGTCCCGGGGAGCCGGTGCGCGGCACGCTGGGTGAGAACGCCCTACTGTCTGTGCACTACACCAGTTTCAGCACAGACCTCCCCATCATCCGGTGGCAGCTGAGGAAGGACAAGCCTCTGACTGTGGTCCAGTCCTTTGGCACCGATATCATCGGAAACCTTCGGCCTGAGTACCGGGGCCGAGTTCAAGTCTTCGCCAATGGCAGCCTGCAGTTGCACCGCCTGAGGTTGGCTGACGAGGGCACGTATGAAGTGGAGGTCTCCATCACGGATGACACCTTCACCGGGGAGACTAGCATCGACCTCACTGTGGATGGTAGGGTTCCCTGTAATGAATATTACGTTGTTTCTAATGTGTACCAAGTCATGCGCTATAATCTGTGTGTCCATCCATCGATCTATCCATCCCTCAGAACTCGTGTCCACACCCCAAGTTGTCATGGAGACGTCTGTTGTGCTGGAACACACGGAACAGTTCTCTCTCAACTGCTCCCACGCCAGTGGAACCAGGCCCACCTACAGCTGGCTCAAGGGTGGGAAGCCGCTGGCCAATGATACGCGCCTCCAGCTGTCACCTGACCACAAGTTCCTGACGATCAGCCGGGTGCTGCCCCAGGACGATGGCATCTACGTGTGCCTTGTCGAGAACCCCGTCACAAGTGTCAGAAGCCCTCCAGTCCGGCTCACTGTCTACAGTAGGTGGATGAGTCTCCATCTTGTCCGTACTCCGCGTCAGTGTCCCGCCATGTATTGAACTCGTTAGCATGTTTGATCGTCGCAATGACTTTGGCTTTACTGCTGCTTACAAAAAACGGACGTTTATTTGGGTAAATAACAACAGGCTTCCCAGCAAAGATGGCTTCAGTGTGCTGTTTTCAAACTGCTCTGCAAAAATGAAGAGTTGCTTACTTGGCAGCTGCCCTCACGCCATCCCTCGATACTCTGACAGAAGCACACTTCACGCCTCCGTAATAATAAGTGCTATTTCTGAGACCACAGAGGAATATGAGAGCTGACTCGTCCTCAGCCTCGGTATGTAACTGCAGGGCAGTTCAGGCCCTGTGGCCTCTCTCAGGGGGGCAGGTCTCCGGCCAGTTATGTAGTACATAAGTATTGAACTCACAATAACATCATACTTTGCTCCCCTTCTATCAGAAAACACAATCATGGCATACCTGGTTGCCGAATCCGGCAGAATCAGGCTCGTTGGCTTGGTTTGATGCATATATGCTGTCTGACTGTCACTATTCAACTGTTTTGGGGGGAGGGCTTAGGACAGGCCTGGTCAGGGTCTTGGGGGAGTCCTAGAGCCTCTGCCAGGCAGACGAGGGCACAACGTTGGGGTACACCCCAGATGGGATGCAAGTGGGGGCTGTACTGCTGGTCGTAAATATACTACACAAAGGGATAGCATTTATTTGCCCTGTGATCTCACAGTGTGCAGTGTATGGGGTCCCAATTAACTGTGACGATCTTCAAACGTAACAACTGCAGCATGGACTTCAGCACATTCTGTGAGGAGCTCACCAGTACAGCAGGAAGCCCCAGTGAAGTCGTTAATGGCCACATTTCCATTATTCTTGCGCTCTGCTACAGTCACTAGAGAGATCGTTAAGCCCTTGGGGTGTAGAGTGCCCTTTACACCGACTGCCTCATCACAATGGCTAAGAGTTCCTCATTCGGGAACTTGCTAAACAGTGCCAGGAATCTACCCGTTGGCTGGGAGGGTGCCTCTTTCATGAAGTGTGGCTACCGGAACAGCTTTAGAACATTCCGGATGGTTTGAGGCTGTCCTTCCCCCCCCTTCCTCTTGACTGTTGTTTGCTTAGAACTGGAGAAGGCCAGTCTCCGGCTCTATCGTGTCCGTATTATTAGCAGGGCAGATGGAGGGTGACTGCCTTGTTAGAGTGGAGTTTCTCTTTTCAGGACGGAGCTTTCTCTACATCATCCTTTCCTCCGGGGGGGTTTTCCTCCTCGTCACCCTGGTGACCGTGTGTGTTTGCTGGACCCCCTCCAAGAAGTGAGAATTGCTTTTGCGTTTCTGTCGCCGTCCAGAGCCCCGGGGGGTGGCTGAGCTCTGCATTGGGGCCTCAAAAATATCCATGAAACCAAAGCGCTGTGAAACTTTGGGAGAAAATAACACTAAGGATTGGACACAATCTGTACAAATATATAATGTTAGGGTATCATATTACAATAATCAGCCGAAGGGAGACATCATTTCAGTGACAGAATATGATGTAATGTAAATATTCTGTAATTCACATTAAGCTAAAGGAAATTACTTTAAAATAAATCTTAGAGCCATTTTTAAAATATAAAATGTACTGATATATATAGACATTTGTTATTGTTTGTAGCTTAGCAAAGCAGTTCCTAATCTTAGCTTTAATCACGGGGTATTTACGTTTGTACTATACTTAATTTGACCTGTATATTCCTTGAATGACGTACACGTACTGATTCCAGTAAGTGAAGACATTTGTGTCTTTGTTACAGAGAAAAACAGAGCCAAGCGAGCTCTGTGAAGTACGTGGATCAGAACCGGACAAAGCACAAGGGTAAGGTGGAACAGTACCGTTATCAGCCTGTGATTTGCCCTGTACCAATATGTTGGACCTTTCAGCACTTTTCTCAACATCCATTTTCAGACCCCCTCGAGGAGCGGTCTGCGCACCCTGCCAGCCACGCCCATGTCACAGGACTTCCCCTGTCACATAGCCCACAGGGTTCCGTGCGGCCCGTGGCCCCCCCACCACGTGCGCAGAAGCCCTGCCCCTCGCTGGGCTTTCCAACTGTGAAACCACCAAGCGAATCGAAGCTCACCGTGCTGTCCAGTGGCCAACCTCAGTCATGATGCCCCCCCCCCCCCCCCCCCTCCCCTCCCCCCCGCCTTTTTTCTTCCCCCCCCCCCCCCCCCTCTCCCTCCCCTTCTCTCTTTTTTTTTTTTGTTTTTTTTTTTTT
>JAACJT020000031.1:9540708-9563150 GCA_009936485.2 Gymnarchus niloticus | reverse complement strand
CCCGCGGCCCCCCCCCCGCCGGCCCGCACGCCCTCCCCCCCGCGGGGCTTTCCCCCGGTGAAACCGCCAGACGAAACGGCAGCCACCGCGGCTTCCGGTGGCCAACCCCTTGCTTGGTGCCCCCCCCCCCCCCAGTTCTGTCATTACTGTGTAAATTCTGCTCCCCCGTCACCTCACTATGTGCCATCTTTTATTATCTTTATTTGCTTTGTTTTTTTGTCTGGTCATTTAGATATTTTGTATTTTCACAAACGTGTGGCGTAATCTTGAAAAGGTCAATATAGATTCTAAGACGACTAAAAGGTATTGCATCCCTTAGCCTAAGTCTTTATACTTCTCACCCTAGCAACTGTCCTCTGAGGTCTGACCGTAAACTACCCTGCACCTCCTTACCTGATGGTGGGGATCATCCTGGGATGATCCAACTTTGGGACCGTCTTCGCTTGTGATCCTTCTAGGAAAATGAGCACCTTTCTTTCAACAGGAACACGTGCTGCTTTCCGCAAATTACTGGGATCAGGTATTTCAGCCCTAAGATCACATCTCAAGACAAACAACTTCAACCCTCTACATGGCAGCTATTTTAATAACTGTAAGATTTTATAACTAGTCAGTGTTCATGTAAAGCCTGTATAGTTACATATTTCAATAAAAATTTAACTTCATTATATTTTCATGCATGTTTTGACTCTTAACCTCTCTGGTAACCTGCAGACTTGTTTCCATCTCCAAGTGACCAGCACCTTAACTGCTGTTGTTGACTGTCATTTGTTTGGTTTTGGCTGTAACTGTTTTAGTACGTCTCTGCGAGCCGCTTGTCTCGGCAGCTGTGGGTGCAAAGGTGCAAGAAGGAGCTGTGTTCCCAGTGGATCAGCTGAAGGTCCTCCTGTTCTAGTCTGTACTTTTCTGAAAAGGCGTCACATGGTTCCCGTCTGCTGGCTGAGTCAAAGCAGAACATGACATTCCTGCTAATGCTCTTGGAATACAAGAACGCGTGCTCACATCGAGGACATTTTACTGACTGGGTTTTTTTAACCTGTATCAAGGCCAAGTTAAGCTCACCGCTTCTGGAATCACAGTTTCTGTATTAGTTGTGCACAACAGAAGTATACATTTATCTGCTATTTCTTGTAAAATTTATTCTTTGTTTTCCTGCAGGGTATAATAACTGCCACTAACGACAGAAATGAAGAACTGACCAATTAAAAACTTGTAGTTAAAAATAGTAGGGATGTGACAAACGAGGCTTCAAAATCCATGGTGGGTGAGAGTATCTGGAACTAACCAATCAAAGCTGGTCCTAAATGAGGTTTCAAAATCTGTGGTGGCGGGATTGTCTTGAACTAACCTGTGAAAGCTGGCCCTAAATGATTCTTTGAAACAGATGGTGGAGGGAGCATTCTGAATCAATGCTGATGAGTTTTGAAGCCTTATTTGTGCCATCAATAAAAAATCTAATATGCATACAGTTAACTCATTAAAAATAAGAGATATCATTTTAAAGGGATGACATGATGTTAACAGCAGAGTAATGACCCGTGGGGCAATTCAAAGGTCAACTGTAGAGAAATCTAGGATATCCAGGTTTTGTTCTTCTGGGGCGTGGTGTACAGTGTCCCCTTTGACTTAATTTTGGTTTATTTGGTTGTTTCCTGAATAAATCAGACCCCTTACGTCTCAATAACCCAAATGTTTTAAAGGTTCTATCATTTTATTAATTGGGCTGTACCTGTAATAGTGTATATACATGCAAATCCTGTTAATTTTGCCATTAAAAATGTTCTGTTAACTAGCCATTATTTAATTTCATAATGGCTTAATTCCCCTTAGCCATGCAAGATTTACACATGAAAAAGACTGGTAGACTAAGTAAGTTCATTTCTAAATTACTCCGTTTTGTTTAAGAATTTTGAGTGAAGTGGTTCAAATAAATGGAATGCATTTGAATGTGTTTACACAAATGCACTGGATACAAAATACTTTTGTAAGCATCATAATTGACCAATAATTAAAGGATAAGAAATAATTTGGATAAGAAATCTGAGAATGTGAACCAGACTGGACATACGTGGGTCAGGCACAGGACACTCAAAGGACACACACATTACACACAGAGGACACACTGGACTCCCAGAAACTGTTGTATGACCAAAAGACCCAGCGGCTCCAGGGAGAATGTGCCCTTCCACTATTCACGCACATTTTTCTGTTTGATAAACAGATAATCTTGAAGAACACGTGTACTCACTGACACGCCTGTAACACGACAGGCCCTCGTCAGTTGAGTACTGAGTACTGTTGAGTAAACTGTCTCCCTCAGGCCTGCTTCCGGCATGACCCAGTCAAGCACGTGGTTCCCCGTCTTCCAGCGCTAAAATGATGGCCTCCCCTCGAATCTGCCTTCTGCAGCCTCCTCGGGGTAGAATTGTTTTGTAGCCTGTGGGTTTTCCTACAGCCAGCCTCCATGGTTTGACCCCTGGGCTGTATCATCCAGCTTCCTAAGGGAAGATCATAATGCCGGGATAACTAAGCAACCCACGCCTCCTACTTTATGCACCAGTGTTTTAAATTGACTTTGATTTATGGAGAGATCTCTCGTCTGGTATATTAACTGGGCCAGGTAAGCAGGTTGGGAGAGGTGTAATTATACCTCAGGGGCTGGATGGCATCTCCGACTGCCTCTCAGCCTTTACCCCGCCGTGACATATTGCTGCCGAATAAAGCTTCAGGAGGTTGTTTTGCCTCTCGTGGTAATTGATGGCACTGCAAGGTGTCCCAGAGAGGCTGCTGAATAAGGCAGTCAGTCTCCTTTCTGTATTGCTGTTCTCAGTCCGTTCCTTCATCAGCTGCTTTCAGACGGTTCAGTTCTCCTTTCCTCACATAAATGGTTGATTTTGGGGTCAGAATGTATTATTTAATAACACCAGATAGACAGGCAGTAGTAGTATGGGCTAAAGTGTTGCCGTGGCGACGGTCAGCAAGCCATACCATTGGTGTAGAGGTTATGAGCTAAACTCTACTAATGAAACCATCAGTGGATTTAACATTGAGTGGGGTGCAGGGCTTTATGTTTAAGTCCAAATCCTGTACAGCCACTTTAAAACAGAATTGTTTCTGTCAGCTAGAGAAAGCTATATTGGGAACAGATAGAATAGAAGTCAGCCCTCCAGGACATCTTCAAGTCATTCTGTTATTTTCTTTTCTGTTTTATACTTTTGTCACTGTCTTTGGAGGGAACAATTTGCCCACACACACCACAAGGCGACCTGCCCAGCACAATAATAGCTTTGAAATACAAGGTTTATAAAAGGTTTTTGAACTTCCCAATGGCTTTCAGAGTGTGAGGAATATTTGTGAAATGTTCCAAATGAACCCTGAAAGAATGAATGATGCGGAGTTTCAAAGATTGCATCTCACCGTGTCTGCAAATCGTCGACTCATTGAAGGATGGTGATAAACAAGTAAAACCCTATTCTCTCTCAGCTGTCCATGGTGTCAGGGAGACAGGGGGCAGCCTCCCCATTGCCTTGGTAACAGTCCATTTGTGACAGCTGAGTATGGCATATTTAAGGCCAGTCTTTATTCCCCAGATCCCCTATGTTATTCTCTGCACAGGTCCCTGTTGGCTGCACCTCCAGGAAGCTCAATCAGCGAGGAACTAAGGACTTCAAAAATACAGTGAGCCTGGGGAGTTCTGTCTCTGTCAGGGGAAATCTGTCTTAGCCCCTGACCTTCTGTGAGTGAAGGGAAATCTGTCTTAGCCCCAACTCTCTGTGAGCAAAGGGAAATCTGTCTTACCCTATGTCTCTGTGTTAGTTGGTGTAAATTTGTCTTACGCCATGTCTCTGCGTTAACTGGTATAAATCTGCCTTATGCCATGTCTCTGTGCTAGCTGGCATAAATTTGTCTTACCCCATGTCTCTGTGCTAGCTGGTGTAAATCTACCTTACCCCATGTCTCTGTGTTAGCTGATGTAAATCTGTCTTGCCCCATGATTCTGTGTTAGCTGGTGTAAATCTGCCTTGCCACATGTCTCTGCGCTAGCTGGTGTAAATCTGCTTTGCCTTGTGTCTCCATGTTAATTGTAGGATATCTGTCTTGCCCTCTGACTCTGTGAGAGCTTGTTGAAATCTGTCCTTTGCCTCTGTCTCTGTGTGAGCTGACGGAAATCTCTTACCTTCTGTCTCTGTGTGAGCTGTTGGGAAATTGCCGGTGACTCCACCAATGACATTCTCGGTTTCTGAAATAGGATGTTTATTTTAGACTTAAAGTCAGTGGTATGTTATTATTTGTCTACCATGATGATTCTACCAAAGTCCTACAAAGTCCTACACATATTAGTCATATACCTAAACTGTTACATAGGACATTCATAAAAGTATATCATATGTTTTAAAAGAAATTTGACCTTTTCATCTTCATTGACGTTTGGTGTAGTGCTTAACTATCTTGATTATTAAATACACCTATCTCATTCCTCAGTTTTAGATCTTCCTGCTTATGAATCAGTAAGTGAAGAGTGCCAGCATGGGGTGTGGCACCTCCTCCTACACCCAAAAACCATCAACCTGGACATGAATGGGAAGGTGTGAAAGATAAACCCAGGCAGGTCATCACTGGGACCTCAACAGCACTGGTGAACACAGGTGACATGGAAATATGGCCTGCAGTCAGAATGAAATCCAGGAAGTACTCCAGTCAAGGCCTGTAGGAAGGCTCTCCATTCAAAAGCAGAAGATATAATGTATGGCCTGCAGTGATACTGTGTGAGCTTACACATGGTCAGATGTGCCCACCCTGGTATTATGGACACCTCAAGATCACTTTTGTTTCTCTGAAGATGTTCAGATGGGTTTCCTCTCACCCATGACCTTTGGTCCTTGTCAGCTGGAAAGCATTGATCTACCCTTTATCATCTCTTACTTTCATTCAGTTTCTTTTTCTCTGTCCGTACTCCAAACATGAGATGGAGAGTTTACCTTGTTGACCTGTGGTAAAAATAAACCAAACACCAGCGGGAAACACCGGTCTCAAAGGTATCTGTGGCACAGAAGCCTGCAGTGACTCCTGCAGCTACCACAAGTGCATTCTGGGAATGAGTGGATGGATGGATGGATGGATGGATGGATGGATGGATGGATGGATGGATGGATGGAAAAATCCAGACATTTCGACAATGGAAGAACTACATGCTAATTTGATCACTTACAATCCAACATCTTCTGTGAAGTAGATTTAGAAAAATGCTCATATATTTAGTCTGGGCAATTCAATGAGAAAAAATTCTGTTGACCCAAGTTTCTGTACCACAGATTAATGAGGCTATAATTCTGGAGTAATATTCCACACCAGCCTTAATTTATAAATCTGGGGTTCAATACAGCATTTTTCACCAGCCTAATGAGTGGAATTTCAAAACATTGATCTGGCTTCATTCACTATTTTAAAAACACTGTTAAATCTGAGAAATTTGAGCAAATTAGTACATCCTCCTTGCATTTATCTTCTGACACATTAGTTCTCATAATAGAGTTGCTAATTAACAACAAAACTCTTAAAGTTATAGCTTTATTGCCAGCAAGTAATTAATATGGTTATAGAGCGTGTGACTAATTTATCTGCCACAGGCTTAATGCCCTGGCCGGCCTTTGTTCTTTTTTCGAGTTCGGCGAATGCTTTGGTTTTGGAAAACGTGAGGTTGAGAAGCTGCAGTTCATCGATGAGAGGACTGGGCCCTCCCTCCTCCTCTGCATGTGCCCGGTGCTGACCCAAAGGCAGGCTGGAGTGGACAGCTGGAAATGAACTTTACGATGGGCTGTTAATTTGCAGGCTTCCTGTCCAAGCTGCCCAAGGTTCAGTCAACCTTAAATGGCTTGACAAACACCAATTCACTGCTCTTCCTTTTCCATCACATTTCTGGCTTCAGTTCTTTGTGTTTTCCTTGAGTTTATTCGGGATCTTTTTTGAGTCTTCGATGATGTACACTTCTCCACCGTAAAAAACTGAATGCTGATGAAGATGTTCTTTTACTCCTGCTACACCTAATTTTAATCATTTCATGTTATCATTTGCTGGTTTATTGAGTTCCTCGCTGAATGACTTCCTGGTCTGACTGGGAGCTTTGACTGATGGTTAATGCTTCCCTGTTGCATGGTCTTTAGCTGATGCTGCAGTTCGTTCGACATCAAGGAGCTGCTCTGTTCTTCCTGTAACATTCCCAGGTGAGGATCATGTGACTCTGCAGTGGCCTTTCCTTCTCCTTTCTGTTCTGCTCATGTGATCCTGCTTCACACCAGCACTGGCTCCTCCCGCCAGTCATATATCAGTTGCCATGTAAACATGCAGCATCCACAAAGTGGTCACTCATCCACAGGAATACGCCCATTATGATGGTGGACTCTGAGGGAGCCCTAGTCTCCCTGTGAGTCAATTCACAAAGTTCATTGTATTTCTTTTACAAACAATGGGCCAAACATGGGTTGTTCAGCATAGGCAACAGTTATCATTGTTATATTGGCTTTTTCCCCCACAGCTCCTTCTACAAAGTAATTCCTTTACCCAGTTGCCAGTTGACAGGTAAGTCCCTACATACATGTCTGTCTACAGCATACAGAAACGCAGTGGTAGTTTCCCATCGTTCCTAATTCATTGCATATTTACCCATTTGCATTTCCAGCTGGTCACCCTCAGCAGAGAAGGAAGACATGTTTCAGAACATGCTGTCCCAGGTGGCAGAGCCGTTCTGCAGGTAGCTCCTCAATTTTAGTCCACCTCAGCACTATTTCCCCAAAGGCAGCTTCAGTAACAGAGACCTCCTGACTGAACACACAGACTGAGGAGAGCACCTCGGCTTCACTGGACCGTAGCTCTTGATTGAGTAAAAAGGGGTTTTGCCACTGTCTTGAAAAGCTTATCAAATCAACGAGCTGAAAACAGAAGTGAACAACAGACAGGCGAGGCTGGAGAAGAGAGTGGAGTGTATGTGATACAATCACCTCTCTATGTTGTTCTGTCTCTCACGATGTTCATCCTGCATTAGGGGAAAGCGAGGTTTGACTTCTGCGGGTCTGCCGTTTCTCTCCAGTGGAAGGCCTCAAGGAGGTGGAATTAGAGAAGTGTAAGAATGACCTCACGAAAGTGAGAGAGGAGATGACTTCAAGAGGAGGGACGAGGTGTTCCTTGTTTCTATTGCTAACACTATTTTATTGGCAGACATTTTAGCTTAACGTTATGGCTCATACACTTCCTTCATGGGCAGTTGTGTCTTACCTCCCCACATTTCTTCCTCTGTTTAGAGTAACCTGGCCCTGTAAATATAACTTTTCCGATGATAGAAAGAAGCCAAGACCCAGGTGTGATGTCTCCAGCTAGAAAGATCCAGCTGTTGCAGTTGGTATTGCATAAACGCTCAGTCCAGTGCAGGTCATGTGATGAACTAAGTCCTGCTCTTATTTCTCCCAGTACACACTGTCCCAGGAGACCATTGAGGCTCTGATAAAGCTGACATTTGACATTTGTCAAATGTGTGGCACTGGGAGCACAGTGAGGTGACTCAGGTTGACCTGTAATGTGTGTCTGACACCGGGAGGTCTGAGGTGTGTAGCATCTGTTGGTGCGAAACATGTGACTAAGGTGTGCAACCAACAACCGAGTCTTGTACAATGTAAAACGAAAGCATGTAATTATGTGAAGTATGTAACCCAAGGGCTTTTCGTGTGGGGTCTAGATGCTGAGCTGTTTGTGCCATGACCTGGACCTGGTGAAGGAGTTGAACCCAAACCCCATAACACATAGACGTTGGCTCGTAAACTAAACTTGCCCTCAGAAAACAATTTATTCAGGAAACTCAGAATTTGTGGAAGACAACGTTCTGTGTCCAGCTTTCCAGAGAACTACCTAGAGACTTCTTCAACAACATATAAACTAAACTAAACTAAACTAAACTAAACTAAACTAAACACTTAACTGACATACCTAAACCAAGGCTTCAAAATTAAAGTGTTTTGTCATGCGTTCATGCAGCTCAGTATTCAGAGGAACTATGGCAACAACCCCTTCCACAATTTCTTCCACCGCTTCCACCTCACTCAGATGATGTACGGCATGATCCACCTGTGCAACCTACAGGCGAGCATTGCACTAGGTCACCATGTGGCCAGTGAAAGAGGGGGTGAAGTTAGAGAACCCTTGTGGGCTTTGTGTGTCCTCCAGGAGAAGCTGATGATGATAGACATTGGCATCCTTTTGACAGTTACTGTGTGACCTGGACCACCAACACATGAGCAATCTCTGAGCTCTGCCCTGCTAGTGTTTGTCTCAATGATTCCTGACCCCTTGTTAAGGTGCCACCATATTAAAATCTCATGGATGCAGCAATCCCATTAATGACAATGTAGGACATGGATCAGGTAAGCCAAGCCAAAGACCAAAAGACTAAATACCATATATGGGCATGGAAAAGGTTTTTAAATAAATGGGTGGAGCTATATGCCCTATATAGCATTTGAATGCTGAAAGCTTATAAATATTTTCAATGAAATCAAATACCATGTATTGGATGGGAGGGTTAAACTGAGGTAAATTGACGTGGGTGGGACTGAATGGCAGCAAACTGTGAAGATGAGCTCATGGCCCACCTGACTGCCTCTGCACTGCAGGTACCAAATCAACGCCCGCACAGAGCTGGCAGTCCGCTACAATGACATCTCCCCACCGGAGAATCACCACTGTGGAGTGGACTTCCAGATTCTCTCCCTGCCCAAGTGCAACATCTTTGCTAACATCGAACCTGAGGCCGATAAGCAGATCCGACAGGTTGGCCCATTGAAGCCAATCGCTTCACACATGATGTTAAAGGCATGGCTGAAGAATGACAGTGGAGTCAAATATAGAAAAGTGTGCTGGTGATTTCTTCTCCCTGACAGGACATCATCACTCTGATCTTACCACGGACATGGCCAGGCATGGTGAAATCCTGGACAACCTTGATTTCACCAGGAGCATGTGACGTGTGCTCCTCCATGTGTACTGTGCAACAGGGCCCGATTGTGGCGTCTGATTAATCCCACGGTGGTTTTTGCTCCTGCTAACTCCACATTGTCTCCACATGTTTAGCTGAAGATGGTGCAGATCAAGTGCTGTGACATCTCCAATGAGGTCTGGCCGACCGAGGTGCCTGAATCCTGGGAGGACTGTCTCCTGGAGGATCACTCCATTCAGGTCAACCTATCTTTCACACAGCTCAGGACTGAGTATGCCTGTGATCAATGAGACTGTGCTAAATGACTGTGTTACTTGCAAAGTGTCTGATTTGAGTGACATTGTGAGTCGTGTTGTATTCCTGGGCAGAGGTTCTGACTAGAACTGTGCAGACTGTAGCTGTGCTGAGTGTGGTATAGCTGACTGACTGCGCTATGAATGTGCCAATCTAGGTTGGGATACTCCTCAACAGCTGATATCATTGACTGACTGTGCTGACCTTGACTGTAAAAAGGTTGACTATGCTGAGCTTGACTGTGCTGAATCACTGTCCCTGCCCCTATAGAGTGACAGAGAGAAATCTGAAGGGCTCCCCTTTGCTCCCTTTATTGATCAGAACAAAGTGACCAAACCCACAGCGCAGATCGGCTTTATTAAATGTGTCCTCGTCCCCATGTTCGAGACGGTCAAGAAGGTACCTGAGCAGAGAGTGTCAGACAGGGATGCAGATGGCGGCACACACTCAACACACATTTACAAAACAAACCAGGCACAAAAATGAACAGATAAACAGCGTTACGGTGTTAACCAATGCAATTACTGAGCGCTAAGGGCTCAGAAATATTGCTAGAAACATTACAGGCTGACTGGAGTAATTTGACTCAAATTACCTGAACAGGAGTGACACCTACTGGACATTTGTAGCTCTTGCATGAACATTCTTTTATTTTTGAATTATAAATATGGCTTTTGATGCCAGGTGTTTACCTGAAGAGACCTGCTTAGCATGTGCTACACGTTACATGATAACCTGTATGCTGGCCATGAGGGTACAACAGCAGTGCCCTAATTTGTATGCCAGCCTGTGCGGTTTTGGGGTTGAGCTCCACTCTGCACCTATCAACTCTTGCCTCAGATTGAGGAGATCATGGTTCAGCCTCTGAGGGACTCCTGTGACCACTACAATTGATGACGTCGTGACTGAGGTAGGCCTTCCTCTTCCCAATTCTCCCATTGCTGCCCTCCCTCCACCCCTCAACTCAAAGAAAATCCTGAAGTTGGTAACACTAAAATTACTGTTTGTGTCTGATTAATATGGTGCCTACTTATAGTCCAGCAGGTGTGAATATTCTGTGTGGCAATTACTGAAAGCGATAGTAGGAAGTTAATAGCTTGTATGCTCAAAGGGGTTTTTTTGGTGTAATATTACATCCTCGGATCTTTTTCGGTTTCTTGCAAAGTTAGGGATCATGTCTTGTCTCTGTGTCTCTGTCCCTGAGTCCAGATGCTGACTTAAAGGCCTGTCTTTTTGTTCTACGAGGCGTAGAAGGAGAAAACAGAAAACTTCCCTTGGGGGGAAATAAGAAATAGGCTTTCCTGTGAGGCGGTAAACCATCGTAGGGGAATAAGCAACTGCAGTGATGCTCAACTCATCCCCAGATAGACTGTCCCCTAGAGGCACATAAAGGATCAACAGCTCCTCATGTACTTTAGCAATCACTGGTCTGTATTTGTACTGTACCTACTCTTAATGTGGACTTGGATTGAAAGAAATCTTTTCTGCAGCACTCCAAGGTCTGGGCTGAGTTTTAGTAATAAAGCCATCACCAGCCATGTTCATTGTAAGGACCCCATTTTGTAGTCTTAGGCAGAGACAAGGTCGTATTGTCCAGCAGCTGGAAGTTGGCTCCACCAGGGCTGTCACGGAGGACTTGGGCGTACTCCTGGAGAAAGACTTAGAAGCTTGAACCTGCGGCCTGTGGCCAAGAGACCCCAGCCTGAGGTAGCAGCTTAGGCTATGAAGCACACATTTCATCCAGTCCTGCACACCCAGTTATTCTTGGCATATTTTGATGAAGTTTTCTTTTAATCATGGATATTACTTGTGGTTATTATTACTGGCCGATAACTGATCTTACTCTACCTACCCATTATGTCCAGTTAAGCTTGGATAGGCCGGTATTTTGAATACAACTGGGCATTAAAAGGATATTTGCATTGCCTCAACAAACAAGTCACACTTGGCAAAGTTTCCTAGCCTATTGAAAAAAATGATCCAAGGTTTAATTTTATTATTTGCTCAATGAATTCTTTCATCCAAAGGGATTTGAATAGTTTCATTTTTATAATTTTGTTTTGCTAAGAGACATGGAGAGACACAGAGACTGTTTAAGTGGCATTATTGTCCTAATTCTTTATCTATTTGAATTATGCAAATAAGAACAAACTGGATTTGAAGATCAAAAGGCCACTGCATTTGTGAGATATATTGATGAAGAGAAGGCAGATCTATTTCTCCCATACAGAACTGTTATTTATCTCACAATGTTTTATTTTTGTGGCCTTCAACTTTAATATTCCTAGTGCTACGTTTGACCTTGAATTTGCTGTAAAAATTTGCGTGTCACCGTCAGAAGCTTGTCAGGTGATGATTTAACGTGCACCTCCACACAAGTAAACGAGGGTCACCCACGAGTGGAGTTTTCTCAGTGTCTTCCATTCCACACTGGTGGCACCCAATAACTGCATGCTGGAATTATTAACAAAATGCTTTTGGATCAAAGCAATCCCATGGTGTTGACTGTCCTGCTCTAAAATGAGATTTGATTTGGTGTGTTGACTTAGAAAGGAGAGATATTAGTGATTCTCTGATGTTTGTTGGAGGCTCAGATACCATTAAGGTTTGTTAATGCAGGAGTAAAGGTCAAGAAAGCAGACAGAATCTCAACCTATTTATGAGAAAATCTTCAGCATCTTTTTCCTTGTTTTGATGTGTTTCACAAATGTATGCAGTTTTGATTGCTTTCAATCTCTACTCCATTTTCGGTGGCGTGTTTGAGTGATGATAACCCATGCTTTGTGTAAACATGTGTAAACATGCCCTATCACTTTCTTATTTGGATAACCGGGTGTACGTCCCACCTATAGCTCCATTGTTATGCCTTTGTACAGTTTCGGTAGGACTGAATATCACTCGGCAATGATTAACCAAAGAAACTCTCCAATCTCACTTTCCAGGTTGATGGTACTCTGGTTGCATGGATGATGTCACTTATTCCCGCACATTGTTACCACAATGAAGCCTTGTTACCTTTGTCACTGGCTGAGCACTGGGTTGTCTTGGCACTACCATATTTTCCACACATGGTGGCAATATTTAACCAGCCAATAATTATTACCCTGTAGATTTGGTTTTAGGTATTATTTTCTGTGGTAATGAGCCAAAGTGTAAAGAGAGCACTTAATTTAAGGTCAGTAACAGTTTCCTCTGTCTGCTACTTATACTCTACTGTTGACCCCATAGGCTTTCAGGCCCAAATCAAGGCTCTGTTCACCAAATCAAAGGCTTTGCTTCTTTCATTATAGACCTAAAGTTTCCCACTGTGCATTGCATTGTCGTGAACCAGGTGTGGCGATTGACTGCAAAGCTAAATGTGGACCATTGTTTTATTCAGGAATACCAAGCAATATGCTCTATCCCATCCATGCATTTTTTCATGACCAGCTACTCATTTTGGAGTCAGAGTGAACCTGGGCCCTGCCCCAGCTGGTACAGACCATATGGTGAGGGGATGTCACGCCATCTCAGAGACAAAAGGGCCTATCTTACGTGGGCAGGAGAAGATCCACCTAAAGAAATGGGGTGAGAATCAAATCCAAACCCTGCAGGTGTGAGGCCGCAGAGACGCTTACTGAAGCACCATGCCGTCGCGTCATAATTCAGTTAGAACGTTAACACTGCTGTCGTTTTTACTGTCCTTAAGGAATCTGTGTGCAGCAAAGGTGAGTAATTGGTGCAGAGATAGCCACACGCCTTGCAGGAACAGAAAGGGAGGTGTCTGGTGATATATTTCAAATCTGTCTTCCCAGATCAACATGCACAGGAGCCAAATGGTTCTTTAAAACGTTCCTGCCAAAGGAACTCAAGGGTTGGGTGACGGGTGCCAGACAAAATCCCCCCCCCCTCCCCCCCCGACAACAGTTATCTTAATGCCAGCAGGAATGAGATAAGACCCGAAAGGCTCCTCTCACTCGAACTCCAAAATAAGACATCAAGGAGTCAGGTTTGCAGAAGTACTGGAAGAGTGGCAGAACTGCAGCAAAGTTCACTGCAAGCTAGGCAGAGTCTTAAAAATATGAGCCCATCCGGGAAAAGAATCTCTCCCGAAACATCACCCTCAATCACACAGATGGTCCTCTCCTACTTGTCCTGGAGCCTCACTCGTACATAGCTGACATTCCAGTTTTTTGGCCAACAAGTTTTTCTCTGAAATCGCTTTCTCCGTCTCCCCATTGTCTGAGGTGTTGTTGACCGCGGAGATGTTTCAATCACTTTGTTCTCTGAAATACACACATAAATTCTCTTCTGGAATAAAATACGAGGATCCAGAGACGAGACAGACAACTTCAAAGCAGCATTTTATGCATTATACATTGGCAACACTTCCTTTTCTGTGTTTTACACAAGGGCAGTTTTTGAACATTATTTTATCACTGCTTTGTTATTTCTGCAGAAGTTCTTACTGAAACTGTATGAACACTAACAGTGTTGTTTACTGGAGAAATAATCACATTTTCTGGTATTTTCACTGCATGGTTTGCTAAACTTTATTCTTTTCTTAGTGTTTGCAACATAGTCTGATAACTGAATTTTTCTGTGTTAACACGAAGGCCCAAAAGAGAGCATTATTGTCATATCCCTCTTAGCGACAGTCCAAAAAAATCTAAGTCAATTACCCTTAGTAATCCAGCCTGACTTAAGACTATCTGCTGCTCCTTATCTGGGTTATCTAGAACCATTTCTACTTTAGGCTGTGTGGGTGGATGAAAGACCGTTTATGGTTCTCCAGAATGCGATAAATAATAAGGCACTAATCACAAAGCAGTGCTGGGGAGATGCAGTGCTGCATGTCAATATCGCAATATAACTTGCAGTTATGTGTGCTTTTGTTTATAAATCTTCAGATAAATAGCAATATTCTTAATAATTTTCACTTGAACTAACAAATTAAATTAAAAGAGAAGGCCCTAAAGACTGTGTAATGTTATGAAGAATTCGAACAATTCGGTAATTTGATGTTTCAACAATCTATCTGAGGTGTGGCATTAGTTGAGACTCTGCATCACATTTATTGTTTTCTGTTCTATAAAATCATAAGACTGTCCATATAGTCTTCAGAAAAATGTCCCTATTCGTCATTTTTCCTTTGTTTACCTCTCAAATGCTGGCCTTCATTCCTTGGCCAGTCAGCATATCCACATCAGAGCTGTGTCTGATTAAAGTTCACAGATTTGCAGCATTAAATGGTCTCGTTGGATCTGATATCTGGTACACATGATTGTTGACACCAGGCAAGCGGGACTTATAAAGGCATGGTCCAATTGAAGCCAGGCAGGCAGGACTTAGAAAGGCATGGTCCATATATAAACAAGCTGCAAGGAAGCATCCATTCAGAGTTTATTGGTTGTGCAGGTACAAAACAGCTTTTTAAATGCATGAAGTGAGAGATTTCTTAAAGTAGTTCAGATTAAGATTCTTTCACATTGGTACATTTGCTTATCTGCACTAGTCACTTTTGTAATGAAGACTGGCAAATTTGAGGAAATATACATTTAAAAAATAGGTTTGTTCTTTGCATCCATGAAAAAGGCTAGACAGCAGAAAACAATGGTTGATGTTTTTTAGTTAGAAGAACTGTATGAAGTTTTCATCCCGTTTTTCACGCCTCGATTAAATATGACTCATTTGCTGTGATAGTTGCAAGCTTGAATGGAGTCCATCACAGCTGGGCTCATGTACAGTATGAAGTGAGGTTGGTTGCAGACTACAGTTGAACACAACTGTGCTGATAGCCTCCGTGGGCTGCACGGTGGTGAACAACAGCTATCAAGAGACTGGATACCAGGAAAAGGATTTCGGCATTTGCCATCGCTTTTAAGCTTACAGTGCTTACGGGTGTACAAAAAAATATCGTGACCCGACCTGCAGTTTTAAGTAGGCAGTGCCTTTTCTGTGACTCACTTCAAAGACTTTGAAAGTATACAAAATCAAACTCAACACGTGGATCCCTCTCCTGGCGATATACACCTACTGACATGAGTCCTCAGAACCTTGACAGAGAAATGAGCTCATCTGTCCTGATCGACTGGGTTAGAGCTGTTCATGGATGAGGCCTCAAAAAGATAGCTCATTGTTACATTTCTTTCCTAGCAACAGTCCAGAATACCCTCATCTTCAGCTGATGTATAGCCAAAGCCCTCTGCACCAGATACTTTATGATGGCTTCTTGACAGTTGTGTCATTACATTGCAAACGTTTTTTCATCAGAGTAGGTGGTCTATGTTACAATACACCAGGCATGAATCAGTGGTGTTATTGGCAGTTTTCCGGCATGTGATCTTGCTTATGGTCATCTTAAGAAGTATGGAAGAGGACAGCTCTGTATGTTTCTGCTCCTGCTTTCTGAAAAGGCCTAGGGCTTATGAATTCTCATCAGAGAAGTAGTATTTAGGACCCGGAGAGACAAATTAAGGGTCAATGAACAGACAGCTTTTGTGCAGCAAGTGCCTTGACGTTGTATAGCTAGGGAGGTAGATGATCATTAGAGAAGAACGTGATATTCTCATCTTCAGGGAAGTACACAATACTTCAGGAGAGTAGATGCTACCTTCATCTTCATACAGACATCTTAAAGCTTAGATACTCTGTCTTGTTCCATCGAATTCTATTAGCTGAGAGACTCCCTAAATCTGAAAAGCCCCCCACGATGTATCACTTATTTTTGTACCCTAGAGCTCTTCCCACACCCAGTAGGGAGTTTTGCTGGAGCTGTTATGTTCTGTCACGCATCATCATTGCAGATGTCTTCTGGTCTTTGTGGTCTGCTCTCGTGAATCCTCATATTGACTGAGCTTTTCCATCTGCACGCCATATGCGAGAGACACTGAGTTAACAGCTCCGTCAGGGGGGCTTCTGGGAAAAGGTGGAGGGACTTCAAAGGACCGACTTGCTCAAGCCATACAACCTCACTGTACCTGAACTACGGTGGCACTCAGAAAGCACTTTCTTTAAAAATGTGAATACAAGTAGAAATTGAATGATCTAAGAAAAAACAGCACAATTATCCAAACTCATTGCATTTTTCTTATGTTATGATACTGTTATCTACATATGTATTAAAAGATTACAAACATTTTGCGGCTGAAAGATGTTAACAACCAAGAAGTACTCATTGATCCATTTTCTCTCATCATATGATCACAATGTCATACAGCACATTGTGAATGAACATGGCCATTAACCACTTGTCAGGGGCAATAAGGACAACTCTTAGTAGGGACTGACCGCAGGCAATGTGAAACTGAAACTGGAAAAAGGGCCGAGCAAATCCTCAGGCATCTGTCAGTTTGGACCTGAAAATAGAATGGAGTGCTGATAGCCATCACAAGGCTAGTGATTTACATAATATGATTCTGCCAATAGTGAAATTCTACTCTCTTACCAATTTTTGCTGCTGCATGTGCTTTGAGGAAAATCCATGTACAAACTTAACTTACTGGTAAAATCTTTGATTAGAGCAGTAACTCCTAGGATTAGAAAGAGCAGCCTTCTGGTCACAAATCCACATCAACCGAAAAGCCAACTTCTGCCCAACAGTACCAGAATGTGTGCTAGTATTTCCAGAGTGGGCAAGTCTCAGAATTAAAGACAAGACCCTAAGCTTCTCAGTGTCTGGCAGAAAAAGGTCCCCCATCCTACAGGTCCACTATACCCTCAAAACATGGTTGATACAATATTTCATATCTCTAGATTGGAATTTTGCATTGTTCACTGAAAAAGTGAAGTCTTCCATGACACAATTAAATCTATTTTAAATACCTTTAATAAAACATTGACCACCTAACTGTCAAAATGGTGTTCTAACCAAAGTCATATGAAACGATTAACTGACAGATTGATGGATGCGGCAACCAGACTGGTTGACTGTTTCCTGGTTTCATTGATAGAATACAATACACAATCTGTACATAATGTAGACTAAAGCTGAGCACTGCTGTGTCAGTTATCCATAGCTATTTACATTACTAGGTCCACTGCCCTTTAATAACCTGCATATTTAGAGTGCTGGCTGTTTAGTTAACGATTAACATCTCTGTCCCCTAATATGACTCAGTGCTTCACAAAGTCAAATGACTGCTATGATTTGCACCAACAACTTTGGCATTCAGCAGCAACAGCAGTGTCAAAAGAAGAATTAATTACAACATGTGGACAAAACATGTTTACCTCATTCAGTTATTTTCAGCCACTGATTACAAATGAAAATGTTTCTGGTGAATCTTGTGCTAGGGTTTAGTGTTTCAGCTCCACTGGTCAAAAATAAATCAAGCTAACATGGTGGTCATTAGCAGGGATGGTCGTAGAGGTGTCTTCATTCAGTAGAATCCCCCTGTTTAATCGAGATCTCTCATCCGGTAGAGATCCTTTCATTGTAGTTCCCTACATTCAGTCAAGTTCTTCTCAAACAGCAGAATTCCATCCATTCAGTAGAGATGCTTTCATTGAGCAGTCCCCCATTCACTAGACTTCCCTCTGTTTTTTAGTTACCCCCCAATCGGAAGGGATCCCTTCATTCAGTTGAGTTCTCTTCATTTATTAGACCTAAAGAAATTGAATGAATCCCCAGCCTGTAAACCTCATACTCATTCAGAGCTGCATTCACTTTTCTATCCTGTGTGATCCAACCAGCAGTAACACTGTCAGTTCCCAGTACTTGCAAAGCTCCTTCTGTCCCTCACGGGCCCTGGGGCCTCCAGTCAGGCCACCCAGCATGTACCGTATTGCAGGGAAATAAACCATCAGAGGAGGCCACGTTTAAGGAAACCCACCCTGACTCCACAGAGGTAATGGACCATTTAATGTGCCAGACTGATCGTCACACAGACTAGATGAATTTTTCACTTTGAAACATTTCTGCCTTTTTGTTGTCCGTTAGATGTTAATTCCAGTGGGATCACTGACAACATGAAGAATCATTTTCTCTTGTTTTTATTTTGTTTTTTTGTAAACTTTGAACTGAATCTTTTTAGGCTGCTCTTCATGATGCAGTGTTATCACTTTGTGCCCCTATCTAATCAGTTTATCTCTCCCTTATTTTGGACCTCTGAATAACCTCAGATACTGTAAATGCTTATAACGTTCTTCAACAGCACATACTAACTGGCAGATGTGAACCAGCTTGAACTTCAATGTTCAGTCATCAGTGATTGTGTTTCACAAAAAATGGACCGCCCCACTTATCTAACTTGACCACGTTCTCAATATCGAGAAATTGCCTCACTTCGTATTCAATGAAATACTTAATTTTTCCTCACAGAATGCTGATCGCCCTAACGCCATGTATCTCTCATTTAAATGTTGAGTCTCGATTTTGCCGTTACTTTACAACTCAGCAATTTATCCCACGCAACAGACTCCACCTCTCGGGCAACAGGAGTGACGGTGGTGGTATGTATGCCTTTAAGAGTACAATCCGCTGCCATTTGTAGCGCTGAACCTGAAACTTGGGAATTCAAGCGATAAGTGTGCACGGTTAGGGCTCTTCAGGAAGTGACGGGACTGAATGGGGGGAAAAAAGAAAACTGTAATAAGCAATCGAACAGACTGAATGAGAAACAGATCTGGAGGTGTTCGCGAAGTGATTTCTGGTAACGCAGTTTGAACTCGTCGCGTCGAAATAAGTTGGAGTCGACTTGAAAACATAGTTTTAAATCTTTAACAGCACAAAGACAGTATTTGGACGGAGGCGTGCACTTTTCCATTAACTTCTTGCAACCTGTACAGGATGGTTCCTTTATGGCGTTACAGTAAAATAGGGGAAGGCGTGCGACTCGTCGAATGCGTCGTTAATCCGGAGCATGCATTTTGCATGCACAGCGATCAGTTGAAACTCAAGTAGCAAATTCCTTTGGAACATCTGATATACATTTCCCCTGCATTTTTCTGACTCGGCGGTAATTTACGCTTCTGGGATGTTTGCTGGGTGGAATTTATCGACATCACTTTGCATTAATGTACTCATTTCTTGGCACCTTCTGCCCGCAATATTCGTGCTTGGTTCCGAACTGAAGGTGAGAGTTCGTTTGGTTGACGGGCAGATCACAGAAGAGACACTGGAAGCGGACAGCGACAAGGACATCATTACACTGGAGTTCAAACAGCGTGATGGTACTTTGATTACTTTTGTCGCTGATTTCAAGAAAGTAAGTGGCCGATTACCCTACGGTGACTCCTGCATTGCGTTAATGATATTCGACGGTTTATGTATACCAGTAAGTGTTTCTCTGAGGTTATCAGGTGTCGTTGGATCCAGAAAGATAATACATGTGATGTTTTTGACTGATCGTCTTTTCCGAGCAATATTTACTGTTTCTGTGGTCATAGAACTTTGGACCCTCGAGAATTACGCACTTAAAAAATGGAAAAATTTTGGTTAGGCACTCGAGTAATCTGCATTTTCATTTTGCTTTATTACAAGCAATCCTCTAGGGGAGATTTAGTATAACCCTGCTTATGAATGGCGAAATGAAAGGCGTCACAATAAACCCTAAAAATGTTCTGCGTGACGTGCTGTACGAGTATTTCGGAACGCATTTCCGCCACGACTTAGACCGTCACCGTAATTCTATTTCGAGCTCTTTGATGTCAGCAATGCGATAGCAGCCTACGTAAGAAATCGTGAACTGTCAAAATCATTCACATAACGACACCGCAAGTTTAGCTTGAGAGTGCCATTGTCTCTAAGGAATGTCAAACTTTGCTAGTGGTCAAGTAACCGGAGTTGGACCGTGATATGTGTGGCTCCGCGGTCGCCATAGGTGCGTCCGTCGCCTTAGCATGGGTGGCAGTGTCGGAAGAAAGCGGCAGAAGCTCGTTTCCAGGCACACCGTGAACGTCACGTTAAAGACTGGCTTCGTGTCCTAGGCAGCTCTGGGTGCAAACACACCCTCTCCGCCTTGTTAGGAGTTTAGCAGGAGTTTGCGGTTCCGATTTGAGAAGAAACGTGTTTGGGGTGGCTGTAGCTCAATGAAGACATAAAGCTATAGTGGTTCCTGCCTTGCATATTACCAAATGTATATATTTTATTCTCCACTGTTATAGTTAAATAGGTCAGACCAAACACAGTATGCATATCTTATATAAACTCACACGCATTCATTGACAAATATCAGATAACAACATGGTATGGGGTTGCAGGATGACTCAGTGGGTAGTACTGCCTCGTGCTGTGTGTGTGTGCTCATGCCCTGTAGTGGACTGGCATCTCATCCATGGTGTGTCCTAGCCTTGTGCTACTTGGGATAGTGTCCAGGCATCCCATGACCCTGGCCATAATAAGTGCTTAGAGGATGGATGGTTGGGTACAATGCATCAGGTATATACTATGCTTTAATGCATTTTGCCGATCACTGATGAATAATTTTGGGACTCCCCTGAATTCACAGGGTAGAGCCAAATATTTGACCTCTTAACAAATGCTATGAGTGTAGGTTACAAGTGCATTACATGACTGTGGTGTTGTTTGTGTTAAACTACTGAAAGTAAGCAGCTAGGTCTAGAACCCTGCAGAGAAGTAACCTGCCCTAATGATGGGACAAATAAGGCTTCAAAATCTGTGATGGGTGGGAGTATCTGGAACTACCAATCAGTGTATTGATTTGTCATTTGGGATGCTCCCACCTGACACAGCTTTTGAAGCCTCATTTAGCACTAGCATTAATTGGTTGATTCAGGATACTCTCACCCACCATGGGGTTTGAAGCCTCATTTGTCCCATCATTAACCTGACCCCTGAATATTTTTTTCATTTGAAAACCTTTAAAATTTAATTTGGGCTTACTGACTAAACAGCCTGTGTATGGAGCAGCCACAGGGAGTGTACAGAATAACTGAAACCCCACATAATATCAAACTTTAACTTTGAAGTGATTGTGTCAATTACAAAGGCAGATCCTGAAGTGAGTCGTATTAGGTTCCATGCCCGCTATAAACAAGGCCTGGCAGTCAGTGCTTTGATATGTGAGTTTCCGAAGCAACATGAGGCAACTAACAGAATTGTAAAGAGGTCAAATAGCTACTGACAAATGGTAGCAAGAGGAAGCTCACTGACAGGGATAGGGGGACTCTTAACTGGAAGATGCCACAAAAGTATGGCTTCAAAAATTAACACAGAACTAAACAGGCATCTCTGGGAACCAGTGTCAATAAAGGTAAATGTCATGCGAACCTGGAATTTATGGCAGGGTGATTGTTTGGATAACCGAAAGTCATAAAGACCCTTAACTGGGTGTAAGGACCACCAAACTGAACTCCTGAGCAGTGGAACAGAGGAGTATGGTCCGTCATCTTTCACCTTTTTTTTTTTTTTTTTTGACAACTGAATGGGTTTACGTAAACATGAGAAAACCCAATGGATGACTTCAACCTTCAGTGTTTGTTGCAAGCTGTTTAACATAAAGGTGGAATCTGTAAATGTGTGATAGCTTAGTATAGCTTAGCAAGGATCCTTGAATTCTAGTTGTGTAACTGGTAAGGATAATAATGCTAGATATTAAACTTCTGATGTTTTCCTTGGGGCTGTACATTAAATTCTGGGGTCATTCACCCATCAAGTCAGTTCTCTCTTCTCTTTCGCTTGCTACTCCTCCTGGAGCATAGGCCGCCCACAAGGGATCTCCAGACATCTCTGTCCTGGGCTGTCTTCTCCAACTGGTTCCAAGTGAACCCCATTGTCTTAATATCTGCCTCAAGGACTTGACGCCAGGTGTTTTTTGGCCTTCCTCTTTTCCTTTTCCCTTGCGGGTTCCACTTTAGGGCTTGTCTAGTGATGTTGGTTGCAGGTTTGCGGAGAGTATGTCCAGTCCAGCCCCATCATCTCTTCATTATCTCATCTTCTACAGGGAGCTGGTTTGTTTTCTTCCTAAGGTCGTCATTACTGATGGTGTCAGGCCAGTATATCTGGAGGATCTTCATTAGGCAGTTGTTGATGAAGACTTGCACTTTCTTGATTGTTGTCACAGGTGTTCTCCAAGTCTCTGCTCCATAAAGTAGAACTGTCTTGACGTTGGTGTTGAGTAGCCTGAGTTTGGTGTGTTTTGACAGTTCCCTGGAACTCCAGATGTTCTTTAGCTGCAAGAATGCAGCCCTTGCCTTGCTGATTCTGGCTTTCACATCAGCATCCGTT
>JAACJT020000031.1:9517181-9535653 GCA_009936485.2 Gymnarchus niloticus | reverse complement strand
CATGTCCCCAAGTCCATGACCTCCCATAATGTCTTCATACCCGGTGTTGTTACTTCCAATCTTGGCATTGAAGTCCCTCATGATGATGATAATGTCCCTCTCTGGGTATTTCTCTACTATGAATTGCAGTCTATTGTAAAACTCCTCTTTGTCTGCCTCTTCACTGTCATTGATTGGAGCATAACACTGGATGACATTCATGTTGATCTTCTTCTTCGTTCTGAAGGCCGTTGTGATGATTCTTGAGCCATGGGCTTCCCAGCCAATGAGAGCTTTGTGTGCTGCTTTGGACAACATCAGTGCTACTCCGTGGGTATGGGGGGCATTCTCCTCTTCATGTCCAGAGTACAACAACATCTCTCCCATGGTCAGTCTCTTCTGTCCAGACTGTGTCCATCTGGTCTCACTGATACCAAGCAGACATAATTTATAGCTCTTCATTTCTGCTGCTACTTGTGAGGTCTTTCCTGTTTCATATGTGGTCCTCACATTGCATGTTCCGATGTTGGCTACCCTAGTCATAAGAAGGGTATTCGGCCTTGTGGGTTCCAGAGTTTTCTGGCTTTCACCACACGGCGTCATAAGTCTTCTTGATGAAGACCAATCCCTTCCCAGGGCTGAGGTATCTAGATTTCTTCTTGTTGGCGTTTCTGTAGCTGGGTTTTTTCTACAAGGTGGGTTAGCTGGCCCAACCCTTCTTTTTTCACATCCGGGCTTGGGACCAGCAATGGCGGAGTTATCAAGTGAGTTAACTGGTACAATTAACACCAGTTCATACCATGGTGTCTGGGTGTCTTCCATGTGTTTTATTGAGTTGTGTATATAGGCTGTAAGTACTGGACATAAGAAAGCCTGCTTGCCGTTTGACTATAATGTAAAGGTTGGTTGAGGAGATGAATTGTGTCTGATAATGTAGTTTTTCTCCTCTCTCAGTCCTCCTGCATGTTTAATGTTGGGACCGGGTATTAAAGGTGCTCAGCACAATGACTCTGTCTTGTTCAAGGCTTTGGGAACAGGGTGGGAGGGTGACATGAAAGACACCACCCTCATGTTGTACTTCCAGGTTTATTCTACTTGCAAAGGAAAGAACCAAGTCAAAGTCCCAGGAAGCTCAGTTATTCCACGCTCAAAGAACATTCCGGATGCCCCCTCAGCCATGTCAGAGACAGGTGTGCCACCTGCCCCTCCCTGTTACCTGCGTTACAGAAGTGCTCAAATTCTGTGTCCTAGGCCTTCTGAGTAGAGCCTTCCAGTGTACGGTTTACTTTTTCTTTCCCAATATGGAGTCTCCCATCATATTGTCTAGTATCTGTCATTCAAATACGCACTCTAATAGTAAAACCTGCTTTTCCAAATAGTAAATTGTGGCTTCTAGTCTGGAGTCAGGGTCAAGAGCTTTTGTTACTGTGAAGCTAAGCATTTTGACTTCTCAGAAGGCATGATCTTTTTTAACCTGGCATTATTATTGGTGCGAGACATGGCCTCCCTCCTGGGATTTTCGCACTCGGCACTGTCTAGCCTTTACAGAGGATGGTGCAATGAAGAAAAGACATCAGTCAGTGGCACTTTGGCGGCTGAAAACTTATTAACGAAAGGTCAGAACAGAATGGTCAGGTTTTTATAAAGTTGACAGGACTGCAGCAAGGATGAAAAACTGCAGTCTGGAGAAAGGCTTCTCTGACTGCACAACTCGCCAAGTCTTGAAGTGAGTCTGCAGAGTGTACTGCCATTATTTTTCTTCATTACCCAAACTGTTCCTGCACTTTGCTGAAATATTAGGCCTATGAGTTAGCTGCTCCTGAAATATACTCATCTCTTCTGGGGTTTTGGAGTTCCAGACAGCACCTTGGAGGTGGCCACTTCACACAAATTGCTCAACTGGGTTGTTGTGACGCTGCCAAGCGATCCTTGGTGTGAACAGTCGCAGAGTCCTGCCATGTTCCTGAGAAGTTCCTAGGCCTCATTAAGGAGGATCTTCTCAAAGCTGTGGCATTTCTGATGGTGTTCCCTCTTCACCTTGCATGCCTTACCCTGTGAAGTTGTTCCTAACTAATAATCATCTACTGTAGGAGCCAGTGTGTCTGTAAAGAGCCAAGGTTGTTTATGATGTGTTGGCCTTTCCAAGGCTGTGCTTGTCAGTGTTGGAGATAATATCTTGAAAGGTTATTTTTGTTTTTGGTCTGGTTTGGTAAATTTTAGTCCTCCTTAGAAGTATTGCTGTGTTTTGACATTACACAAAATCTCTGCAGAGTTGTACTTGTTTCTGTTTCAGAGAAGTATACCCATAATATTTTATGCATATTCTGCATGTTCAGTTAGAGGTCAGGGGTCACGTGTAGGAAGAATCGGTTTCCTGCCAATCTTTGGTTCTGTACATTTGAACACTTTCCCTTCCCTTTGGTGCCGTTTCTGAGAAGAGATGGGCCCTCTACAGCCTGTCTCGGCCTCCACATCTTCCCACGTGGTTCCTGGAGGCTTGGTGCTAAAAGCCATCTATCAGTAAATACCACCACATCCTCACTTCTTCTCTTGCAGTCCTGCCTGTTCCAGCTGCCAGTCAGGTGCTAAGTTCTGCAGTTGAAGATACCTATGTAAGATGCGGGGGGGGGGGGGGCTTCTTTTTGGGGATGACCCACATTTTTTTCTGAAAAAAAAATACTTAATTTCGTTGTACTCGTTACAATGACAATAAAGATATTCTGATTCTGATGTGTAGTGTGTGTTTTGCTTAGAAGTGAAGGGATTTGTGGAATTAAGACGATTAGCATTTTGTATTATTTTTGTGGCTCGCTGCCAGGTCTGGTGTTGTATTGCCAGACTCTAGCTGCTGTTAAGGACAGGCCTGTCTACTAGGCGCGTACGGAGGCACAGATGCAGACGCACACAGAGACCCTAATATGCTTGATCAGGAGGAAGTGCACTTCTTGCGTGCAGCCCTGTTATGTCTTTGAGCAGATGCTTCACCTGAGTAAACTGTGTTCAAGAGCACGTGTGGTCAGCGTGTGAATTCACATGGCTTGCTGCAGCAGGTCGGTTCTGCAAATACAGAATTGGAAAAACACGGCTCTTTTGTCGCACAGTCCTGTGTGCTTCTAAGCTGAACCGAAACTGACAGGACCATGTAAGCCTGTCAGATGTCAATGGCTGAAAAGGGAGATTAGACCAAAGAGTGCAGCCGTCATTGATTGAAATTCACTTCTTCTTCGGGTCTCCCCAGTACAGGCCGCTGTGGTTTCACAGCTTGGTCCGCTGGGAATTCACAAACAAGCTCCTCTGTCCCAGAGCTAAGTCTTTTAAGGGAAGTGGCTGAAAGCTGCTCATTACTGAAATGTTTTCATTGCCATTCCAGAAGAAGTTCCAGAAGGTTCCTGAAGGCTGGCTGACAGAGAGCATTATTTGCCTGTGAAGACGTTTTCATGTCTGGGCTGACAAGCACAGCTAGAGTGTAACCTCACCCACTTTTCATGGCATGTTCTTGCTGTCAGCCCTGTAATTATATGTTGCTGTGGTCCTTTTGATTCTGTGTACACACACTCTAGCTGGTGTGGTCACAGCGGTGCGGGCGTCTGAATGCTGGCAAAGTTGCCACCAATTAAAACCCCAAAACTTAAATCCTACCTGAGGTCAAAGCTGAACTTTCAACAATATTCTTCCAAAATCTTTCGCCCAGATAAGCCAAAGGAATATGTGCCCGCCTGCTCGGCCCCCTTGCATCATTTTGTGTGGGTTATTTTTAACACTGGGTAGCTTTTGAGCTCCCCAGAGGTGGTGAAGGAGTGCTTGTACGTAGACTGGGAACTGTAAAATAAAAATACTGATGTTTTGAAGTGTTTGATGTATGAAAAGTGGCTCAGTTTAAAAGTACACAGTTGCGTACTGCCTTAAAGCTGCTCGTTCTCGTGGTGAAATTCTCCCATATTGCTCTGGTAATTTGTAGCCTTATTTTTTTGGTGGGAGTCTGCAGATCCTGTCTTGAAGCAGCCGTTATAAAAATACAAGCTTACCTTGAAAAGGCAGGAAGTGGGCGAGGAGGGACAATGTTTTTTGGGTGAAATTGGCACAGCTGGTGATAGGGGAAGGACCTTGTGGGTGGAGGGACCCACAGGTGCCCAGGAAATGGGCTCTCAGGTTCCACAGTCTGTTTATAGCTGACTGCATCATTCAAGGGCAGCAAAGGTCAAGCCTGTTCTGCTCTTATCATTAGAGAAGATGTCAACGTCTTTAGTTGCTATTGAAATCTGGGTCTTATAAGCAAACCCATGTAGGCAGGATTCATACATGATATAACAGTGGTTTTCTTGGAAGCCAGGCTTGTCAATGTTGGAATGACAGCAATCCTCCCCTCCCACTCCGTTAAGGACATCAGAATGATGACAAGAGGTGGCGGTGGAGGAAACGTTCCCAGCTAACTCGTGCCTAAGGTTCTTCCATTAGGGCCGGGCATGGATTTGGGGCAGCTCTTTAAGAAGTTCCCTCCCAAACTTCAATGACGAATGCCGTTTAGAGGTGTTCTATGTAAAAACAAGATACTAAGGAGCTTGTTTTCTTTTTGTACAGAAAAGTGCCTCGGGAAGTATAGAGACTAGTTAACTGAGTTACGATGTCCTTATGGAGCACATGAACGCCTTTCCGATGTCCATCATCAGCTGTAACAAATAGATTTGGCCAAATAGGTTCTAGTACTAGAGAATAACCATGACTTTTCAGGGAGTTCTGTACCACTTGTTGGCATTTCTTGGGTACCCCTGAGTGTGTTCCCGTGTGCATTTTGCCACATTTAGGCTGCTCTGCCTTACCAGACTTGGATAAACTCTTCACTGGACTGTCAGTGCCGGGGGATTCAGGAAGTTCTAGTTCTGTCAGCTTCCGTGACTTCCGTGTGTGGTTCTATTCAGAGATAGACCAATATGATGGACACTTTGGGGTTAACTCGAGATGGACCTGTCATAATGGTCATAATGAGTGTTGATTGCAGTGCTCCCTGTATAGATAGTGTTGCCTGTGAAGGCGTGCTCACTTTTGTGTGTGTGTGTGTGTGTGTACACGCTGCGTATGGCTGCTGGGTGTGTGTGCACTTCGGCTGTTCGTGTGGGCTGTTGTGAGGCTTAGCCAGTAGGATGCTGGCCAACTGATGAGTGGGCTGAAAGGTCCCTGGCCTCTCTTCCTTGTCTACCCATCATGCACCACTGTCTCCGCTTGGACAGCTGCCAGATCGCAGTGTCAGTGGAGCTGGATGCCGTGAAGCGTCTTGAACACAGTCACTCAGCCACATGATCTAAAGTTCGGTTATTTCGTGACATGGCAGAAGATGGGTAGACTGGGGTGTATGTTATGTAACTTTTGTATCTACTTCCTGTCAACTTCCTATGAACCCTGTAAACCATTGTGAGCAATTTTAAGTAATTTCTTCGGTAGTGTTGTTTTCTTTGTTCAAACCCAACTTTATGTTGATTAACTTCTCAGTGAAATGGATGCTTCAGACGATGTGCTCTTCTATGTAAAAATGTTCAGCACTTTGTTCAAATTGTGAATCGCTACAGCCGCCTCTCCTTAGGCCTGAAGTTATAGTTTAATGATACAAGCATCTGACGTGATAAGGATACTAGACTTAAGTAAATTTAAGGAGTGCTGCATTGTAAGGGTGATATTGAGATCGCAGGGTGTGGTTTCACTGTAGAGTTGTGGTGTTTGATGGAAGGTGGGGTGTTATAGCTTTATCTGGCCTACATCTCTCTCTCTCTCTCTCTCTCTCGCTCTCGCTCTTTTTTTTTTTTTTTTTTTAATAGGAAGTGAAGATCTTTCGAACCCTGATCCTGGGTGAGCTGGAGCGGGGTCAGAGGCAGTATCAGGTGCTGTGCTTCGTCACCAGGCTTAACCACAATGAGCTCATCTCCAGTGAGTCCATGGCCCGCCTGCGTCAGGTGAGACCTCTTCATGACCCGTAGGCCTGTGGAGACCCGCCGTAGTCCCTGTCTCCTTCAGCATGTAGATGATGTGTTTTAATAGGCAACTGGACGATATGCCAGGTCAGGTGACATACTGGCTGTTGTGATGGTTGAGGGCACTTTCACTCAACACTCACCGGGGTGTGGAGTTGGGGTCTCTTTCTGTGTGCCCTTGGTGTCCCCTGAGGTCAGCAAGCTGTCCAATCCCGTTACAGAGAAACCCTCGGGCCATCCGCTCGGCTGAAGAGCGACGGGGCATGGAGCAGCTGAGCGTGAGTGTGGCCGTAAGCTTAAACCGAGCGTGGCAGCTCAGCCCCCACCTCCATGACATGTGCAGCGAGGCAGGTGGGGCCATCTACACCCAACAGGCTGACGCGCAACATTGGCTGGACCACGGTGAGCTTTTTCAGTATAGGACTCCCACGCTCTTTTACACGTCTGACGCATCTGAGATACCATAGTGTGTCAACAGGCCACTTGTTCATCTGCCGTGGATAGTATCTCCAGTAGCTCCCACCTGATTCATACACTTGTTTCCCCTAGGTGTGGAAATGGCCACATTTCAGACGCTACCCCAGGCGTGGGAGGTCCCGGGACTGGAGGACTGTCCGTCTGTGCAGGGCCTATGGCAACCCTGCGTCTGCCGATACAGCCTGCGCCTGGAGTGGTACCCCTGCTTGCTGCGTTACTGCCACACGCACACAGTCAGGGCCAGCCCCTACAAATGTGGCATCAGGAGCTGTAGCAAAGGGTACCACTTCCGCTTCTATGTTCCCTACAGACAGCTCTGTCTGTGGGATGAAGTGGATGCTTAGATGATTCGCCAAAGCCCCTTGTAATCCTACGCTGTTGACTATCACCCAGCAGCCCACTGCATTCGTGTTAGCTGGAATCAGGGTTCTCTGCTGCCCCTAGTGGCACATAGTGAAGAAACGCATAGGCACAGCAGCTTGCATCTGTGACCGCCCAATCCTTTGCCGTTCTTCTGTGAAGGGATGATTGTTTGAAGGACAGTTGAGAATTCTTTGGTGACTGATATTTCATGTGAGTCCATAGGGTTGCTGGGAGCAACAGGACAGGGTCAGTGTGATGGTTGGCTGTGTACTGATGCACTCCAGCAATGTAGTTCTGTGCTGATTGGTCTGTTTACATTAAGCCAACCCACAGATTGACAGCAGGGGTGTCACATGATGTAGTGCATCCTGCAGCATCCCTCCCTCCAACATTGATCTGTTATCTGCATAGTTGCCAATACTGAAACGTTTCATGGATCTTGCAGATGAACTGCTGAAAAAGAAAATGTGTGTGTAAAATAATGTTCACAATTTCCTCTGTTTTCTTACTAGTTTTATATATGGAGGTAAGTTATGTTTTATAAACAGCGTGTGGACATAAAGCACCCATTTGTAATCGGAAGACTGGACAGAGGCTGGGAATTTGGTTTCTAGCCGTGGATGACATCATGTCACCCTTTAGCCGATATGTTGGCAGGTCTTGAGGTTTCAAAGTGTATCGCATGCACCTGAGAATCGTTAGTGCTCAAGACAAACCCTACTGAATGCAGGCTCTGTTTAAGCCACATAGTTTATTTTAGAGAGACTGTGGGATTGCCAGTGTCCTGTCTGTCTATCTCTCTGTGAAACAGAGGAATCAAGGCTGACTGAATTGAACTGATATGGATGTGGAAAATTGTTCTTTTGAAGTTTGATTTTTGAATTTAATTTTTATATTTTTTCTGATAGGGTCAGTAAGATATATGGTTGTCTAGACAACCACCCTGTAACTTTTCAGTAACAGTGTCTTGGCTCTTTATTGGGCTTGACTGTCCTACTGATCAAGTTGCTGTGTTTTTTTTTTTTTAAACTAAGCTTTTCCTCTAAGTATGTGAAATGTAATGGTGATTGGAGGTAGTCCCCTATCCAAGCAGAAACTCAGGCCAGTTTAGATTTGACCACCCTTTCCTTAGAAAGGAAATTTGACTGTAGAAGAATGCCGATTGTCTGGATGTATGCATTTGCATGAACATAATCACTAAAATGTATTTCCTGTCTTATTTCTTTCAGTTTCAGGGATTTAATTGAAACCAAAGAGTGCATTACATTGTCACATATCAACATTGAATCTATCTGTCATCGAATTTGTCATTCATATATTTGCAACAAAGCACTGGTTTTTGAGTTTATCTTCACAAATTTAGCCTTGCCTTTTTGGGGTAAAAGATTTCTCCCAACAAACATGATGGTGAAGGCCTTAAGTGGGCAACACTGACATCTGGTGTCCATGTGAAGGAATGAAATGAGTCGTGGGATAACAAAAACATGCACCTTTCCTTTCTGAAGCCTCATCCGTTTTAAAAGAATCCAGTTTTACGTAACACAGTAGTATACAACTTGTAGTGGTATTTATTTAAAGGTTTCTGTTTTACGTTTTAATACAGTGCTGTTTATTAAATGTCATTAATTAACTGCCACACCGAAAGTTTAAGTGCCTTAATACGTCATTTAGCAAAAATTGGATTTTATTTTTCTATTGAGATATGGACGAAAGACAAATACAGTAAGTAATTTGACAAGCATTTAGTTATATTTAAGATGCATCAAAATATGTTGCACGGTCATAATAAAGGCTTGTTTGATTTATATTCTCTTTTTCTTCTTTGACTTCATTTTCAAATGATAATGCAACTGCAGCATCGAATGCTAATTTATCGGCAGAAAGGGGCCACCAATCAGACATGCCTACCATAATTGTTAATTTAGTTTAATGCTTCATGATCTGTGTTTACCCGGAAATGTCTTTCCTAAATACAATACACAGCAAAATAGACGTGTGGCTAGTTCCATTTGGTGTACTTGTGGTCCTCAACTTGAGACCAAAATACAGACGTGAGCCGAACTGCTACCCTCTGCTTCTCATTTTTGTTTTCTTTTACAAGCTTTGGTCATAAGTTGAAATTTATTTGTACAAGCTTATGGAGAGTTTGTTGTAAGGCTGAACTGTCTTAAGTCGAAAGGTCATAGGTTGAGGAGCGTCTGTATGCTTGTTTTAAATTGGAGTTATTTTGAATGTGGAGAATGCATTTATGTAAAATTCAGAATCAACAAAAACTAGTCTCCCGCCTGCATAAATGAGATTTACTGCCCCGTTAAAGAGCAAACACGTTGAGATGGAGTTGGAATACAGCACAAATTATCTTCAGGAAATGTTTCTTTTTCCAGGAAATTACAAGTTCGTGTTGTTCTCTTGTGTTACCAGTTAAAAACCATTGTCTTGTATCACACAAATGACCTTCTAAGCAGTGATTGACGCGGATAGTAAAAGGGGCAGGTAAGGCAGGAGGTAGGTGATGGGGGATTTGGGCAGACTCATACCAGATTATCAAAGTCCCAAAACCGGACACTTGTGCAGCCTGCCACAGAAGAAAAGTCATCCAAACGGTGAGGGGCTGGGGGGTGTAGCCGCTCGAGAAATATTGTGCGTTAATTGAAATGCGGGACAAATGAGTATTTTTCCAGATAAAAAAGGACATGCAGACGGAATTAGCGGATTGCCCCAGGAAGCACGGGACGATAGTAAGACGAAGAGTTTGATATGGAGAACTGGTGCCGTGTGTGAAACAGAGACTCGGGATCCTCCAACCAGCGCGACCCTCCCCTGAGGTGCGCCACGAGTCCGGCCGCGTGGCTCCCACGTGACCAACGCTCAAAGTGCCGGCAAAACATGAATGATGAATATGTTAATATGGTGGCCCTGAAGTCGCCCGGGCCGTAGAAATCTTTCCATGTAAATTGTTTGCGGCCGACGATGGAAACCAACAATTAAGCGGGGAACATAAGCTAGAGAGAAGTCTGCTTCTCCACCCAGTTTAAAGATACGACAAAGTGAAAGCTCACTCTGATATCAGATAGCTCCCAGAGCCTTGTTTCCCTGAAGAGTGGCTTTTATGTTCCAAAGATGGTAACGTTAGATTATTCGTATACATCGAAAAGTAAGAAATATCAATATACAACGGCATCATTTTGTCAGATCTGACAATGGTAATTAAGCAGCTTATTTTCGCTGGGAATTTTAACAGTGTTGTTGAACTTTATTCGGTAAGTGTTTTAGACTCGTTTGCACGATGTGTAGCGTTTTATGCTAAGGATTTCAGTTAATGGTCCATGATGTTAAAGTCATACTGCTATCGCCAGGATGGATTGGTAGCTCGGGATACTCCCACCTACCATGGGTTTTGAAGCTTCATTTAGCGCAAACATTCATTCGTTGGTTCAGGATATTCCCACCCACCCAAGTTTTTGAAGCCTCATTTGTCCCATCACTAGTTTAAACGAGGAACATGTCCCATCACTTTTTAACCTGCTCAGCTATTCAGGTAACATGGCTTTCACTTACAAGCTAAACTGACACAATGGAAGAAAAACAAGTGTTGTCAGTTCTGCAACCCAAGGGCAGGTGTACTGGGGGGTATTCCACGAAGCGAGCTAACCTCAAAAGTCAGGCTTATTTCAACAATCCCGGCTAACTTTCCCCAAATTCGGTTCCACAAACGAGGCTAACCTGAAGCGCCGCTTAGTTACTATGGCAACATATGCTCTTGGACTAGCCTGCTCCGTGTCAGGCTAGTTGTGAAGCTTAGCTTAGCTTCATGAATACAATTGGATAAGCCATGTGACGTCACACATCACGTCATTTCGTGGGGCTGGGAATATTCTGCCACTGTTCTCTCAATAATTACTGATTTCATGCAGGCGACTTCAGCTACTCAGACTGTATAAAATGAAAACGAATACATTAAAGGCTTTTACATGAACAACAATGGCGTGGCCGTTTATTCATAATCCAGTTGATGAGGGAGCGCGGATCATTCGTAGAGTTTTCAGGCCACACGTTCCACGAGTCTTTCGGCCCAGGATAGATCCCTTGGATTTTCCGTATGAATATTTATACGAACGCTATAGATTTAGTAGACGCAGTATTAAATATTTGTGTAAATTACTGGAACCTTACATTTCTAATCACACTCGTCGCTCTACAGCCCTTACAGTTTCACAGTCTTTGTGTATCGCTTTGTGTGTCTTTGCCAGTGTGCCATGAAATTATAAAGGTTCACGTTGCACTAAAGCACTTTCTAAATACATTCATCACCTTTCCTGGCCAACGAGGCAAGGAGACTTTCTGGAGTTGATGGTGCAGAATCTATGAACATCCAATCGTTTGCCACAAATCAATCATAAACCGATCAGTAAAATGGATTAGTAACTGCATTCAATTTGCCAGGCTTTCCAAATGTCATTGGAGCCATAAACTGCACCCATGTCAGAAAAAGGGCTCCAATGCACCCATGTCAGAATAAGGGTCCCACGGAGCCTGATTATGTAAACCGCAAATCTTTCCACAGTATTGATCTACAGGTAAGTACCTTATGTTAAGTACATCTAAGGTAAAGTGGTAGTCAAACAATAAGTCTAGTGTCATCATTGACATCTCCCAAAATGTTTCACATGGTATGCAGTGCAATTTGGGTTTTTAAATTAATTCAGTTAAAATGTATCTCCAACTAGATTTACCCTTACCATTTTGAAGAATGTTTCGTATTTAATCTTCACTTGCTGCCAGGACCTTTTAACCCCACTCATGTTGCTCCTAAACCAAGCATTATAATACCTATAATTATATATTTATCACTTTTTGTCTCAGGTGGACCTAAATAATTTGCATGCTGTCCTTAACCGTTTTACAAATGTGCTAAAAAGTAGCCTTACAATTGTGATTAGAATACATCTATGTCAATGAAAACGTTGTTTATTATTGTAACTATACGTTTTAAATACTTAAAGCTGTTTTAATAAATCTTTCGTTCTATAATACATAAATCCTTAACCCTAAGAGGCTACTTGAATTACGTTCTTACGCATTTAGCCTGTCAGCAATTTTCTGCCAAGCAGCCTCACAAGCTTTGTTTATGGCTGTAGTGTTCCCTTTTAAAATTATTATACCTTTATATTCTTCGTAGGGTTACATTAATAATTCTTTGTCTGACTGGGTGAAGAACGCGGCTCTTTCTTTCCCGTCTATTCTTCCCTATCTGGCATCGATTATCAGGACTGCCTCATGTATCGCGTGGATGCGCATGAGCCTCGCTTGCCAAAGCCTGTCTTGAGTTAGCGGGAATGAAATACACCTGAGTTTTTTTCATGGAACTCATTGAGCCTGAAGTGAATTGTAACGCTAACTTAAGCGAGGCTATTTCACATAAGCCTCTATTTTATAAGCTCGCTTCGCGGAATACCCCTCGGGGTAAAACATTCTCCAAACTTAGTTCCTCTTAGAAGTTGTAGAACAGAAGGTTCAGGTAGATCGGGTAGGTCTAAAATGGAACCATAATTAAAAAGTGTTTAGTTTCATTTAGCAAGTGTATGTGTGTTCACTGTGTTCATATATTTTTCACATGGTTTTTCTGTCTATATAAAAAGATACTTCTATAGATATACAAAATATGCATAAATTTATGTAGGTCTTGACATATACATGTATGTACATTTCTTCACCAATAGGCCTTCACACATTTTAAATATACAATACACTTTTGTGGATGTTCACACATCAACATATACAGTGCATGCGACTTAACATGCCAAAACATAAATACATGATGTAGTTCTTCATATGTACTTCAGGTGGCGCTGCACAGTTGCGACCCAAACTCACGTGTAGCAGTATGTCTGGGTGCACGTTTTATTTGTCATTTTAGTCGGACATTATACGTTTCATTTTATGTACGGTCCAGCGTTTTTACTTTTTTGGTTATTTATTACTGCCTTATTTTTATTTGAAAGCATTTATTTATTAGTGTTTTTGTTATTTTACCTGAATGCATGAATATGGGTGAATGAGACATGTAAGCAGTGTGTGTCAATGCAGATATGCCGATGTTGAGTCTGAAACAGATTGTCCTAAAGGGACAATAAAGTATATCTTGATTTTGATGTAGATACATACATACAGATGCATTTGTTCGTGATGCAAACATTCACATGTAAACATATGTTCATCTCTATAGACTACCGCACCTTAATCCAAACTTACTTTTGGTCATTATGTAGCTGGAGTCTTAGCTGATTTATGCAAAATGGCCAAACACAGATAGGCTGCATCCTGGGGAACATGCAAATTGGCCCTTGTCAGTTTTGTGTGACTAGCAAGAAAAGCATGAAGCAAAACCTTCTCTACCTCAGTGGGTACTGATAGAATTTGAATTTTGTCTTCTTGTCTGTGGTGGAAGGTGAACAGAGCCAGTAAAATCATTGTATAATACAGGTAAAAACAAGGTGCATGCAGTTTTTGTAGTCGGTGATGTGGAGGAATATGAACTTAAGGTTAGGTTAGCTGGCACTTTTTGAGAAAGGACTGATCAGGGCAAGAATGTTGACATTTGAATCACACAGAAAAAAAAGTTAATCCCAGGGAGAGGGAGAGATAGAGATCAGATGGAGATGGGACACCCTGGATCTTATGAATATTATAATCATAACTGTGTGCGTAGGAAAATTTGAGAGTTAAATGCATTCGAAGTTGGAGATGATTTTAGTGGTGGAGATTGTTTCTGTGTGACCCTTTAGTAAAATCAGTTGTTTTTATTATTGCAGTCATTAAAATGAGCAATGAGACAGGAGAATCGACTCCACCTCACAACGAACAGCCAGGTAAGAAAAGGTTCCATGCCAGATATACTGGATTGTATATATAAACAGAGGATCTTTGGGTGAAGAACATTTTCTTTGCTTTATGTCTGTCTGAAAGATTATGTCCTTCATCTTTTCAGGGGTTTTTAAACTTCACTTTTAAAATTCACAACCAGGTTTATCTTAAAAGTTGGGCTGTAATTTAACTGAAATATGCTACCAGTTCGGGATTCTGTCATTTTTATAATGATAAGATGAAAAGCAAACAAATTGATTCAGAAAAATGTGTATTATTCTTAACACAGAAAAAGATGTCTGATATATAAAATTAAAGCAGTTGTGTTGTGCGTTAATGTAAGGTACGGCGTATACATGTTGAGGAATGAAAGTCCAAGCGCGGTATTGAAATGACAATCTCTGATGTGATTCTAACTGGTGTTCACCAAGTATTCTAAAGGGCTTGTGATTCAAAGGGCGGAAAGTTTGTGTTTCCAGGGGCAAGTTTGCATGTTATTTGGCTTAGGTTGCATTTTTTTAATACGTTCGATTTTTAAAAATGTTTCTGCTGGGACCTCTTTATCTATATCTGCTCTTTCAGAATTGACTCGAGCGAGAGATCTGTGCACCGTGCCCAAAATGGTTTGAGTCCACTATTCAATGTAAATTTCAAAAATGGAGAAGTTCTTGCCATTTACTTTGAAACGACTGTTGATTTAATGTAGATTTACCCAGAAATTTGAGGAAATCGGTAACAATAGATAAGGTCCTAAATTCAGCCCTGAGAATAAAGAGTCCGTGTGGTATTGCCATTCCACTGAACAGAGAGGGAACAGCCTGTGAAGTTAGAGTTAGGTTAGAGCTGTGGATGTTTGAGTTAGTCTCATGTTAGGGTTATGGGCATTATTTCTGTGTGAATATTGTGGAAGTCAGTGTTTGGTTATTGTTTGGTCCTGGTTATGTGAAGGGACTGAGTATTGGTTTGACGTACATGACACTTGATCAAAACGACAGAGGTCATGTGCCCATAAATTCATTGCTATGACCTTACTGGCACTTAAGTGGCAATGCTAGGTTACCATGTGCCACACTGTATCCTTTTATATACCTTCAAGAGCCATTGTTTACATCCTGGTGCACAAAACTTGACCACTGACAATGCCACCTTGCTCTTCATGCTGATGAGTAGCACACAGGCATACAGGAAGTGGGTTACATTATCTTCCTGCTTCCTGTGCCAAGGTATAGCTTGGCACAGAGGGGGAAGGCACTCAGGAGTCTGAAAACCCCGCCCGACCCTCTTCGTTATCTTTGAGCTCATCACTGGCTCCTCTCTTGAAGGCCTGTAAACATGTAAATGTGGTGGTCTATGGAGGTTGCCAGTGCTACACACCCCTGCCTATTTGCATGAGCTCCTGGTTTCCATATGGTACTCAGAGGAGGAGCATTGCCATACTGGAACCACAGCAAGTCCCCAGTCTGCCGTATAATCCCATATACCCAGTGTACTCATTTGACATTCAAATGAACAAGATCACTACAATTACAGTTTGTCCCTGTCTCCTCCTCTTCCTTTAACTGCAATGAATATGCTTTAAGTATAAGATATATAATTGAATATAAATTTGAGCATTTCTGCATAAGTAGAAATGCAATAATTGAATCATTAATTTCAGCTAATCGTGGAATTAATCATAACTGATGATGGTAATAAAATTGTTACAAGCAAATTAGAGAAATACTTCAGATTTGAAAGAAAAGACGTCAGTACTGTAGCAAAGACTGTACCTCAATGATAAAGTGTTTTAGCAAACTTAAAATTTCAGCTATGTATCATATCAAAATTACTGATTAACTTTCAAAGGTTTGTGGGTCTAGAAGAAATGTTAATATCCCATAGAGGATGGTGCACTGGTAATTAAAAGGAGAAGAGGGCGTAGTGGTTAAGGTGCGGTAATCGAGTTGCTTAAATGGAAAACTTAAACTTTGTGTTTCTTTCCCATAGCTGAACAAAATGGGCTGGAGTTTGCGAGACAAGTAAGTGAATACTGCTGATCAGGATCTGGATGAGTCGAAGACGCCACAGAGATTAGGTCAGAGCTGGAAATGGCGTAGGGTGGGAACGCAGCCAACGGTCCCTCTTTACACTGATCAGGTGTCAGAATGTGGAAAGGGTTAAAGGTCAGACCGGAAGGTGATGAGGTGCTTTTCCATTGTAGATAAAGACCGAGGTTGTCGGTGACTCTTTGGATTCAGTGACCTCACACAAGCCCTATGTGCTGCCTCGGGACACCACCATTAACGGCAGTCAGCTGACAGGGGTATGACACACACACCCCGCCTGGTTCCAGAGGAAAAAAACACCCTTATCAGTGGACTATCCACATTCTTTAGTAACTCCACTGTCCATTGGCATTCAGTGGGTATGACCCTACTGTGCCAAGGGATTAACACCCCTCCCTACAAACATGCACAGAGTATGACTACCCAACTTCCACAGGATTATCACCCCCCACTACAGATGTTCAAATGGTATGACCCCACCCCCCTTCATCTGGTATGAACTCTGTCTTTATTTCAGGATCCTGAGTTTTGCATGTGCATATCGAGTCGCTAAGACATTAACCAAAACTAAACATAAATAAACGTCAGTCATGCTGTGAATGATTATCACAGAGAATTCGGAATAGATTAGGCTGATACAACAAAAATGTTAGATTGGGTCAGGCTGGAGCATGTACAACGTGCCTTTCTCTATATGTCACCACTATACTGAAGCATACAGCACAGCAGTAATCTGACTTTTGGGACCCACGACCTTTGAAGGTCTCCTTCAGGCCCCTTGGCTCCCCTTCATGCTTCATTTTTACACCCCCATTTTACAGGAGCCCTCATCCCTCCATCCTTTGCAGCAGCTGGTCCTGGTTCCTGGGTCACACCTCTCCTCCTCTTCCTTACTGTTGTCCCAAGGACAGAATGGCCATCAAGGTGGGACTTCACATTGCGACCTTGGCCACTAGTGGGCTCTGCATAAAGCATACACTAAACTGTCAACAGCTGAAAATATGCAAATGCTCAGCATTACAGGGAGATTTTTAGGATGTCCACTCTTGTTGACAGCTTTTGTTTTTGAAGATGTATACTAAAGGCCTGTATTATAATAGATATAAGAGCTGTAATTTTTGTTCTTCAATAAAGGGAGACAGTATTGGGGTTGGTGTATACAACAGAAAAATCCGGTACTCTACAAACCATAGAGTCTGCTGTGGTCATTGTTTTAATATGTTGTTCTTGTGTTCTGCAGCATTGCTGCAGCCAAACCTGCTCTCTTTGCCTTCACAGTCCCAGTCTGGCCTACATCAGCACCAGCCTGGATTAGCACTTACACCCCAGGTAAAGAATTCTGTCCTGGGCAGACAACCAGACTTGTTCCTGAGAGCAGACTATGCACGTGGTAAATTTTTTACAGGTCACAGAATTAGTCTGATTCTTCTCAGCCCGGTATGTGGCTCTGTGACTTAGAACTCATTTCCAGAAGGTCGTTGGTTAAATCCCACAGCCACTAGAGTGGCATTGTCTTCACTGGGCCCTTGAGGAGAGCCCCTAACACCAATTACTCCATGGGTCCTGGATGCTGGCTGACCCTGTGCTCTGACCCCAGAACCTGCTCTTTCCTGTATTTGGAGAGCAAGATGCAATATGTGAGACCTCCCCGATGTCTCCGTGGGGATGAATAAAGTATGACTACTCAATTCTATGGTACAATTTCCCTCCCTGCCCTCATACAGGCAGTGAGTCGGACAGGCCTGGCGGGGTCCTTTCTGAATGGTCACCCAGAGATGGCTCAGGTACAAGTGCCTAAACACATGCCCGCCTTGCAGCTGGAGGAAGCCAGTGACCTTGAAGAGCTGGAGCAGTTCGCCAAAGCCTTCAAGCAGAGACGGATTAAGCTGGGGTTCACTCAGGTATGCCAGCACTGTTGCAGCCATTAAAAATTATTATCAGTTTATACATCTTCTACAATCTACAGTTGCCAGGTGTGCTTTACTTAAGGTCTACCACACACACCTGCATGCGGAATTAAAAATTATGTTCCATTCTGAAGTCATCATGTTCGTGTGTTCCAGGGTGATGTGGGCTTGGCGATGGGGAAGCTCTATGGCAACGACTTCAGCCAGACCACCATCTCCCGCTTCGAGGCGCTCAACCTCAGTTTCAAGAACATGTGCAAGCTGAAGCCACTCCTGGAGAAGTGGCTGAGTGATGCAGGTAGGCACCACACATGGGGACTAGGTTTACAGGAGCACGGTGAATTCATCTGGGTCTTTAAACTGCCCCGTGGAGGCAGGACTGTACACCGGCACCTTTGGATCAGTAAACTAACTGTACTCCCTGGCTGGCAGCTCAGTGCCCCAGTCCCCTCCATCCTCGTAAACACATATTTACTTAAGTTATTTTGAATAAACATAATGTACAGCATGAAAGATTTTTCACAACATTTTTAACTTTTGAGCTTTATGGCTTATATGCCCAATGCGTCTTTGTTGAAAGGTGCATTTTTTAAAGCCTAAATTATTAATTTAACCTCATTATAGAGATAATTTTGGATGGCAATGACTGTTGTCATGACAACACAGGGACAGATCACATGCATGGAAAGGGCAGAACCGTAAGAGGGGCGTGAAGAGACTCTGCCCTCTCTTCTTAATCACCACAGCACCACAGTCAGCCAGAGTAGCCGTACTACTGATTCACCAGATTATAGACCCCAAACTCCCCAGCCAGAGTAGCCGTACTACCGATTCACCAGATTATAGACCCCGAACTCCCCAGCCAGAGTAGCCGTAC
>JAACJT020000031.1:9502133-9517081 GCA_009936485.2 Gymnarchus niloticus | reverse complement strand
GATTCACCAGATTATAGACCCCGAACTCCCCAGCCAGAGTAGCCGTACTACTGATTCACCAGATTATAGACCCCGAAGTCCACCTCCTCTCTCATCCGCTGATTTTTATGCCACACTCATGGTTTCAGCGTGAAGTGTTGAACAATCTTGCATAATAATGCGGATGTGGTGACCCCCCGTGGATTCGCCTCCCCCCAGAGAACTCACCCTCGGACAGCATGGTCAGCTCTGTTGCTGTGCCTACCCTGGTGGAGGGCTTCGGGAGGAAGCGGAAAAAGAGAACCAGCATTGAAGCCAATATCAAGCTCACACTGGAGAAGAGGTTTATGGATGTAGGTGAAATTCTATCTAACCAAATATCCTGCAACTCACACGTACCTCTCACATGGCGAAAGCTTTTTCTTGTGTGTATGTATAAAGGTGTAAAGGTGTGAAATACGGGATTAGAGACATGAGGGTAAAGGTGCTGCTGTAATTACACTGTAAAGGTGTGAGATGTTCTACCTGAACTCCAGCACAGTTGTTTAAAGAAGCTCTGTGTGTCACATGTGGCCCAGAACCCCAAGCCAAGCTCGGAGGAGATCTCACAGATCTCGGAGCAGCTCGCCATGGAGAAAGAAGTCGTACGAGTCTGGTTCTGCAACCGGAGGCAGAAGGAGAAGAGGATTTGCAGTCCGGTTGCCATGCCAGCAACAAAGCCACCTGGCACCAACCCCAGACTGGTGAGGCCCCCCCAATGCTACTAGCTACATCCTACCAGAGGGTCCACCCCTTTTCCCCAATGAGGCTGCTGGACTGCCATGCTGTGGTTATGTAATTCAGACCCTCTTTCCAGAAAGTGTGATGGCTCCTAAAAGATGTCTATCTCTACTTCCTGTTTCAGATTTCTACTTCCAGGTCATTTAGTCCGCTTTCTGTAAATGGGGGTAAGTACAACTGTGACATGGCAAGCAAACCAATGCCGAAAGAAACCTTATGGAAATCTGTAGTGTACATGGCAGCTCCTACCTCACACTGAGACCCTGGCTACATTTCTGGGTCAATGCTAAGTCTGTGTACCTCCTTCCAGTGTCCTCCACCTCCTCACCCAGCAGCCCCAATCATGGGTGCTCCCCTAATGGACTCTCGTCTGGCCCCAGTGCCCTCATCTCACAGGGAGTTACGCAGTCCCTCAGTGCTACAGGGTGTGTGAGACAACTCCATTACACACAAGCACATTCAAACATACACAGGTGTCATTAATATCTTAATTAATGTATTATCTTCAGTACCTACCAGTACAATGACACTAATTCCAGTCAGATCTGTTGGCATACTTTCCCCATGTAAATGACTTTTTTTGCTTTTGTTTATTTTATAGACATTGGTATCGTACGTGGAACTCTTCATCCTGTCTCCACTGAAAACTTCAAGTTGGATGCACTGCTGCACAGCGCTTTGTAACACCTTTAAAAGGGACATGTCTATACACCAGTTACCCCATAATACACTGGTTTTAGAACAGCAGCAATTGCATGTTTCCTATATACATACACGTTAGTCAAGGAAATCTTCCATAACTACTACTTATGCTTTAGGCGTGGTGACTTAAATAATATAGAATGCAGTGTGGGATTTAACTAAAATCACAGCGCTGAAATACCACAAACGGCTCTCAAGAGTTTCTCATAATTGTCCACAAATTACTCCGTAACTCAGGGGTGGGTAACTCCGGTCCTGAAGGGATGCTGTGTGTGTAGTTTTTTGTTCCAGCCAATTCCTGTTTTAAAGTGAACGCCCATCTCATTTAATCGCGCCCTTATTTTCATGATTCTACATTTACTGTGTCAATCAATAACAGACTGAAAGGGCGCTTGACTCTCGAGAGTTTGTCTAAGAACATTAAGTTAGTTCAATAAAAAAGGTATTACTTGCAGTTTCTTTCTATTCTGTGTGAATTGCTAATTATCACAGTAGTGGAAACACACCATAGGTCAGTGCTGCTCATTAGGCCCTAAAGAGCACCAACGACCTAATGTGTTTCCACTGCTATGACAAATAGCAAGAAATCGAGAAATATGAGTAACAAATGTTAAGAAGCAACATATTCCGCATTAAAAAAATCTTTAAAAGATAAATAAACCCTGCTGAGAATATGCTGACTGACACAGCAATTAAGGAATGATGGAGGGCATGATTAAATGAGAAAGGGGTTCACGTAAAAGCAGGAACTGGCTGGAACGAAAACCTTCACCCACAGTAGCCCCCAAGGACCGGAGCTGCCCACCCCTGCCATAACGTGTGCTAGGACATGTTGACAAATGTCTTCGTTTCGCTATTTAAAAGCAAAGTAAAAAATGACATATGATGGTTTATCCATCGATTGTAAATAGCAACATTTTTCAAAAACAATTTTGTTATTGAAAATTTGTGTCTCTGTATACATTACTATGTGTTTAATTTGCACTGTATGCTTTAAGACATTCAAAGTGTACTGTATAAAAATGAATAAATTCTGTAAAAAGATCCCTTGGCTACAATTTTTGTATATTGCTCTCTCTCTTTTCTTTTGGCTGCTCCCATCAGGGGTCGCCAGAGCGGATCAACTGCTTCCATCTCCTCCTGTCCTCTGCATCTTGCTCTGTCATCCACAAACATCGTAGTCCACGGGGGCTCCTGTCTGATCTCATCTGTCAACCTGTCCATCACCATTGCAAATAAGAAAGGCCTCAGAGCTGATCCTTGATGTAATCCCACCTCTACCTTGAACGCATCTGTCACTCCTACCACAGACCTCACCACTGTCACACTGCTCTCGTACATATCCTGTACCACTCTTACATACTTCTCTGCCACTCCCAACTTCCTCATACAATACCACAACTCCTCTCTAGGCACCCTGTCATATGCTTTCTCCAAGTCCACAAAGACACAATGCAACTCCTTCTGACCTTCTCTATACTTCTCCATCAACACCCTCAGAGCAAACATTGCATCCGTAGTGCTCTTTCTTGGCATGAAACCATACTGCTGCTCACTAATCATCACCTCCCTTCTTAGCCTAGGTTCCACTACTCTTTCCCATAGCTTCATGCTGTGGCTAATCAGTTTTATCCCTCTGTAGTTACTACAGTTCTGCACACCACCCTAATTCTTAAAAATCAGTACTAGTACACTTCTTCTCCACTCCTCAGGCATCCTCTCTCTTTCCAAGATTGCATTAAACAATCTGGTTAGAAACTCCACTGCCATCTCTGCTAAACATCTCCATGCTTCCACAGGTATGTCATCTGGACAAACAGCCTTTCCATTCTTCATCTTCTTCATACCTGTCCTTACTTCCTCCTTGCTAATCCATTGCACTTCCTGATTCAATATCCCCACATCATCCAACCTTCTCTCTCATTCTCTTCATTCATCAGCCCCTCAAATTACTTTTTCCATCTTCTCAACACACTCTCCTCGCTTGTGAGTACGTTTTCATCGTTATCCTTTATCACCCTAATCTGCTGCAATTCTGACCGCTAGTGGCGGTCATTGTTAACCCGGGCCTCGACCAATCCGGTATGGAAATCTGTTTTATTGTCCACATATTGGATTTGGCAAAAATTTCCTGACATAACCCTCCCCATTTATCCGAACTTGGGACCTGCACGGAGAAACACATAACGCATTCCCCAGTGGCTGGGTTATTTTTGTATATTGCTGTCGCATCATGTAAAAATGAAATATATTGAGACAAATATCATGCGGGGAAATTTTAATTAGGAAAACACAGAACATTCTTAAATGTTGCAATGAGTTTTTTCTCCAACAGAGGCCGCCAAGATGTGATCTGATGAGAAGAATCCATGCTGAAAAGTCCTTTCCCCAACCGGGCAGCCTTGTTGTTCATAGCCGGTGTCCCCCTGTGGTTTTCCACGAATATACAATAGCGAGTGATCCAGTCCTGATCCGATCTCGGGTCTGCGGTAACAGTTCAGCTCGACTATCCGCTAAGAGATAGAGGGAATCCTGGTGTTCGCTCGGACGTGCTGCTTTGGTCTTTGAAAATCAGAAGATGCAGAATATGTAGCGGCTTCTCGAGTCTGGAGCATGTGCGCAGAAGCATTGTGCAGAAGGAGGGAGGTTCCCCGATGGAGGCCAGGTACGCCTTCAAATGTTGCCCCCCGCACATCTGACGTTTGCTGATATTTTGACGCTCTCTGGTGTTTTGCCCATGTAGCCATCAATTTTTCAATGACCGCTTGACACTGCGGTTACATCTTATTGTAGGTCCGTAGGTCGTGGTGGCGCCTTAGCTGATCGTTATTTGATATTCACCCAAATACCTGTGCACCAGTTAAATAATATGGTTATTCAGTTTCAGTTTAGATGTTTTGTTACAGTCTGGAAGTGTATCTTTTCTCAAGTAGAGTACAGCCGGAGTTTTATTATGAAGTATTACATTATTAATCATATGGGAAATCAATTCTGGCTCATCTAAAGGCAGGATATAATCCATTTGACGTTTTAATGGCTCAATGTTTCGAAACAATACTAAGTACTTAATTAATAGCAAATATATCGGGAATTGCATCTGTTTTACAATCGCAGTCATATACAGCATGTAGCAGGAGTTGCATTCTAATACCTGTCGAAGTGTCAAATTTGTGTCCCCGCTCGCTTAACAGGTTTACCTTGGCTGCAGACAAATGTTTGCTGAGCAGATTTAGTTGCTTAGCAACTTCCCCTCGCTTATTACTGTGACTGAGAACCGTTCGATGTGAGGTTGCACTTCCCTCCCGCACCTCATGACTGAAATGTTATCCTGTGTAACCCTGGGCAGAACCACGGCACTGTATCCCAGTGACCCAGTACGCAGCTTAGGTTGTCAGTGCTGCTTCCCTGCACAGATGTCGCTTTTTCCGGTGATGTTGTGTAAGTCTTCTTCGGCTGCTGGTGTTTCTCCAGGCCCTTGAGTAAGCACCTCCAACTTCGAGAGGAATAAACTGGAATTCAGTGTTGTTTGCCAACTAAGGAAAACATACTGTATTAAATATATAGGCATATGGAACGCGAGCTGAAAGGACAGCAGTTAAGTGTGCATGGTAGCTGTTAAAGTTGGGCTTCTGGACAAAGGGTTTTACGTTGAAGTTCCAGGGAACGCTGCCGTTGACCATTTGTGAGCCCAGCTTTTGGAGTATGGTGTCCAGAAGCCTACAAGTGTTCAGAGTTACTATTCAGTAACAGACCCAGATGCTCAAGTGTTCAGAAATACATCTAGACATTCCTGAATGGATGGTGCAGTCTTCAGAAAATAATAAAAAAATAAGTTTGTCAAAGATCACTTTCTTGTGTTCCTTAGAATAACTGTGCAACAGCAGATAGTGTATTAGATGCAAGTTCTGCCGTGGTGACTGTATTCGCTGGGACCTTTGGGCCAGTTTTGAAAAGCACCCCGGCATTTCCCAACCCAGACAGTCTAATGTGTCTCTGCCTTCCTCCATGCTGGGTGGAGACTGCAAGAGTGGCTGTTCTGGTGCCGGATGCACAGCCGTAGAAGCATTTCTGCTGAGAGCCACACCAACGGCTGAGGCAGTCTGTCCAAGGACTGTTTACTGAGCTTGTGAAGATTTGAACCTAACGTAAGTAGGACAGCATAGTAGTGCATACATAGTAGTGCCACACCGTGATGTAACACAGCGTGAAGGGGAAGTTTGTTTGCACAGCTCTGTCCTCCGATTGGTTATAGCGTTTCAAAAACGGTGAATGGTTGGGATGTGCAGCCGGAATGAGGGGGGTACAGCAAAGGCCTGGTATACCTGTAGTTGGAGGGACTGCTGTCTGCTGAAGGGTCATTCTGTTTGACCTGGATGGCCCTACGTCCTCAGGAACCCGCTTTTGTAAACAGACCATTGAAGAGATGAACTGCGATGGACTGAACTTTTAACTCCTAGATGGAGTTTAATACTTAGTTTCAGTTAAACTTTTGGCGGCAAAACAGAGCTGACCACGGTTTTGGAAACTGTTAGTGATCGATTATTATTATTTTTCCCCGACTCTCGTGGTAGCTACGCAGTGAAGACATGACCTCGCTTATCCTACAAGTGGTCGTCTGCCTGACTGGCTGGGTCTCTCTCTACACCCTGCTCTGTTACCTGAATGGTCACCGTGGCTACGAATGGAACTGCCGTTTGGTCACGCTGTTCCATGGCATCCTCATTGTCTGTGTCACGGCATACATAGGCTATGTCGATGGCCCCTGGCCTTTTACGCATCCAGGTAAATTTCAGTTACATTTAATTGCACTCATTCCTGTCTTTATTATGCTGCAGCCTTTCCTTTTGAACTTAATTCTTGTAATTTCTGAATTCTGTCACTTTAAATGGTCTTGTTTACCTTTTTAAGGAATAAGTAACCAGCATAATCAGATCAGCCTGATTAAATTCTGACTAAAATTATAGCAAGATTAAACTTGAAGTGTTAACATGAAACTTCTAAATGTATTGTAAGAGAACCATAACCAGATATCTGAAAGCTACATTTATTAGTTAAGTTCCTCTAACTAGAAATTGGCCTGTATGTGTTCATCTGATGTTTTTTTCAGGCACGAAGAACACACCCATGCAGATTCTGGCCCTGGTGCTCAGCCTGGGCTACTTCACCTTCGACATGGGCTGGTGCATCTACTTCCGCACAGAGGGGCCTGTGATGCTGGCCCACCACACCCTAAGCATCATGGGAATCTTGCTGGTGCTCTGGGTGGGCGAATCGGGCATCGAGGCGTGCGCCGTCATCTTCGGCAGTGAGATCACCAACCCCCTGCTACAGACGCGCTGGTTCCTGCGGCGCACTGGCCTCTACAATGGGCCAGCCGGTGATGCGGTGGACCTGCTGTTTGTGATGCTCTTCGTCTTCATGCGCATTGGCGTGGGCGGCCACATGCTGTACTGCGAGCTGGCCTCCCCCCAACCGCTGCTGGTGATGAAATGCGGAGGTGTGGCCATGTACCTGCTCTCCTGGGTCTTCCTGGCTGATATTGTGCGCTTCGCCTACCGCAAGTGTGGTAGCAAGTACCGCCGCTGGCAGCTCCATCACAAGGGGACAGAGGTCAACGGGCAAGATGGGAAAGTAGAATAAAAGAGCTCCATCCATTGGCTACCTTTTGATTCTAATCTCCTCCTTTTTCTATTCCTATTGGACCTTAAGACTCCCCATTGTCATGTGACCTTCTGATGGGTCCTGTGACCATGCAAAATGTTACTCCCAGTTCCAGATAATTTTTAACATAATTTTTAAGCCATTTAAACTCAGAAACTTTCTAAAAATCACAAGCAACCTAATAGCATAGATTTCAGAACTACCACTGTATAAAACATTCAGTGTAGAGAAAGTTGCGTTGAACTGTGTCTGAAATGACCGTAGGGTTTGTTAAAGGCTTCTTAGGAATTCAGTGGTCGCATGCAGTGATGCAGTGTTCTGTCAAAATGGTCATGCGGCTGAGCTGAATTAAAAAGTATGGCACCACATCGCCTGGTTCCATTCTTTGTGTTTCTTCGAGTATGTTGAAGTTCTTACAAAATGTTTGAGATGAAACATGAAATGTTCCTGCGAGGAATAAATTATATTTTGAAATGAGTGAACAATAAACAGCTCTTTATAAAAAATATAACGTATAGTATAGGAATCCTTCTGTTCTGTGTGCTAGCTGACACTCGGATAAAAAATTAGTGCCTTTTCATTATAATTTCTTAACTTTTATTTGCTACCTGATTCTGCTCTGAAATGTTCTTGAAGCCAAACAATTTTAAAGGAACGTTTCAGCATCTCAAAAAAGTCGTCGTGGATGTTAATCGAAATAACCACAGAAAAGGTGAGCATTATAAGTTGTAAAAAAGACTGCTCGTTACAGCAGTAGTTTGATCCCTTATGCTAACATTCAATTCAGCTACTAAAACTCGCAGCTGTGAGTATTATTAACGTGTCACTGTATTACATACCCTCCGTTCTATGTGTAAAGTTTGCATCGCGCGGGTTCTTTCTGGGTTCCCCGGTTTCCCTCGCAGTCCAACGACATGCCGTTAGGCTAATTAACGTTTATATATTGTCAATGTTGTGTGAATGTGTGCATATTTGTGCCCTGAGACGTGCGTAATATGCCTTGGCATCTCCTCCAGAGTGTATCCCTGCCTTGTGCCTAGCTGTAGGGGATACGCTCCTGGCACTCCCGCCGGATAAACGGTTGGAAGATGGAGGATGGACAAACGGCCTATACGGTATACTTTGATTTATATCACGTAGCTACTCATAGTTACATAAAATCCGTATTCTGTGTTTCTTTACTAAGCAGTTCAAACAAATTGACCGTGCCCCGCTCAGACATTGCTCGGGACTGCAGGAGTGACAGCTTTGAGCGGTTCTATGCCAAAGGCAGAATGGACTGGCGTCTCTTCAAAGCGCTTCAGACGGTGAATAAACTGGATCACATCGGAACCGTTCCAGACGTCGATGCACCGCCTGCTTTTCGTTTTACCCTCCAAATGATGTAATTCACTTGTACCGTGGTCTCAAGTAAAGAAGAGGTTGAGGATTACGAAATACTAGCTGCAGCATATAAAATGTGCCTGTGTGCTTGGTAACTGTGACTTACATAAATAAACATCTTGTTCTTAAAGAACTGGTTTTGGACACGTAGGTTATTTAGTTTGATTTTGGCTGGGTTTAATAAAAATGTATATTTAATTTGGCCAAAGCTGGAAGGACGGTGAAGTCTTATTTACGCAAGTTTGTTGTTTAATTTAGCGATAGGCCTACTTATGGACACCGTATTAAATGTGTGTGGTATCATTCTGTACATCAGTAGTGTAGTAATAAGCACCGGTGATAAACGTTAGTGGGGAAAGGTTATATACAGAAAAGGGTATGGGCTCATAAGAATAAGCGTTTTTTGTGTAACAGAATTTGGAATATAATATATATATATTGGCAATGTGGGGATTATTTGTCAAAATGTCTAGTATAGGCTACACAGGAGTTCCCTGATGGGGTTTTAAGTAAGGGTAATTACATAAACTTTCGCAAACATATACAGCTCTTATAGCCTACTTTGTTGTTTCCTCAAACAAAGGTCGTACTAAAACTCACTGGTCGTGCCATCTTGAATACAAATTCCATATTCATATTCTTTATTTTAAAAAGTCAGCATTTTGTACATTTTGCTTAATCGAGCTTATTTTAGAATTGTTCATTCTCGCAAAAAATACGTTTCATTGGTAACCACGTCACTTGGTTTCTTGTGACTAGTCTTAGGGTAAGTCACGGTCATAGGATGCTGTTTACTTTAACGCTGGTGGGAATGAAGGCCGTCACTTGTTTAAAAAGCGGCCTTTATACGCGTTTAAAACCTATCGCTACAGTGTAACACACCTCATGCCTAATGGCGTTATGGTAAACGCTTCTCTTGCTGAATGGTTCTGCAAATGATGTACATTTTCCATATGTACGCGTTACTCAAACGAGCTTAAATGTATTGCATAACTGTGTTGCGATTCTCTTATTATTAATAGTATGATACTTTGTAGAGTGCCATTCTATATCTGAAGAAATGTAATATATATAAGGAAATGGGAAAAATAAGAACTCAATATTTCGTTTAATGGTCGTGTTTTGTTTTGTTTTTTGCCACATCTTAAATCTCGTGCCGTGGAGCGGGAATTAGCCCAGGTAAACTGGTCTAGCAAAACGACGACAAAGACTGGATGAATGAATGAATCTTTGAAGCCGTTCCGAAATGTGAACAGATGTGGCACATTCAGCACATCTGCAATGGAGAAGAGGCTCGTCAGGGGGGCAGCTTTTTGAGAAGCTGGAAACTCGTACAAACACAGGAGAGCCCAGAGGTACCAGCGCCGGGTCCCGGCTGCGTGGCAGGCTGAACCTTGCACTCGGTATTCGGTGTCATTATATACTGTATGTCTCTGCAAAAGCGGGTTTCGAGAATTTAAAATGATTTTAAAAATAAATAGGCATGTTATGTTAAGGACCAGCTAACAAACCAACTTTGTCTAATATAAAGAAAAGCAGCAAGACATAACACATAAATATTAAAAGCATGATAAGAGCCCTTTTACACTTCATTCGCAGCAATATTATGATCTATATTAATTGTGTCAGATAAGCTGCTATTGCCCATCATACGAGGTAAGTGCTCATTTAAATCGAATTAGTGCTTAGGCAGGATACCTACAGTAAAGCTCTACGCTCATTTATTTGCCATAATTTGGTTTTCTTCACATGGGATGTTTTTTTGGGCGGAAGTGTACACCCTGCGATGGGGGAGAATAGGGTTTGGGTGGAGTAACAGAAGGATTTTTGTTAAAACTCATTTAATAATTTTGAGAAGGCGTTGTCGTATAGCGCGTAGTGTTCGCGGGTTTTTTTTTTTTTTCTTGATACACGTCTAAAGCTCTTGTAGTTCACAGTTTCGAGTTGTTTGTGGAAACTAAACAATTGGCGTGTAGGGAAGGCATTACACAGCAGCACCGCAATGGAAAGCCTACGGGGTTGTGGAACCATGGACGTGGAGCTTTAGGTCCGGCGTGGGGAAGTAAAGCATCGCGGGCCGACGCTGCGTTTCTCCTTACGAGGGGCTTCTAACGCTGACTTCGGACGTTTTTCTGGTTTGTTTCCGCTGAGCCGAGGTCTCTGCTTCAGCATCGGGACGGGGAAAGACACGGCAAAGTTCAGTTTAAAACCTCGTTCTACTGGAAGTTCCTCCCCTCCGTAGACACTTTGATGTCTGGCTGAACGATACCGTCGGATTTGTTAAAAGGACCATCGTCGAGCCGTTTCTAATGAAGAACGTTTCGTGTGTTTGCACTCACATCGTGGAATATCGAGTTGGCTGGATTTAGATAAGGGAAGACCCTCAAAACGGAGAAAATCGCCAAGTGGATGAAGTCAAACTTGAAATATCGGTAGCCGGATCGGGCAACGCGGGCGTATTTTGTTTGTTTATGTATTTATTTCGTTCTTTCTGTTTTTTTTTGGCCGAAGTTGGTGAACAAAAGCCAGCGCTGTTAGCACATTAAGCCGACCACATCTTCCGAAGCAGCTGAATCTGGGAGTTTTTAACAACAGAAAAGCACCCTGGAGCGGCTCATCAGAAGCCGGAGGAGAAAGGGAGAGAGATGAGTAGACATTAAAGCCTGATGAGTACAGTACAGCTGCTCTGGCAGGCGTGTTATGGAATGCGGCGATGTTTTGCTCTTGAAGCGGCGTAAAGCTCCGGCCAGACGTGTTCAGGTAGTTTGCACAGGCTGGATGTACGCCACGCCACACCGATCAGGGAACTTCATTATCTCCACTTTTAATCTTCGTTTTACACAAGACAGTCCCAATTAAGGGATTAACTTAGGCGCTTCGAGGACAGCCAAGCTGCCTCTCTGGAAATAGTAGCATACGTATGGATCTGTGACTTGTCTGAATGTTTTAGTTTGACTGTCGGATGCTACTTGGATATAGAAGAAAGAAGTAAGGAAGGAATCCCAATGAGCGGAATACTGTCTACTGTCACTGACAGGTAAACAGACGTTCTCTCTTTCTTTTTAGAAACCGTGGCTTGATGTAAAACACACAGGAGTCAGTGTGTATTTCTGATTGTTGCGTGTAATACGCCTACCTTCCATCAGACTGGTATATCATATATGATCAACTCGGGGTAACATTCTTAATTTTTCTTCACTTTGCGGCCTGAATCATAATTAATGGTTTTGTAGTTACGTTATTTGCTGGGCTGGACAGACCGATTAAATTAAAAAAAAAACTGTATACTCCGGACTTTCTAATGGGGCTCTCCGTGTATGCTGGCGTGTATATTCATATATACAATATAATTGAAACGATCGCGTGACGTTACTGAGGTTGGCTATGACGCAATACCGAGATGTACTCAGAATTCCCTCTGAGGTCAGAGCGGCTCGGTGGTCCATCTCGGATCTCTTGCCCTGTCTGCAGCGGAAATGGAGTCAGCCTGGGACGGCTGCAGTGTCTGTGGGGTTTAAATTAGGCATGGAGTCCTTAGCCATAGTGATAACAGCTTATATTGCAATACATGGTGACACTCCAGGGCCCAGATTAGACACATCTGAGTTAGAGAGTAATGGGAGAGTGGAAAAACACTTGAACACATTCCTCTGTTAGTTCTCCTGAAGGTTATGTGTTTATTAAGATCAAATAAGTGGTTTGCATGATTTTAGCAATGACATGATGGCTGTAAAACACTGTCACTTGTTGGTATGTGCCAGTAATATGCATGTTTTTGAATTCCAGTTCTGGGCATAGGAAATAGAATTACTCTTCCATTTTGTTTTTACAGACCTTTTCTGTAGTTTACATTGCTGGTCAGTTCTGGTCACAAAATTAAAATAAATGGAAACAGACAAGCAGAAAAAACTGAAGGAATATGCAGGGAAAGGGAACCAAACGTTTAAAGTGTTGGGTAAAAGTGGGTCCTTTGTTACATTATTATACAACACTGACTTTTACACCTCTGACCCAAATTTGATGTGATGTGTTTGATCAAGCTGCTTGCAGAAGTTCAATTTTGATTTTCTTAATTTCAACTTGGGGTTGAAAGTTCTGCTTCCCTCCAGAGGTGTTGCTTTATCTTAATTTAAAGAACCCCCCCCCGTTGCCTTACTTGTGAGCTCATCCTTGGTCCCCTGCCTTCAGGATCTGTCTGCTAGCACAGCAGACTTGCATGGGAGTCACCTGACCTCACTGCCCCTGGTGCCAAGCCAGCTGTGTAAATGGGCCGGTCACATAGCAAAAGATCGATCTGGGCATGGGACTGTGTGTGTGTGTGTGTGAGAGAGAGAGAGAGAGAGTGCTAAGTGAGTAGCTGTGATTCTCAGGCTTGCTGACATTGTAAATCTCTTCCCCTCTAACGCAGGCATGCCCTGTTTTTTTGGAACCTGGGCTTGATGTTGTGTGTGTGTGATTACATGACCTCCCTAACTAGTCATGCAACGTGCAGACGATCACAAACAACCAGCTTTGTTCAGAGGCAGTCTAAAACTGGGCTGGGGTGGGGGTGATAGCCTGGTGACGGAGACACCACACTGGCTTTTTGGTGGAGTCTCAAATGTTCTGCAGGGTGGTACTGAGGTTGGCTTGCATTCTCAGTGCCATTCTGTAAACTCGACAGGTGGGTTCAAGGTACAGTACGTGTATGGGGGCGGGGTCTGAGTGACTCACGCTTCCCTCAGCTGTGCAGGTCTTTTCTGTGCTGTATCTGCCAGCCAGCAGCACAGACTTTGGTGACATTGAATTGGGCAGCTGCTGCAACCTGCGCTTCTCTGTCCTGTCGGGGTGACGATCAAACATGATCTCGAGCGAGCTCGTCGTCGGGTCACTGAAGGGTTAATGTTTAGTGGAATAGTTTCCTCCAGCTCACACCCTGACATTAAACTTCTAACCTCTGGAGTGGGGCCCATCTGCTGTGACAAACGTCTTCACTCAGTGACAGTGAGCTTTTCTTTGGCAGAGTGCCCTTGGACTGGGCATTGGCCGTCGCAATTCCTGTACTGAGTAAGGTGACCAAACCGGCCAAGATAATGCTGTGATTTTTCTCACCTGTCCCCAAGTTCACAATGTGCCTTCCTCTGTGACACTGCCAGTTGAGTTGTCTTTGGTGCATCTCCAGATGAATGTGAGATGATCTGAAGTCTAGATTAGCCGTTCCAGTCAAAATGTTTCGTGGGATTCATTAAAAAAAGAACTTCATTTAAGCAGTCAAAAAACAGTCCTGCCGTTGAGGCCACACACACTGGCTGTTTGTTTCAGCAAGAATTTTATGTAATCGTATATAGTTCAGGAACTCATACTCACTATATCAAAAGCGATCACTAGAATCAGAGAGATTTTCTTCAGTTTGTATGGAAATTTATTATCTTCTGATTAAAATCATTGAACCACTATGATATTGCAAGGCAGGGGGTTTAGTGTGGATGTGGGCAGGGGAAAGTCATGTGACCTGCCCTTTTGCTTTTCACCTGTGCTGTAGTCTGTTTATTTTTTGATTGTGTTCTGCCTCCCGTGCCTGCACTTTGTTACAGTAATTCCCGAAACGCAACACCCTTCCATTTGCTGTGTTTTCCTCTTGTGATGACACCAAAACAGCTGTCTTTTTCGTTTCTTTCCTCCCTGTCATTTAGTTAAACTTATCCCCAAGTGTGTCCCTGTTCCAATGTCATTCTGTTTTGCTGTGCTCCCTGGAGCGAGTCTTACGAAGGTGTATGCATTTTGGCGAGCACCACAGGCATTTCAGGTCACACACAATTTGTATGGTACAGTCAGTGTTGGAGTAATTATTTAACCAGTGTTTTGGAAATGGAAGGTTCTCGCCGGCTTTGGAGAACCGATTCTGGGTACGAGAATGCTGCAGAGGAATTTGCTGAGTTTTGGTGAGGTGGTGTCGGAAATGCTCAGTAAATGTTCTGGGTGTGTTCCCTTGGTGGATCTTAACCTGACTCTTGGTATTCTTTGGTAAATGTCATAATCGTTGTCAGTAAATTTTGTGTGTTCACCTAATGAAACTTGTTACTTAATGTCCTAATAATGAAATGCTCCCTCCAAACGTGACTCACTATAATAAAAGTCTGAGTTGATGCTTTGCTCCAGTTGGTTGCGAGAGATCAGGTGTTAAAATGACCAGTGTTGGCGCTGATGTGGATGTTGGCATAGGTGTTAGCATCATCACCTCCAATGCTGCTTTATCCACTCAACGTGCCAGTTCAACTTGTTTTATTTGGCTCCTGGATAAGAGTTTACCGTTGCCACTTCTTCTGTCACTCGGGCTGCAGCCTTGCATTACTGTTGCAGTTTTACGTGTGACGCTGCATCGCATCTAACGTGTTTCTGTGGTAAATGACCAGAGGAAAAGTCTAAACTTTCAGTTAACCTGGATGGGGGAGGGGTTTACAGAT
>JAACJT020000031.1:9471918-9489095 GCA_009936485.2 Gymnarchus niloticus | reverse complement strand
TGACAGGTGAAGGGGAACTACTGTCAGCCCAGAAATCATCCCAAAAAAAAACTCACTGTTTCCAGGGAAAGTGTTTTATATTTTACTACTTGAATCCATTGATGAACAGAATGCGAGTCAGTGGATTCTTGTCTTCTAGAAACGCGGATGGGGGAACCCCAAGTCCAGTTAGGAGGTGGGATTTCTTCGCTCCTTTCCCAGTATCTATGCTTAAATTATTTTCTTCACACTTGTCTTTGTCCAAGGTGACCTGACCAGCCATGCCTTATTTCCTTGGTCACTCTCACCTGCAGGATGGACACGATTGGACCTGCCGAGCTCCAAAGTGAGGATGACCAGGGGGGAGAGGTCAGCTCAGAGCCCCACCCCCCGAACTGGCAGGACCTGGTGGGCAGGGACGTGTTGGACGGTCTGACTCCTCACGAGATCAAGAGGCAGGAAGTCATCAATGGTGAGCGGGAAAAGTATTTTGGGTAGAAGTCAGTATAAATGCTTTGCAGTGTAGCATTCTGAATAGTTTTCTATCTAGCTGTTTGTTAACATTAGGAAGTAGCTGATCCACCCAATTCATCCTACAGTTATTACTATGAAAGGACATTAGCTTCGTGAAGATTTTTAGCCTAACAACGGAAGCAAAGTTGATTTTGCAAGTGTGTGTGAGTGTCTCCTAACCTAGGCACATATGTGTCGTCACATAGAGCTACTGTACACCGAGCGGGCTCACCTGCGCATGCTCAAGGTGATGGACAGTGTGTTCTACCAGAAGCTGAGCAGGGACTCCATACTGCCCCCTGGTGATATCAAAAGTATCTTCTCCAACCTGGAGGAGATTATCCAGTTGCACGGTAGGGGCCACCAGCGGATTCAGTTCATCTCGCCGGCTCTGTGTATTTCAGGATCTCACGCTGACGTGTGTGTATATGTGTGTGTGTGTGTGTGTGTGTGTGTGTGTGTGTGTGTGTGTGTGTGTGGGGTTTGCAACCCAGTTTCAATCACGGAACAGATGGCTGCCATACGGAAGAAGGAGGTCTCCGTGATCGACCAGATCGGAGATGAGCTGCTGTCCTGGGTGAGAGCATGATTCCCCCCCACCAATGGAATTTCACCATGGAGACTGACCCGGTTGTGCATGTCTTTGTGGCTCCAGTTTGGTGGTGTTGAAGAGGAGAAGATAAAGCAAGCAGCTGGAACATTCTGCAGCAACCAGCCCTTTGCCCTGGAGCTCATCAAGACACGGCAGAAAAAAGACCAGCGCTTTGCAGCAGCCATGCAGGTAGAGGGCACTGGGGCAAAAGTGTCCAGGGGGCTGATGCTCAGCGCAAAGATACTCAGTCTGCCGGGACTGAGCTGTGACTCACCTTGACACAGCTGTGCTGTGACTCTGACACCCATATCCCAGGAAGCAGAGAGCAGTCCACGGTGTCGCAGGCTTCAGTTGAAGGACATCATCCCCGTGGAGATGCAGAGGCTCACCAAGTACCCCCTGCTTCTGGAGAACATCGCCAAGTACACTGGTAGATCTGCTCACACCAAGGATCTCAACCCAGAACATGATAACATGCCAACTCTGAGGGCTTTTCACTGTCTGTGTCTTAGCAGGTTACATGTCATCCTCTTTGCGTGTAGATCGCTGTGCAGATGAAAGAATTTATTGGCTATTCGTACAAGTACAGGACCATAGGAGTTCTTTGGTTTTCCCATCTTGCTTTCCATGATACACTCTTAGAGGAAACACACCTAGATCAGTTCTTGAGCTTCAAGGACTTGCACAAGGGCTCAATGGTGGCAAAAATATATCATTCTTTTGGTCACGGGATTCTAACCGGCGACCATCCAGGCAAGGGCACAGACTCAATCACAGAACCACACATTGCCTGATGTCATGGTGAGCATTTCCTCATGGGGAAGGAACATGCTAGCAGTAAAAGGCACCACCCTCCTCTGGGCTCAGAGTATATGTCAGCTGTGATTGGCTCTGTTACCTTCGAACTGTCCTAGTCTTTGATGCTAAGACCAGCTGGGCTACTGTCCTGTGTGTGTGTGTGTGTGTGTGTGTGTGTGTGTGTCTGTGTGTCTGTCCATGCAGAGGACACTGAGGAGAGGGAGAAGGTGCGGAGGGCGGGAGAGTGTTGCAGGCAGATACTGAATCATGTGAACCAGGCTGTGAAGGAGGCGGAGAACAAGCAGGTACCATCCCCCTTCCACAGCTACGCCACTATGACACTGGGTTTACCATAAACGCTATTTGCAGTTTGCTGTGGCATCGTTGAGTGTACACGGAGTACGAACTACTGGAGCTTGGAGTCTGAGGACAGCTGTGAGCTCCAGGCAATAGGGGAGGGGCAGGGAGGAGGGTTTTGGTAGAAGAGACTGGCATTTAGTCTTTATTGGGTACTTAATAAAATTTTATTTTTTTATGTGAATGGGAAGGCTATGTAGTTATAAATTGCTGCTTGATCCTTTAGCAGATTTGACGAGTTAAAATGCAGATTAATTTGAATAGTTTTTTTATTATAAAGGAGGTAGTTCCCTGTCTGTTTGGAAGAGGAAGGTGCAGTTTGTGTGAAGCGTTGTATCATTTTGGGTCATGGTCCCCTTAGAGGCTGGAGGACTATCAAAGGAGGCTGGATGTTTCGTCACTGAAGCAGAATGAGAGCTCCATGGTCATGGAGCTGAAGGTCAGTGGCAGCTGGGGAGTGAGAGTGGATAGAGGGGCATAAGCTGAAGGGGCTGTGGCTGCCTGAGAATTCTCCTTGACCGGGACCTGTGTGTTGCCTCCTGTCCCTCAGAACCTGGATCTCACCAAAAGGAAGATGGTCCATGAGGGACCTCTTTCCTGGAAGGTGAACAAAGACAAGACAATCGGTATGCTTTGCTTTGTTCTATTCATTTGCATCAAAGAATGACACTTAAAATTTTTTAAGCGTATCTGTGTGAGCACATTCTGAGACAAACCGAGCCAAGGTACCTGAAACCAGGCTATGGGTGAGACGGGCTTAACAAGTCTGTAGTGGGCTGATCTAACTGGTGTCAACCTTCTTCACATTGGTTGCTTTGAGTAATTGATGGCCTTCTAATATCCCACCCACCTTGGATGATTTTGTCTTGTTTCATGTCTCACACATCTCATGATCATCTCTCATCCTCCTATCCCCCCACCCCTCAGAGTTATACACATTGCTGCTGGAGGACATCCTGGTCCTGCTGCAAAAGCAAGATGATCGCCTGGTCCTTCGATGCCACAGCAAGAACCTGGCCGGCAGTGCGGACACCAAACACATCTTCAGCCCTGTCATCAAGCTGAGCACAGTGCTGGTTCGCTCTGTGGCCACAGGTTGGCGCCGATCAACCTTCTTGCTTAACAGAGTTAGACTAGGCTCTTCAGTTTAAGTTTTGAGGGATTTAGCAAGGGCCCTCTTGAGCCAGAACTGTATATCCAGTGTCCTAACCTCTGGTGCATGCACTCCCTCCAGACAACAGGTCCTTCTTTGTGCTCTCCATGTCAGACAATGGAGCCCAAATCTACGAGCTCATGGCTCAAACCGTGTCGGAGAAGAAGATGTGAGTCCAGGCTGAGTTTGCCTTCATTATTGCGGATGATGGTGCCTGCATCTTAAAATTTACCTTATTGTTCCATCCTCCCTCCACCAGATGGCAATGTCAGATCACTCAAGCAGCAGATGCCATGAAAGCAAAACCACACACAGTCATTCCTTTACCTCAGGCAGAGTATGTGGCTTGGTGATAGATTAGTTTATCCACAGGAGTATTCCTTTTTTTTCTTGGTCAGTCTGAATTTCTTCTCTCTTTCTTCTAGTGAAGTTCGGGATGCAGCTGAGATCATCAGCACCAGTAAACTTGCTCCTGACCGCATCTCCACTGGGAGTTCCCATTCCATAGGTGACCATTACCTGAACTTCCTTGCAGTCTGCTGCCCCGTCTGAAATGACCGAAAGTTTGGACATGATTGGAATTTTTCTTTCCCGTCCTCAGAGAGAGATGCTGATTTCTCACCTTCTGCCGGTCCCAGTCCCTTTGATGGGATCAAGCTGGTGGGGGGAGAGATGGAGGATGAGGAGGAGTCGTTCTCGGACTTGGACCTCGCTGACAGGCTGGCCTCGCTTCAGCCCAGGTCACGCACGCGTGTCGCACACGTGGATGGCGAAGTCGAAGTCATGGTGTTACCTTCCAGGGCCGAGGAAGCCTTGAAGACCTGTGAGTGGGGAAGCGTGAATCACAGGACTTTGACACCCAGCCTTATTTTGCTTTACAAACAAACTGTAAAAGCGATGCTACATTACTAAGAAAATATCAAGAAACTCAGGAAATGCAATGCATTAACTCTTTACGGCTCTTTCAGTGGCTGCACTGAGGCAGTTGCTGGTTCTGCAGCTGTCGCAAGAAGACAACAAGGGCGCAAGACTTCAGAGGACCACCTCTCTGCGACTCCGGCAAATGGCACCCATGGGCTTCACCCGCAATGGCAGGGAGGAGAGGGTCCGGGATGCAGCCCCGATGTACCCAAACTTCTCCGAGGCTTCAGAGGACTGTGAGTGCTGTAATTTGCTTGTTTTGGACATACTTCTACATGAAAATGTCCTCTGCAAGTCACCATGATCTTGCTTTGGGCTTATTGTCCTGCCACCCTCTCTTCATCACTCACAGCAGGTTACCTGGTCCTGGGGGGTTTCGGCGACCTGACTGAGAGCAGCACAGATGAAGAGGATCCCCTCAGCCCAAGAAGCCCTCTGTGGAATGATTCTGTGAACCAGGAACCGTCACTAACCTCCATGCCACCAGGGGTCTCCAGTGACCCTATGCGGCAGGTGTTGTCTCATCTGCGTGCCCTACAGGTCAACCTGCACCAGCTGAAGGTGTGTCTCGGAGAACGCTCTCTCTTATCTTTGGGCTGCAGAGCTTGCTGTAGCCTAGCGAGAACATCTAGTGCTCCGCTGAACGCTAATGAAGGTTTCAAACTGATATGCCGGCATATAATCAATTCGTAGAGAATATGCGTTCCCCACCCACAGAAAGTAGTGTTGAGGAGCATGCAGTGTGCGTGCGTGCGTGCGTGCACGTGCGTCATCCACGAAGGACTGGCATCCCATTCATAGTGTACCCCACCCATGTGCCCTATCCTGTCTTGGCTCAAGGGCACCCCCTGTGACTCTGACCAGGATAAGCATTAGAACATGTATGGATATACATGAAAATCATTTAGAGCAAGGAGTGATGGGGACTGTATGTAGGCTGTCTTTGTCTTCCAGGATGTGGAGAGGAATTATCACAGCCTCAACCAAAAGCTGCGTAGAACATCAGCAGACACAGATGAAAACAAAGGTGAGTCTGGGAAAGGCAAAAGGTGCCTCAGCTAGATGAGTGTCATAGTGCTGAGAGATGGTTCTAATAAAATTCACAGAAATGTGGTGCGGTTTGCTGGTGATGCAGATGCAGTTTCTTTTTGAAGACAATTTCAAAGACCCATTGTGTGGATAAAGCATGGGGATCTGGAGTTTTTGTGTGCTGGGATACTATTTTGAAATTAGCTTGAGGCTGAAATGGAAAAAGGAGTGTCCCCAACTGTCCACAAAAAAGTAATTTTGGTGTTTTTTTGTTTTCTTTTGTGTAACAGTGTTCAGAAAAGAAACTTTTTTTTGTGATTCTATAAGGCTTGTTTCTGTGAAATAGGTTCAATAAAATTATTTTTTCCCCCTCCAGATAAGGGTTAGGGTGACTTACCCCCCCTCTCCCCCACCATCCATCCAGCCTCCTCGAACATATCCTGCAGCCCTGAGGGCTGACCTAGCTTGCCCCAACCACATAACGGAGGAGCTTCTCCACCAACGCAGCCAATGAGGAAACCAGGAGTTAGAATTGTCCAGTAAATCCAAGCGAGCAAAATGATGTAAACCAAAATATTCCAAATTCAATCTAGGATTCATTTCAAAACAAGAATGGAAAGTAGCCATTTTGCAAATAATGTACTAAGATGTATCTTTTACCCTGAGGTATATTTATGTATGCTTTTTAATCCTATTTTGATTGTTCTACCTTTCCATCCACTCTCTATCCAGTTAGCTGTTCAGAATGTATCTCCAGGAGAGCTTAACATGAGGTTTTTCAAGCTGATGTATTCTCATTTGGGGCCTTAATGTTTCTTCCTGTCTGGAGACGTTCTCTGTAGCATAATAATGTATCAGATGGTAACCTTTTCATTAGCTGTGTTCGAACATGACTACTGTCTTGTAGACACGGCCCAAGTTAGCAGTCTGACAGTGCTGACAAGCATGGATGCATTTAGCAAAGACTAAGTCTATTAATGAATGTCCAAGATGCCCACAAACTGACATTCCACATTTCGTTTACAGAAAAAATAACTACCATTTCAGAAGTCTGTCAGGAGTTGTTTTATATCCTTGGGATGCAACCTGTTCACTGTGTTCAGTTTGGCAAGCATGCTCACAGTGTCAGGCTTGCATGCACACACACTCATAGCCTTGCACATGCTTCCGAAACTGCTCAATACTCATTTCCAGAAACTTGGCCTGGTTGGTTGGTGTCTTCGGCACTTGATGACGTCTTCTACCAATCTTCTGCCTCTTCCTTCCTTGGTTATTATTATCTCTTAGCACTGTGCGGAGTAATTCGTGTGGTTTACCATGTCAGTCCCTGCAGTTGCAGCTCATGTGACTCCTGCCCTCCGCCATGGGAATGCTGCAGTTGCCTGCCTGAATTAAGAAACCATTTCATTCGCTGCTGGGTGGTGACCTCTGAACCTTAGGCTAGTAAACTCACCTTGATAGTTGAAGCCATGGTACCAAGCAGGACCCAAAACATGAGCTGGACCATGGATGGGGGATGAAAAAAGGAGACAGTGAATATTTAGGGAAGAACTCTGTAAAAACTGTACATTGTGGGTTTAGACATATGTCATATTATTGTTAAGATATCGGTTATGATTGTAAACTAAAAAAGAATAAAACATTGTGGAGAGGTTTATCTGATTGTTGTTTAGCTTAATCATTATCAAATTAAATGGTGGTAGGAATAACTAAAAGACCCAGCATTATGCATTAATATGATGTTTTTTTTAAAAAAAAGTAACCCTTTTTATTTTTGCAGTAACTTTGTTGATCCTGAGCCAATTTTGATCATTTTTGGCAGAAATACACATTAAAAAAATGTTATCAGGTTGTGTATTTTATTTCATAACACACCTGTTTTGTGTACCTTGTAACACAAGCAACAAATCTGACTAATGTTCACAATGATAGACATCAAAATCAGACAGCAAAGTCAGGTAACAGTCAAGTCAAAAACACTGACAAAAGTCACACAGTTAAAGCAAAGTGTCATCAGCTAGCTTTCACACTGGCCCGCAGTCTTTCAGCCAAAAGTGATTAAAATTGGCTCAGGATCAAGTAAATTTTTTCAAAAATAAAAAGGGTTTAGTTTTTTTTTTAGCAATGTATAACTGATAAAGTAATAGGAGTATTTGATTTCAAGCTCAAACCAAGAAAATTACATTTAGATTTTCCAGTAAGTAAGGGATGGAAAATGGATTCTGTGGGGCCTAGCCAGGATTGCTTTGCTGGGTTTGTGATACCGTGGTTCTCTGAGGTTTCGCATTCTTCCACATGACACCCTGTTCTTGAACCCTGACTTGTGTGGGGAGTTAGTCAACGCCAGGCCATGTATCTCTCTGGCCTGGCTGAGGTCTGCCCTCTCCCTTTCAGCACAGGGGTGGGATGGCTGGAAGACCAGGTAAATGGAATCACCATGGGAGGCAGTGGGTGGAGTCAGGGTGAGAGTGTTGGGCACATTTACACACAAAGACTGAGAAACTGGTCTATGGTTCACTTACACTGGTGTGTCTTCCCATGTCTGACACCACGTTTTAGATAAACACTGGCCTTGCAATTTGAATACGAACTTGTGATTTGTTGTTTCTAGAAGACGTCCCGCTGGGTTCTGCCACCCATTGTTGCCCTCCAGTGGTTGGGTCACACTAAAGAAACCCATGTAAATGAAGCTTTTTTGGCTAACTGCAGCATTTGCCCTTGTTCATATCATGAACTGTAAACCCAGGGTGGGATTTCACACCAAGGGTAGCCATGCAGAATTGTGTTAGGGAGATTTTATTTTTCTCCTGCCCATCTTCCTTCCTTGGGCAGATGATCTGATTTCTCCAGCTAATATTTCACAACATTCACGTTTTTAGTTTGAATGCGGAGCTCAACCTGTCTATGGATACCCAGCAAACAGGAAACGTTACAGGAATGTTAAGAATGTAATAAATGCTACTGGACGTTGTGGGAACGTTCCCTGTTGGTTGGGTATATCCCTTATGTTGCTATACATTCGTGGGTGCATTTGATCTAAACAAACATGCTTAAGAGGGACCAGTAGTAGAGGATGTATAGACTGAGTTTATATGTCATTATTGACAGTGTTTCATCGATATGTTTCTTTAACATAAAAAGCTGATGCAACTGACTGAAACGTAAAAAATGATGTCATGCACACTTACAACGGCCTGCTGACCAGGGCAACTCACTGGAGACGACCCAGCGGCACAGTGTGAGTGCTTATCGGAAGGTTTAACATTAATTAGGTGGGATTTGCTGCAAACTCATGAATTTGCAGCTAGAAGGGCCTTTGAGGGGAAATGAAGTCAAATTTGTAATTCTTGTTGGGGTAGGCACCCTGTAGCCTTTGGTTCCTTTGGGGAGCTTCAGGAGCAGGTTTGAGAACCGGCGTTTTGTGCTATCTATGATAGTTTATATAATTATTTTTTAGAAATTTAGCAGTCAAAAGAAAGCATTTGCTGTGAATTCAAAGTTAGCTTAAGTAGGTTTTTTTTTTTTCCTCCTGTAACCCCTTTTGGTTGATGTTTTTGAATTGGTCTGTTTAACTAATCGCCCCTGGAAGTATTGTTAACACATAAGCCCTTTTAATTGCTATGGGTCTATGTAAAATGGTGAATTGGAAGGTAACCCATTACTTGCTTGCTTGCACAGACTCCTTTTCAGTGCTTTACAGGCAATTATCTGCTTGATCCACTTGTAAATGAGAGGCAACTGGAAAAGAAGAGAATTTGGAAATTATGATACAGATGTCTCTTGTGTAGGATGAAACGTAATAAGCTCTGGTTCGACACAGTGGGCCATACAAAGTCGCCACAACACAGTTGTCTAGTAAATCTCCAGTTTAATTTGTCAGAATCTTTTATTCACCAAATGTTCAGTGAACCGTGGAATTGTCCTTTGCGAGATTGGTGCAGATCATGACAAGTAAAGAGCCCAACGTTATGAAATGTTAGTTGAAAGTTCTCGTCATATTGCACTGGGTTACAGGCAGCTACAGAATCAATGCATAATATGGTTCTTGAGGGACTTGCTGAGATGATGGACAGTTTCTGTAAAAAGGTTGTTCAGTCAATGTGTGGTGCTGGTCCTGATTTGTAGTAGGTGCTTATCCAGGTCTGCATGACATGAGCAGTCATCTTCTGTATGATGTAAACCATTTAAGCAAAGTTATGGTTGTGGACCCCATCATCCTCATCAGTGTTTGTTAGATGTATGACTGGGATAAACGGTGGAATTCCTTTGTTTTAGCGGCTGCCGCGTGTCCATTTATGCCAAACATTCACCGGCCCCGTATTGTGTAACTCCTGGACTGGGCAGATAAGCCTCACCTTCTCACTGCATCTGTGGGCCTCTATATTATTTCCTACGAGAAGCAAAGGGTTGTTCTGTTTAACCGTGTGGCCTGAGGTCTAGCACACTTTCAAGGCCCTCATGGTGCCTTCAGTCTCCTTTTCATTAAGCCCAGTCATCACTTTGGTTGTTCCTTCACTACACCCCTGAATGTGGTGGTTAATTTGGGGGAATTGGAACCTGTTAAGGTGCCTTGCAGGCTGTTGGCTCTGCCTGTGGTGCACTAACCTCTCTCACCACCAGGAGGCGCCATCCCCCTGCTTGCCTTTTTGCTGCAGGATAAGTGAATCCACAGCGTGCAGGGTGAGGTGAGTACACCATACCCCCCTGGCGATTTCTTAAGTCTTGCCTTCAGCCTCCATTGTGCTTCAGGGTGGCTGGCAGCTTTTGGTTGTACTTTACGTGAGTGGTTCACAACCTTTTTTTACGCTGTGGACTCCCATCACATTTCATTTTCATCCACACTCAAGGACCCCCATCTGATATATTTGTTTAAAGATGCCATTCATATGTCTTGATTTGTATTTTTAAATGTATTTTATGGACCTGCCTGGAATTATGCCAGAGACCACTAGGGGTTCACAGATGCCCCCCCCCCCCCAGGTTGAGAAATACTGCTCTAGGTCACCATAGATACACCTGACCCTTGGATTCAGCCTAGAGGCATCACTTACTCAGGGTGAGATTCAGATTCTCTTGCTTAGACTATCCACACAGCAAGGGGTGCCATATTGGAGTGGCATACAGAAAGTACTATTGTTATATCACCTTTGAATAGAGTTGATGAAATCAACATATCTATACTGTTTATTTCTATTTTATGTTCTCTATATGTAAAAGTGAGCCAGTTTTCTCATGCCTTTTCTGAAAGGAGTATCTCATTTCACTGTTTCAGTTCTGTCTTCAGCTTTTTAACATATGGCTTTCAAAGGCATACAAATCTCTTTAATAATCCATTACTAGAGGCTGCAAGACTACTTCCTGTTTTAATATTTTTAATGACAGGTGTGGGGTTATCAAACTCTTTCACTTCCTGTCTGTTTGGAAGTTATGAGTGTCTGTCATGGTCAGCCAGAAGGCTTTGCATCACCTGTCTTAAGTCTCTGTCTATCCTTATAGTTCATACAAGGAAAGCCTGGGGTGTTCACGAAAGTTAAATGAAGCCACACTGTTTCACATAAATCATGAAAAGAAAATAATTATTGAGGTGGTGTGCAGCGTAAGCCTTGCGTTTTCTCACCCGGAATGACCGGAGAATTTCTGGGCCTTTGTGCGAAATTAAACAAGAGTGATCAACCTGTCTTGCAGTACTAGGGCCTATAAATAAAGGCTATTACTGCTGTTTTGTTGTCAAGCTTACCTTGTCGGCTACTGTATAATTACTGCCCTGCTTGTAGGAAGATTTACACTACTTATTACCGAGAAAGAAACTTTGTCAACGTATAATCCAACTCTGTGTTATCCAGTAACTACAGGCGCAGTTTTTCTTATCGCATGATTGCCTAGTGTTAGAGGAAAGAGGTGTGTATTAATCACCCCCCGCCCCAGAAAAAAAAAATAAAGTCAAATAAATAAATAAATATAGGCAAATGCATGTGCGAATGTAGCGTGAAACCTTAATCTGTACTCTTCTAACAAACCGCCCCACTGTCACTCGATACGTTGGAGGAGAAAGCGGATGAAATGTAAGAAAGAAGCGCACACGCTGAACGGCGCCTTTTGCATGCTAATACACTCCATGAATGTGGTCTGTAATAATGAAATGTGCCATTCTGAACGGAGTCGACCCGCGGCACCCGAAACAGCCCTCAGACGTGCTGCGTGCACTTGATGCAATTTGTGGTAAATGCACCGGTTGGTAAAGAATAAACGTGAGATAAATAATTCAGGGAAGAGAACGAATCTCCCGGCCCTTTCCTCTTTCTCCAGGGATGCAAAACAGGCAGCAGAACCCTGGAAGTGGAGAGAGAGGTGGCAGTCCCATCAGGGGAACAGTTTCTGGTCAGTCAGCAGGTGGCTGCAAGTGACCGTTTTCTGCATGTTTATATTTGCATTTTATCATTTTGGCTGCCAGTGGGTTTAATAATGGGCAGAACTAAATTAAGCATTGCAACGTTAAAATATTTTGCGAATTTCTTATCCCCCCCCAAACAAATTTATGATGGAATCCCTACCAATTATATTTTAAAACTAGGCTATTTTACTGTACAATGACACTTTTCCTATTTCGCTGCGTGTCCCAACGTGATTATAAAAATGAATACGCAAAACGACACATTGTAAATACTGGCTATTATTAAAGTCTTACTGAGGTAACAGGCATTGAATGGTGAAGAAGATTCCTAATTCGCTTAAATTTGGAGTTTACACTTAAACGGTATTATGGGAATAACGGAAAACCTGTTTCATATATGCAAACATGTATTGAAATGTTGTAAAGCAGCAAGTTGTGGATCTTGCAAATCTGCGCACCGGAGGAGCGGCTGGTGCAAGTCAGCTCTCGCCGGGAGGCGATCTGCCGGCTGCGGCTCATTTCTGTTTGGCTTTTATGTCATAACTCGCTTTCTGTCCGCCACTTTTCCCCAATCTTAATTACTGTCAGCACAACGAGAGAGCTTGTTCACTGACTGAGCCACTGCTCGGACCCATACGCTGTCTGGAGCGCAGCCGAGGCGGTGGTAAGTCTTCTGCGGCAGGAGCAAAGGGGGTGGGGGGGGTACGATGCCCTCTCCTTTGGCAGGAGAGAACTATATGTGAATTTCCCTCATTTTCAGTCATCTTAACATACTGCAGGTTATTGAAGGAGGAATAGGCTAACTCGTTCTTATCTGGAGAGGAATGATCTGCCGAACCCAGCTGGATCTAAGGGACTGATTTATTTGAATGTCTTCATCCGTTTGGATGCGGATATTTAACAGGGGCGCCGTGCTTTCAAACTGTCATTAAATGGATACATCACATTAAAAAAGACTAAATTGATGCAGGCGTTGCGATTGACCAAGACAAACGTTTGTTGCAATAGTTGTCAGCGTACGACAACATGACAGGATAACCCTGTGAGCTGCTACAGCAAAATGAGGTGACATTTTCTCACCATCCATTTGCCTGAAATTCGCCCGTGATACTGCGATAAATAATACAAGTAATCAACAAAGGCTGAATAACGGAGTCAGGAGCCTCGAAGGAAGGCAACAAAGTGTGGAAACAGATGCTGAAGAGCCAGGTAAGGTGCCACCGATTAGTTCTGTACTTGGGATAATGGTGGGTGTCACGTTAATGAAGGACTTGTAAATTATAGCTAAGTTTATAAAAGTAATTTCATTTGCAAAGTATGCGACCCGGTCCACATATAACGTGCACCTTCTGCTAAACTGACACAAATTGGTTTTTTGGAAAAATGAGAATCCCGCTTGTCATCCGTAAGAGCGTACGGAAGGCACCTGATGGTTGCATTATGTTTGTGTAAATGTGTGTTTTTATTACAACACGTATCGGTAAATATCGATAGCTTTTCTCCGCTTTTCAGTCTTCACACGCTTATATTAGATTATGTCACACTATCAGTGACGATAATCCGAAACCCCACGGTTTTCAGCGGAAAATAAGCGGCGCCACGCTATGCTCGGTGCCGGCGTGCAGCCGCTCGGAGGTCCGCCGGTGCAGGCAGCGCGTAGCCGCGAGTAAAAGCGCCGCTTTCTAAACTGTATCTTATTACACGGCGTATTAAGGGTAAATATTTGCACCAGAAGCTCTCTCTCTCTTTTTTTTTTTTTTTTTTAGCACGCCTTCTGAATTTAAAGCATCCTTTGTAAATGTTTGCATTGTAGCTCTGTTTCACCTTCAAACTCAGTTTCGGCTTCCTGTGCCGTTTATAAAACGAAGAACTCCTTTACCTGCAAAGCAATGAAAGCAGTCGGTGCCTCGTGGGTGGAAAAAGTGCAGTTTTAAATTCCGAAAGTACGAACACATCCAAACTGGTTTCGGTATCACGGTAAAGACCTAAGACTCGGACCTCTCGTGTTACCTGATAAACAGCGGCTACTAATAAAGCGGACACCGACCTTGGCTCCCGTGGGTGTTATAAAAATCCCCAGCTCTGGAAAGGCTTCGGGCATATGTCGTCTTAAAATGGGTACTTGTGGACATGGGTAGCTTTTCGTACACACTGTATCTGCAACGCCAGAACAAATCTGGCATGGTCTGTATGAAAAAATAACCACGCATGAGATTTAATTATTATTATTTTTTTTTATTCGATGTGCTATGTACATTTCTCAAAGTTCAGAGAGAGAGTAATAGGCTGGAATTCTTCAAATATATCAGACTTAGAGCCGTAAGTCCTTTGTCTCTAGGTAAGACCGGTGTTTGGTTGAAATCTCAGGCTAATCTCCTTTGGGTTTGTTACCTGGAGATATTGCTGCCTGGGGGTCGGCATTAATGAGAAAGGAGTCACTCTCCTGAAGGCCCAGCAAGTCACTGAAACTTGACTGACAGGTAGAAGGATGACTGAACGTCTTTGCATAGCTGCTGTCATGTTCTTACTGAGGTTATGGGGACTCGCATGTTAGTTGGAAAACGGTAGATTTTTATCCTTTTCCCGAATAAGATGTTTTTTAAATATTTGAATCATACTTTTTTTAAATTAAATGGTTAGCATGGTGGCTCAATGGGCAGCAGTGCTATTTTTCACCTTGACTCTTACCCCTGGTTCAGTGTGTGATCCTTGCATTTTCTCCTTTTGATTATAGTCTAGAAACATGCAATTTGGTGACCTGGCGTCTCTGAATTGCCCATCTTATGTCAGTGTGTCGCTTGCAATGGACTGGCAACTGGTCCAAAGTTACCTCGTGCCTTGTGTTTCCTGGGATAGGCTCACTGCACTGGATAAGTGGTCGTGTAAAATGGGTGCATATTTTCAAAGTTCTTTGTGAATAAACATTTTCTTATAAAAGAACACAAATGTGAGAAGTAGGGTGGCAAGGTGCAGAAGTGGGTGTTCAAGTTGTGGATTCAATGGTTGTATGGGACTTCATTCTCAGTAAAGGCAGCGTCTGGTAAGTCTTCATCGTAGGTGTGTGATGAGACCACCGTGTGACTGGATGTCAGCGGTGGGGGTTTGGGGGGGGGTGACAAAGTGAGACGCATGCAGCCGCTGCCTGGTTAGGTTGTGGGCAGGACAGGGGGAGTACTTTCACCAGCGTGGAGCTCTGGAGGCTCAACTGCCCCTTACTGGGGCTTTTCGCAGCTAAGCCTGTGCAGAGATATGGGCAACCATTCAGTGACGGCACCCCAGGACCTTTTGTCCTCACATGGGATGCTGCTGGGAATGTGTGAGGGACAAGGTGCTTAAGGTCCATGTGACAGCCTTTTGAAGGACCTGTTAGCATTCTACAGGAGTGGATGAATTATTGGGTGGAGTTAGACAAAGTTATGGAAATGGTCCGTGTGGTCAAGTAAGACAAACTTTCACTTTTCTAAACTAAATATTTCTGTAATTAACAGCTAATATAGCCGACCGACGTGCTACTATTTATAGCTGTAAACAGAAGCTTAATTGTCTCCTTTGCTGTCTGATTTTCATTTTTACAAGAATAAAAAAAAATTGGATGTGAAGGAAATTTTTACATGTAATTTGACTTTAATTATCTGGTACAATTAATCTGTTTAGTCACACATTGCTAGCATGAGATCATATCTTAGTAGGGCTTTTTGAACTGATCTATTTTAATAGTTTGAAATATGCTGACAGTTGGGTATTAATGTAACTTTGATTTTTAAGCAACATTACTGAGTAAGCAACCCCCTCCTTCCAGTCCATTAAAATTCTTTGACGCTATGTTTGATTTAGAAAAATGAGGACATTACTTCTGCCTTCGATTTAGAACCTAGGATTAATCCAAACATAATATGTAGCTAAAACAGATTTAATAAAACTCTCTCAGATGTAAAGCAGAAATAAGTGGATCTTTTTCAAAACCTGCTTTATGCTTTCCTTGTTTTTATTCCACAGCGCATTACTGAAGCTTTGTGGGTAAAATTCGCTGCTAAGGATAGTTCTGCTGTTCCCACCTTCGGATCTGGAGGAAAGCCTCGCGGTTGTGTGTCCGCTTCATGTCACCGCCCAGGTCAATCCGACTCTCGGCGGCTTTGCTGGGAGTTTGAGAATGTGGCATTAGGTGTAAATAATGCCAGGATGCTTGAGGAATAATTTGACAAGTCTTGTTTTGAAATGTTAATGTCCCCGGGTTCAAATGCGATTCAAGTTGAATTTCAATTTATTTTGTGTACACATCACATTTTGGTTATTTAACATTGTGTAATCAGAAATGGTCACAGTCAAAGAAGTCCCAGAGAGTAAGAATAAGTTTTTCTGGTGGAAGTAGTGGGTTTAAGGTGAGGCACAGGAGACTGCAGAACCCACAAAAACCATTGAAAGTTTCTGCATAATAATGATATTCAGATCCCAAGTTCCTGAATGAGTGCACGTGGGAGGGCGAGGTACAACTACAGCAAGGCCTAACAGCATGTGAGGACCTTCACCAGCCCCACAGCAGCTATCTTCAAGGGATTCAAAGAACCTTTGATAAGACTCTGTAGCTTTCATTAGCAACAGGCTGGTTCAGGAGGACCATATCCCAGCATGCCTTGGTAACAGGTCTGCGAAAAGAGAGACCTGGGGATGGCCGATTTTTTTTTCTTCAAGGGGCGGAGAAATGCGTTTAGTCATGTTTGCTGTGGAGCTTTGGAAAGAGGTTCTCATTAAACAAACAAATTTGCATTGAACCCCATTGTTTCTCCCCAACACCTACTGTCATGTGAGTTTCACTGTTATTAGCCTTGCAGATCTTGGGTATCCATAGTGCTTTGGACTACTTTGATCCTCTCTGGCCCACCAACTCACCTGTGTCCCTTGTTTATTCTTTCAATATAACAGCTGCATCAGTGTGCTCCAGCGACAGTCAGCGGCTGCTTAAATTCCACCCTCGGATCTGAAACTGGCGCCACCCCAGCGCCGTGTGCCCAGACGGGCATGTCCATGCATAAGTGGTGACGAGTACCGGAGTGGCAGTTCGTAGTATTTATGAGTTGCATCAGGATGAATTGTAAACCCAGTCACTGGGGAATGCGTTATGTGTTTCTCTGTGCCAGTCCCAAGCCTGGATAAATGGGGAGGGTTACGTCAGGAAGGGCATCCGGTGAAAAATTTTTGCCAAATCAGATATGCGGACAAGAAAACCAATTTCCATACCGGATTGGTTGAGGCCCGGGTTAACAATGACCGCCACTAGCACTGTCAGCCAACAGGGTGCTGGTGGAAAGTGGGATACTGTTGGCTGAAGAAGAAGGAGCCGAAGAGGAGGGAGAAGGGGAAGCAATGTCTGAAGGCAGGAGGAGAGGAGGAAGGTTAGGAGAGTGGAAGTGAGGGTAGGAACTTTGAATGTTGGCAGTATGACTGGT
>JAACJT020000031.1:9425906-9470537 GCA_009936485.2 Gymnarchus niloticus | reverse complement strand
GCAGAGCTGGAGGTGGCAGAGTTAAAGATGTTAAGATTTGCATTGGGTGTGACAAGGATGGACAGGATTAGGAATGAATATATTAGAGGGTCAGCTCAGGTTGGTTGGTTTGGAGACAAAGCCAGAGAGGCGAGATTGCGTTGGTTTGGACATGTACAGAGGAGAGATGCTGTGTATATAGGGAGAAGGATGCTGAGGATGGAACTGCCAGGCAAGAGGAAAAGAGAAGGGCCAAAGAGGAGGTTTATGGATTTAGTGAGAGAAGACATGCAGGTGGTTGGTGTGACAGAGGGGGATGCAGAGGACAGGAACAGATGGAGAAGGTTGATCCGCTGTGGCAACCCCTGATGGGACCAGACGAAAGTGAATGCTGATGATGATGATTATCAGGATGAATTGTAATGCGTCAGGACACTGGTAACTGATTCACCCCCACCACCACCTTGTCCCGCTGTCCGTTTACGATTATTGTCTCAGTTATTTTACAGCTCACTGCTGACTCCCCTGAAATGCGAAGTGACCGCATGCCGTTAAATCCCATTCAATTCCCAATCCAGCCATGTTTATGGTAAGCTAGCATGCAGGGTGATGCTCCTTTAGTGTATGCTCAGAGCCAAAACACCCCCGGGGATATTGATCGCCAATCTTGATTTATTTTTTACATGGTGATGATTCTGCATGTCTCATTGTTATGCTGTTTTATAGTCAGAGACTGTCTGGTGCTTCTGAGCAACCAGACGGTTGTCTGTCCTTTGGAGATGCTTCTCTCGGAACTCTTCGTCTTGAGGGCTGGTAGCCCTGGAGATGTCCTCTGGGAACATGACAAATTAGGGTACTGAGTAGATGGACTGGGAAGTCAGAAATAGTGTGGTGAGCTCATTTTCAACAACTAGGCCTAAACTATTGTCACTTTTCCTTTGTGCTTGTAGACAATAATTTTTTCAAACGTGAAATGAATGAATGTTGCTAGTTATTCTGTAGGAGTGAGTAATAACGAGTGTCTGCCTTTTGTGCTTCGTGTCAGTTTATATAATAATTTCTTAAGCAGTATGTCTGTCTGCATTAACCCGGAAAAAGAGACGTATGTTCTTTTGAGAAGCACAGACTTAAACTCACTCTTTGTTTGTAATCCTACTGGCTTTTGGGTAAGATTCCTTCATATATTAAATCTTGATTTCAATTCCTCACTCCTCATCCCATCTTTCAATCCTTCTGTTAGGGAGGCCTGTAAATTAATATTGTCGGGATCGATTTTTCTCACTTCACTAACTGCCTTCAAATTCGCCGTCTCCGGGTACACGCCAGTCACTCTGGCGTGCGAAATCCGAATCTATTCCTGGATGTCAATACTTCGGAGTAACCGCCACAGTACCAAGACTGCTGTTCTCATGGCATTTCAAGTTTTTTTTTTTAAACAGAAATTCCTAGGTGTAAACAATATGTGGTGCTTTTTTTTTTTTTTTTTTTTTTTTTTTTTACTCCCTGAGTATGTTAGTCCTGGCTTTTATTTAGCTCATGGCCATGCAAGATCTCCATGGCGATATTGAGGTACAACTGGTTTAAATCCAATCACGTCGACAGCCACTGTGAGATCCTGGCTTCAGACCAGGCCAGCCGTGTTCCCTGCATGGTTCGCTACCCAAACACCCAATCCGCCGTCTGCTCCAGCTGTCTGCACATCCCAGTGGCTGCGACCCATAATGCCACTGTCCTGACTGACAGTGACGAAGAGCTCTGACAAGGGAGGGCTAAACGTCTCTTTAATCAGGCTCTCTGGCACCACTGATCAAGAGATCGTGTTTGGTCACACCTGAGCTAGGGCGGATGTGAGCCACGGTGCTTAGTTTCTTTTTTGTTGAGCTCTGGAGACCTGAGTTATCTAAATTAGCATTCAGCGGACTGGAAGAGGCAGATCAGAGGGAGGTTGTCGAAGATCCCGATCTCCTGAGGAAATCTGCTTCTGTCAGTCACGTTTGACGTGACCGGTACTGTGATTGGGCCCTCGATTAGCAAAATCCTTCATTATAGGGGACAGAGACTCAAGTCCCCAGCCAGAAGCCCCTCCAGTGAATGCACTCTCCATGCCTGTCCTGTCATGGATGTAATGGCAGGCTGAGTGACACGGCTCGATAGTTTACAGAGCGGCATGTCATGTCCGACAAGGCTAATGGTTCCTGGGATGGCTGTTCTCCCATTTTTACAAATTCATATGAGATACTAGCAAATAGCCCCTTTATGGTCTGGTATGCCATCCATTTGTCTACTGCATTGTGTCCTATTCTTCCTGCAACAAGCTGTAGGCCCCGCGACTCTCAACCACATAAGTGCTTGAAAGGTGGATCTATGCTTGGATATGCATAAATGTGCAAACAAGCTGTTATTTCCTGAAAAACAACTTGCAGTCATTTTGCATATTCAGCTTCAGACATGCCCGGAGTTTTGATAACCAATTTCGATGCTAGCTGATTATGCATCGTCATCTCGAAGCCTGCGAGCTTGTGAAGTCTGCATCCTTCTAATTTCGTGGAATTTGTGAATTAGTCTCCGCTACCTGAATTTGAGATGTGGGGAATTTCCTTTGATGTCATACACATATGGATTAGGGTAATGCAGATATTTCCTGTCAAGAATGCCATAACAAACTCCTACTTTGCCCCCATGTAAAAAGGCCTCCTTAAAAGAGAGTAAAATCCATGATCAAAGAACGATTCTTCAAACAGTAGCAGAGACAGAGGGTCGGGTGCCATAAACCGATAGACCATCATTAACGTTACCCATGGCTTATAGCTTGGCAGCTCTTCCCCATCCTTCTGCATGGTTTTCCCCTCTTCCTCACCTCTCCACCCGCCAAATTGCCTTTTGGTCATTGGGTACCGGCTCTATCTGGCTGACCTTGCCTTGTGCACTAAGAACGTGGGAGTGTCAGCCTTTGCACAACTGCTTCCTGCGTGAGATGAGCCACTGGCCTCACTCAGGTATATTTGCCCGGGTTTTAGGCATCTTTCCTGCATTCTCTTGCTTTCAGTTTTGCCTCTTGACATACAATGAGGCAACCAGTGGCAATCGGTGTCAGACGCGATTGAGACGGACTCGCTCCAGTTCCTCTAATAGAACTGGACTGGACCCAAGGTTCCCCCCGGTCCTTGACTGGAACTTTGATGTCATCTTCTCAACATGTTAGACTTCCTGCTCATGAAGAGGGCCAGAGCCACTTAGAGCTCAGGCCCCCCATCCTCAGTCTGGGTGTGGGGTTCCCTTCCTGGCTTGTGAGAGTCTGTATGCTTTGCTGGAGTGACCATGCAAACGGTGCTCCTGGTCAGGACAGCAAGGAACCAAATGTAAGGACAACTATATACTGTAAATATACAGGGCATATATGCTCATTGTGACCTTAATTAGCATTTTGAGCCAATTAAGCTACTTTAGTAAGGCTTTAGTTTGAGAAATAACCTGGAAAAGCCATGAAAGGATGTGTGATTTGATGGCCTGGGCCTGGCTACACTGTCATCTGCTGTCTTTCATCAGGTGCCATGTTTCATCACCCTTTCTGCTGAGGGCTGCTTCCTCTTTCTCCTGACGGCTACTCCCTGGAGATTCCAGCACATGGCTGGTGGTCTGGCTGGCTAGAGTGACATTTCTGAACTTCTGAGAAAGCCCAGCACCAGCATGTTCAGTGTCGTTCTGGTAAAATCATCAGTCTTTTAGTTTTTTTTTTTATTATTTCTTTTTTTAAAACCATAGAGAGGAGGAAGTTCTCGCAGAGAGACTGGATGTGTAGTCAAGGCCGAGGAAGGAGAAGCAGGTAGCGACTGTAGCCATGGAGGTATAAGCGGAAGATGTTCAAAATATTCAGAAGGTGGCATGTTCACGTCCCACGAGGCATCGTGCTCTTGAACCACTGAGACGGTCACATGACCTGATTTGGTTAAAAAAGAAATTACCGGATTTAATAGTACAAATGGGTGTACTTGTAAAAGGCTTGATGGACCTATTAATGCAGTATTAAATAATATTATTCCAATGAATGAATTGGGGGAGATGGAAGATAACAGATGCTGACAGGTCTTGTCTGTCCACTGGAGTGAATCAGCCCCACTGGTCCACCTGTTTCATCCACCCCCCCAAATCCCTCTGGGCCCTTCTGCTTCCCTGTGGTGCCTTTGAAAATAGCCCAGTGCCTTGTGGGTAGATAATTGTTCAGGATGAGAGCTTGTAATCTTTGGCTGACACTGTTAATATCAAACTGTAGACTTTTTGCAGTGAGATGTGGCTCTGCCACAGCAGTGTGACCACCCACCCCCAGTCCGTCACATCGATGCTGCCACTGGCACCGCTATTGACTCTCGTCAACATTCGCGTGGATGGGATGCGCAAATCACTTGTGGCTACTGCTGTTTTTTTTTTTTTTTTGCTGTTTATGAAGGAATCGATTAAAAAGTGGACGAACCTGGAGTTCTGGCTTTAATGTCCCACCTTGGCGCTGTTCACACAGCAGCTATTTCCTCTCTTCTGTACATTGTTTGTTTGTTTCCTGTCTTTTTTTTTTTTTGTTGCTCTGTAATAAGGTACAGTTTGAGGGTTTCCTGTTGAGAGCCATGGCAGCACAGGTTAAAATCCTGTGGAGGCGATATGTTTCTGACTTTATCACTAACTAGCACAACCCCCCCTGTGCTGCTCAACCCGTTTCTGGATTTAAAAAGTAATAAGAACAAAAATCACTCTAAATGGAGCATGTCTTGGATTAAGCCTCCGTTAGGCTGGGGTGGCATGGAGGCTCAGTGCGTAGTACAAACATACTAAGTTTGTATGTTTTACCCATGTTATCTGTGTACTCTGGTTTCCTCCTGATTTATGCATCTAAATTGCCCAAACGGTGGGAATATGTATTTGAATGTTCTTCCTGATGACCTGCCATCCTGTTCAAGGGGAAAACCTACGCTGTGCTACCTGGATTAGGCTCCAGGTGACCCTGACACAAAGAAGTGGTTAAACGATGGATGGATGGATGGATGGATGGATGTTTTAGCCTGTCATGCTAAAGGCTCCAGCCGGCTAATCAACACAGGTCCAGCACTAGTTAACACGGGTTATTTTCCAAATATGCTGGAGACCATTTGAGTCTGTATAGCCAAGAAATTGGACTTGAATGGGTTGGAAGCACTGGACATTTCTGGTTTCGTCTCTCTGACCTTTGCCAGGCTTGAGGCTTCACAGAATGATGTGCTGTAACCTTTCCTGCTACTAGAGGGCAGTATTCATGGGTAGTCTTTGTATGTCTGCATAAGTCATGGCAGTGCAGAGCAGTAGCTTTCTGGGATCAGGAGAGCAAATTTGAAGTGAATAGCTATCACAGTCACTCATATGATTAACAGCATTGTAATTAACTGTTTCCTGTGGGATTAGCATTCTTGTCATTGACATTTACCTTTGGGATTGGAATCTTTAGTCATTAGTGGCTGCCTACAGGATTAGCATCCTTGTCATTAGCAGTTAAGTGAAGGATTAGCAGCTCTGTAATTATCTATTACCTGTGGGATTAGCCACATTGTCTTTAGTGGATACCTGTGAGGTTTTCAAAGTTCAGGAGGGTGTTGGTATTGTTAAAAACGTTCACTGAGAGTCCGAATGCCATCCTGGTGTTGTTGGCTGCACCTCTCGCCATTGTGTCCCCTGCTTCTCAAGCGGGGTTGATGTCAGCAGTGGAGCAAAGTTTGGGTAGGCCAGCACATTGCATTCAGCTAGCAGAGAGGACAGCAGGTGATGTAGCACCTAATAATGTGACTCTTCTGACTGGACGCTAGTTTCCAGCAGGGCCAATTTGATGATTTGTGTAAATATCCCCGTGCCTCATTAGGTTGCCATGTTAAGGGAGACCTTTTAATTAACACAGTCAGCTGTTTAATTATTTTAAATTTTGCCATTGTTTTGAGATATTAAGCAACGCACTGAACAGGGTCGCCGGTTCACCTCAGGCCAGTAGGTCGCCGTTGTGTCTCTTCGGCAGTTCAGCAAAAAGTTGCTGTGGCAAACCTTAATTGCTGCTCATGTCAAAGCAGAGCGGAATTTCAGAATGCTGCCTGCTGTTTGGGTGGTGACACAGGGAGTGAAATTCCCCTCCTAGGATCTTTTCAGAGGAGGTCCTCAGGCGATGAGCCCTGCTGGCAATGCACAGCACTTGGTAAGGCCGTGTGCGTCGGTTCAGCTTATATCATCAAGCTAGTCATGTTTACAGATGAAACTCTGGTTACAGGTATTTGTCAGCTCAAAAATGCAAATGTTAATTTGATTGTGTCCCTGTATTGTTATCTTTACTTAATTCAACTGTGCAAAGCCTTATGATTATTTCACTGCAGTCCCAGAAACGGCTGGCAGCTTTGAGCAACTTGTTGGCAAGTTCCACATGCCATCTGTCGCGTGGAGGGGTCAACTAGCACATGCTGCTGATGAGCAGGTCACATGACCTCTGTGCAGGTCACATGACTGTCAAAGATTGTGGAGGGCGTGAGCTGAATTGCTTGTGAATGCTCAGGTGTTAACATGGCTTGTCTGGATATGGATCAAATGTCAGATGTTTTTATAAGAACTTTTTATTTGCATGGCACTTCCACTCTGAGTAGAGGTAAATAAGTTGTACAGGGGCCTGGAAGGTTCTACCCTGCCTGCCCATCACAGGATACATGCACGCCCACACAGTCCCACACGAAGGGCAGTTTAATGTCACCGTTTTACCCGTACGACAGCTTTTTGGTTTATGCCATTAAACAGCACAATCCCTACGAAATCTACACGAACGTAGAAGAATATCCCAACTCGCAGAGATGAGGCCACAATCAAGCTCACATGTCCTGAGGAAACAGTACTATCTAGCAAGAGATTTACAGTGGTTTAAAAGGAAATCGTTATTCTTTACACAGAATCGTTTATTAACTTCTCCTGTTTGTCCTTGTGACTTTACATTAAATCGAGTGGTGGAAGGAGGTCTTTCTCAGGGAGTTTTTGAGAGCAGTGTGACTGAGGACCCCCATCCCTGCTGGCTATGTTGCCGCGGTAACCCCAAAGTGGCTGTGAATGATATTCAGTGTTCCCGTGGCGACATCTTGGAGGACGTCATTCTTAATGATGCACTGACCTTTAGCAGTGGCTGCAACAAGCAGAGCTTCACACTGGTTCTGTTAATCTTCTTTTTGTTGATTATGACTGTTTTAGTTCTTGTTGGCAGAAATAGTTTTGTAGAGTGTGCTGGTTCAGGAGGACTCTGTGCTGATTATAGCTGTAATGTGCTGTGTGATGCTGCAGAACATGAAATCTTCATGGTTACCCTCTCGAAGTACTGTTGAAGAACACACAATTTACCATAGCTTGTGTGGGTGTGTGTCATTGTGTGGTGTCCCTGGAGGAGACACATTTAGGAAAATAGTAATAACACTAGCCCACCAGCATAGTAAACCATAAAAAATAATGTTGGGAGTTTTTAAAGGGTTCGATTAGGGCACTGTGGAGACCATTAAATTGTAGTATAACTATTCCTCTGGCCTTATAGAGAAGATGTCAATGACAGTCATTCATTGTTTTATCTTCACCCAGAACCTTTCCTTTTAAAGAGGATGTCTCTGACCCTAATAGATGGTCTTTCCCTCTCTTTGACCTCTGATCACTTTGATTCTTAAAGGGGATGTCTCTGACCCTAATAGATGGTCTTTCCCTCTCTTTGACCTCTGATCACTTTGATTCTTAAAGGGGATGTCACAACTCTTTGACTTTATATGGCCCTGCTTTTATTTGCACAGTCGCTTAGCTCTGGTTTGAGCTTCACAAAACATCTAATACTTATCTCCTGGGCTTCTTGACTGTAATTAGAGGTGCTTTTGATATCTTTTATTTCGATATCAGAATCTCACGCCGGAGGTTTATGTGCCCATCTTTCCACATGGCTGCATTTGTCACTTTCTTTTGCATTTTCATTTCTTTCTCTGCCATTTTTCATGGGCTCTGGGAGTTGCTAAGTGATCCTTATCTAATCCACATATGCTCATATCTCAAGGAATTCAAAGTCCACAAAACTAGGAAAGAACCTGGTACAAACATGGGACGAACATGCAAACTCCACACAGGAGGGGGCGGGAATTGAACACCCACCCATTTGGTCGTGAGGCGACAGCACTAATCACCAAGGCAGTGTTTCCTCACTGTTATTAAAACTAGCAGTATGGAGAACGAATGTGCCTTCTGTAAATGTGAATGGGGATCTCACAGCTGTCGGAGAGACTCTCTCAATGCTTTGTTTGAGGATTGTTTTTCATGGCGGGGGGCAAATGTTCCTCCCAGACGAGCCGAACTGACAAATGAGGTCCAAGGAAAATCAGTTCGATCTGCATGCAGCTCCTGCGTCCGTGGAAGCAGAGATGCTTTTCACAACAACTTCAATGTGCAGCGAATGCCTTAAAAAGCAGGAATTCTGGGAAATGTGACCATTCGTGAAATCCTCGGTTTTACTTGTATCTTGAATGTACTTCTGAATCCGTCTAAAGACATGCATAATGTTCAGATTTTAAAAATCCCCTCTTTCATCAAGTGCTCATTTTAGCATTTTTAAAAGTATGTCAGCATTCCTAGTGCAATGCTCAGCCCTTGTCCTGTCCACCCACCATACTGTGGAGGTGTAAGGTCTGTTGTTTCAAACATTGTCAGAAATGGGAGTCCATATATTTCTGCTTAGACTTGGCTGCATCGTGTGATCTAACCTGACCTGCTTGCCATTCCACCACATTGGCTTTCTGTGAGATAGGAGTTTTATCCTATCTGGACCTGACTCTAACCCTTTGCCGGCTGTGATGTCAGCTCTGTGTGGGGAAGGTTCCACTGTTTTCGTGTGACTGTGTTTCTGTGCTCCTCTGTAAAGCTCCCCTGTAAAGACTAGCTGTTCATCTTATTACCCCATCTTCCCGATGACCTCTCCTCAGTGAGAATACCTGATCACTGCCCACATGTTGACTGCAAAGAGAAGTCGATGCGTTTTCACTTAATAAATCAGCTTCACGTGGAATCTTACTAAGCATATGTTTATGTATGCTTAATAACCATACATAAATGCTCCTGATGTGCTGTAAAGTTGGATGATCACTATGTTTGCTGCAGAGATAGTATGCTTAATACAATAGACATTTGGAGATGCATACCAGCAAATAATGAATCTTGTACAAGCAAATAACAGAAAATAACAATTCTCATAGCTACAGAAGCCTGTTAGGCTTCCGTGTCTACTGAACTCTTTAAGACATTAGTCTGTGGATGGAAATACCCCTGATTATGTTCATTATGAATAGCCGTGCCTTGTGCGTTAATTATGGATTAATATAATATTCTTGCTAGCACTTGGAAGTCTTAAAACATCCCTTCACACCACCTCCTGGCAGTCTTCGCTTTTAATTTCCTTTCGCTCTAACCACTCTATCTGCAGAGCTTCCCTGATATAAGCCTCCCCCCCCCACTTTGTGCCATTGCGTTGATTAGTCTTCGCCTTCTCCATGACAATGTCTTACCCATAAGTCTTTGGGTGCTCATTAGTGCCGTGCTTCCAGTCTGGCTCTTTCCTTTATTTTCCAAATGCCAGCAGCTGCCCCTCTCTGGCAAAACTGAGTCGCAGTGGTTGGGGTAGTGGCTTGATGTGTTAAGTGACAGAACGACATTAGAACTTGGTCTGAAATGTCGTCTAAAGTGGCGTGCATGTAGTTACGCTTTGCAGTGTTCAGCATGGATGGAGAATATTATCCAGTGAGACTCGCTCCGGGTGGGCTGGCGGGCGATCAGAACTACATGACATGAGAATGGAAGGATGGAATGGACATCAGCATAGGGGACAGGGAGAACAGGGTCATGGGCCACAGCAACAGGGGGATATGGCAGCCTGAGAGGGTATGATTTATGAGGTGTGGTGGGTAGAGTTAGTCTGATGAGGCCAGACTCCTTTCTGCCCGTCCATCTTTAGTGTGACTGAACACTGCCCACTAGCCTCTCTGTTTGAACCACCTCCACCTTGGGCAGACGTCACCTTCTGGGCTGCTGGGAAATGGAGTTGTCACTGTCAGTTTGTTTCCTGAAGCGGTGTGATCTGAATCGCTCTCACCTATGCGTTTGTCACTGTAGAACGCCACTGGGCTTGGTGACACTGGCTCAGGGAGGCTCCCTCCTGGACTTAAACACACGGTACAGAGGCAGGTCAAATACTGATGGGCGATGGTCTTTTGGTTGAGCAAATGTATGCCTACACCTTGTCACTAAATCCAGGTTGAGCCTTGGGGGATCATGGCTTTATCGCAAACGTTCTTCACGCCACAAGGAGATTGGGCAGATGCAGGGGGTTGGAAGGGGTCTCAGAGGAGCCGGGTCACATGGCCGAACTTGTGCACGAAAATGGCGGAGGACGTCCTGGGAAGTGGGGCAACTGTTGAGATTCCACACAAGCACCTTTAAACAGGCACGATAAATCCACATGAAACCAAAAGTACAACCCGTTTTCTGTTACAAATGAGCCGTCTATCAGCAGCTGCTGATAAACGTGAGCGATGAGGATGCCAGACTGTTGTTCTACTAACCAAGACGAATCCTCCCAGGCTGCAGCTGTAGGCCGGAATCCTCCTCAGGAACATTGCCAAATTGAGTCTTCGGTGTAATGCTTACAGGGCAGTGATAAAAAAGGGCACATGGCATCTCTTGTCCTTCATTCAGACTCTTTTTTTTTTTTTTTTTTCCCATTTACCCCAAGATCATGTTGGGCTTCTGGGCTGAGGCAGTGCTGAAGTGACTTATAAGAGGGAAAACATCAGAGGTTGTTGGAACGTCTTAAACAGCCAGTAACGGAGAACAGGTGAACCATCAGACAGTTCACTTGTGCCCCATTACTGGCCTTTTAAGACGACTTCTCCAAGGCCCCAAAAAAGCAACCAGTGCCTGAAGCCCAAACTTGCACCCTGTTGCAGCTCATTGATGGCCCTTTCCAGAACACTCTGTTTGTCTGCTCCCATACTTGAATTGAAGTCCCCATATCACACACAGATCCATTTGACACCATGTCCGTCTCTTGTCATGCCGATGCAGTCGGACCTGGCAGAAGCTACATGGGCTTTGGAATGGTTGCCAGGGAACCTGCTGTGAGCAACAGCCAGTTGGGGGTGGCAGGTCTGGTGGATTCCCCTTTGGTCGAGTCCACAATGATTTGTTGACTTCCAAACCAGGCGAGATCTGCGTGCAACTGCCGTTCTCTGCTACCATTGCTATTGGGAGATGGACATCCTCACTCATGGTGACAGACAACCATGAAAGGGAGAATCGATGGTGTTTATGGCTCCTGTGCTGTTGAGCAAGAGGGTTATGGGGCAGCAGGCAGTGAACAGGTTGAGCTGATGGTGGCAGCTTCATATCCCATGGTTTAAGCTGCACACCTTCTTTAACTGGCCTATTGTATTGATCAACACTGGACTTTGGGTGCAGACCTCTGGCTAGCAAATAAGTAAAAATACAGCTCGCTATCTGTGTTGTGAATATTGAGATTTTTTGTATACCCTTTTATTTTGAAGGAAATTTTTTTCTGCAAGAATATAGAGAACTAAAATAATCTTCATGCTTTTAGAGATCCTGCCTGTAAACTGCACTTATTAACTTGACATCATGTAGACCGGTTTCTTAAGTGTAAAATTTGCATGGCCTCCATTTTGACCATTCAGGAATCTGGCAGGGAAAGGGTCTGCAATCCTAGTTGTGTCACATGGAGTTTGTTGCTATCCCGTGTGTTGTCCCTGCAATGGAAAAACTCCTGAATTTTTGGAGTAGTTCTGTTCATGGTTGCCTGTTTGCCAGACAAGCACCAGATTTGCCAGTTTACCAGGTGTGAGTATATTGGGTTTGTTCCTCATGAGTTAAAGTGATGTGCCCCCCCATTTCCTAGCCGGTTTCTCTTCAATTACATTTCATGCCCTTCATCTTCCATTGTGTCTCACAAGTTGTTAAAACTCAGGATGTGTCACCGTTTCATGTCACACGTTTGCATGATAATCAAACAGAAATGCATTCTGGGAATGCTTCATTGCCCCCCCCATTTTATTGTACACAGAGCCGCGCGACTGACATGGACCCATAAGTATCTTGACAAAAGCGCCATTGTACAGAAACAATAGGGGCTTATTGAATCGCTAATTAGACCCACTGTTCTATTTATTAGTTCTTTTAATAGTCTCTCTTATGATAATTGCTTTTAGATTTGTTGAATTGATTGTTCTCTCCCTGGCGTGTGGAGTGTGCCTTGGCATAACAAGCTTCTGTTGGGGGTTTGACAGACACAAAACCGAATGACGAATACGGCAAAACCGGCGCACAAAGTGAAATTGGGTCGGTTATTGAGAATTGAGCATAAAAGAGAAACACGTAGGATATAGAGAATCACGAATAAAGAAAAACTGGATAGGTTACTGAGAATTGAGAATAAAGAAGAATGGGATAGGTTACGGAGAATTGAGAATGAACTGGATAGTCTTGAGGGAATAAAGCATACAGGTGTTTGAGTGCAGAGTAACTCGAACCCGGTCCCCATCATACACTTGGGCATGCTGCAACTTTGCTGAGTAGCTGTCTGAATAAATGGCTTAAAAAGTAAAATTCTCAATTTTTAAGTGATTTAATCCAATAGTGTTAGCTTAACAACATGCTCTACTGTTCCAGTTTTGTTGAATCGAGTTGTTTTTGGAGGTAATTGATGAAAACCCTGTTTCCGTTTTTTTTTTTTTTTTTACATCTTTGCTTTTGACATTTAATCCAAGATTAATTTAGTCTTTTATACCTCATTAAAGTTTCACAGATGATTTCAAATGTGACGGGTTTGTATTGTTAATGAGTGAAATTTCTAGAAAGTCTTCAGGCAGTGTTTTGCATCACATGGTTTGAATTGTGACATGCAATTAGAATTTTAGCCAAGCCTAGTTCATTAAGAGCTCAGCTGGAACAGGGGCACTGCCCTGGAGTTGAGTATGGATAGGCGGTGAGACACCCTAAGGTTTTATGTTGGTCCAGCTGTGTATGTCACCTTGAGGTCATGCAACAGGGGAGATTTAACAACAGGACATACAGTACTTTTCCACATGGCTGTGTTTGTACTTCTCCATTCGGGGCTCATAAGTTGACACAACACGCGCATGTATATTAGTCTAATGAAATCTCTGTGCAGGTGCCATTGTAGCGATGGCGTGCGCTTGTCTGCAAGAATAGAAATTCTGGACTGTGCGCGGCCGCCTCTGCGTTTGCCCGTGTCCGTCCAAAATCATGTCTGAATTTCTCCATGCTTCACTCGCTACAGACAAAATGAACTAGCCTTTAGCTGAAAGACGCTTTAAGCAGGAGGGCAGAAGCACATGGAGAACTGGCTCCCTTCACCTGTCTGAGAAGCACCTGGCCGAGACAAGGAGAGGACACCAGGGCTATCTGACAGACTCACTTGACAGCACTCACCTGGGCCTTTCGGAGTTTGTACCTTGGGGTCTGTCAGCCACATTTTCTTGTTTTTAAACAGCATCCATGTGTGAGCATACAGCAGGGATGGGTTGGCATACAGCAAGCAGACTGCGGAGGAAAGGTATGTTATCTCCACTCTGAGCATTCCCCGAAGAAATGCCTTCTGAGAATGCTTGCTTATGAGAAAGGGATGAAATGCCACAAGATTAGTGTGCTTTCCTGTTTTATTTAACATAGATTTCAAAAAAGTACATCACTGCTCCACGAAGATTAGACTCGGCACTCCTGAGAAGTTGTACTTTGAAAATCTCACAGGGGATTCTGTCGCGTCTGAAATCGTAAAGATCTCTGCCACAGAAGTCTGTTTACCTTCATCTCAGAAATGAGATGGCTTTGTAGAATGTACGATTTGTGCTTGATTTTATTCTGACCTTCACTAATCTGTGACTCACTCTAAAGGAAGGATGGAATGGGAATGAAAATCAGACCAGGAAATTAAATCCTCCTTGAATATTCTTCACTCCGAGGGGGTCCCCTTGATTATCTGCACTTTCTTGCTCCTGATTGGGAATTCTGGTGTAGCTGACCGAAATCTCATTTTTAAAAAACCTTTTTCTTAATGCTGCTTACACTACTTCTCTGACAGCAATTTTAGAACTTATTCAAACTACAAACATACTTTCATGCATTAAAATGTTGTTGATAAATAATAGCAATCTGTGAACAGTAGATTTTTTTTTTTAAGGAGTTGGTTTCTTTGGGCGAATTCCTTTTATTCTGCGGTTGTCCGCATCATGTTTTAAACTCAGCCGTTGGCTGGAGAGGGGGAGTACCGTGAATGCTGGATTGTACAAGCTGGAAAAGCGCTGGGTCAGCAGCAGATATGAGAAAAGCCGACTGAATGGCTTCCTAAGCCCTTTTCAGTGCACCGGAGACGAAGGCAGCCGGAGAAAGATGGCTCCTTGTTGGTCTAATGTGAGCCAGCAGCCGGATGTACTGGCCGCGTACATCGAACTCGCCACCGTCCCTTTTAGCGATCTCCTGCAGAATCTGTCATCCATCTGGTGGGAGGCTGATATTTAGAAACTCCATTAGACGATAATTAGCGGCTAATTTAAAACGCTTTTAACACACACGATTTAGAGTGGATGCGGGAGGAACACGAATCAGGCAAAGAGGGTAATCACCACGTAAGCTGAGTTCCACCTCCCCCAGCTATGGGGCCCGGTAGTAGTGCTTTTAAATGAAAAGCACTTTCAGACACGAAGTATCAACTCGAAAACAATTAAAACCTCCGTCTTTAAGTATATGACTTTAAGATGCCTCTATTCTCGGTTATTCTTTGTCCTCTGGCCTTGCACAGGCAGCTGAGTGCATATGCACGGAAGTAAGTATTAATGGCACAGTGACTCAATGGGTAACTATAATGTCACACTTCCTGGGTTGGGGGTTCGAATACTGTGCCCAGTTATGTGTTTATGTATGTGATCTGCAATTTGCATGTTCTCTCTGTGGGTGTCTCTAACTTGCCCATATTGTGTGAGCGTGTAGCTTGTGATCTGCTGCCATTACGCTAAGATCCTGTACAGGATATGCTGTTATGGATGCATGTATATAAACAAATGTGAACATATTTACTTGGCTGTTTTCTCTGTCGTATATGTATATATAATGTATGTGGGTAAAACAGTTGTTAATGTACTGCTGCTAATCATGGTGACTCAGGTTACTTCCATTAGTTGTTACTGTGACAGCTACTTTTTAAATAGACCAGAAAATGGCTCACACCTCTAAAGGTGTAGAATTAAGGGGACTCACCTAGAAGACAAGAGCTGTGTTGGTTGAACAGAATAATTACAGTGAACATCAATTTTTATATGAGAGGAACAACATTTTGAAAAAATCCCAGATTTATATATTTGCAGAATTGGTGTGAAATTTGACTTGAATTGATGTGAATTTGTGTCGAGATGACCGGTGTGAGTAAAAAAAAAAAAAAAAATCTTTCAGAATACATTACTAATACAGATCACACAAGTATTTCAACATATGTGACTACCACAGAATGCAGAATCATTTCAGTATATGTCACTAATACAGAGTCTGGAGGATTTTCCAGAATGCTAATGCCAGAGCTAGCTCAATATACTGTACTTATTCAGAGTTTAGAGCTATTTCAGATGACATCACCATAACCGAATACAGAGCCATTTCAGCATTTTGCTGAAAAAGTACAGAGCCCTTTCAGTGTGACTCGTGGAAGCCAGAGACATTTCAGAGTCCATTTCAGAGTGTGACTAATTGTCCAGAGTCATTTCAGCGTGAGTAACTAATACAGTCCAGAACCATTTCAGTGCAGGAAAGTAATACAGAATCCAGAGCCATTTCAGTTCATTTGTTTAATTGAGTCCAGATCCATCTCGGTGTGTGTGAGTCAGAGCAGAGTGGGAGTGCAGCCCCAGCAGAGTCAGCGCAGAGTGGCTCCCATCATTGTTCCAGGCCCAGCAGTAAAGGCAGTGAGACAGCAGCCCCTGACAGGCTGATGATGTTCAGCAGGGGCTGTGGCCACCGAGGGGGCAGGGTCCTCCTCATTAACGTTTCACCGGCGCCTCGTCCTTTGGGATCTCCGCTGCTCGCCAACCTGACAAGTAGGGGCCTGTCAAATGGCTGCCATGGCGACAGGAATATCAAAAGCCCTGATCTGCTGTTCCACACAAATCACGTATTCCTTACTTGGGATCATTATATTATTAATTTTTTTTTTTTTTATGATGTGGGTATGTCTTGAGTTCTCCACTGATGAATTTGCTCCGAACTTTGGTAATCATGTACCTTGTCAATAATGGCTCCTAACTACACCTGTAGTTGGTTTATTCCATTTCCTGAAAACGGCTCTTAGAAAGCCGTCTACAGCTTTGCCAACTTATGAGTCCGAGGGGCAGCGGGGTGGCTTGCATCTTATAAATGAACAGCCCCCCCCCCCCCCCCCCCCCAACTGTCGGTGACGTTGCCCTTCCTGCATCGTTTGTCATCTTCATGTCCACTGTCATTAGATGCCCTGTCACATAAAGAGGGACTTCTGTCTTAAGAAGGACTGTTTACCCACCACCCGCCCAAACGAGTCAGCCGGAGCCACATCAGTCTGTCTGGTCCACAATATCTGTGAGGTTTGCTTCCCAGGAAGGTATGCACAAGCAGCTCATTTTTTAACACAGTAGTGTGGAGATACGGCCTCTCTCATATTTACTTAACTGCTCTTTTAGATTTGTTCTCTATCCCGAGGTCATGTGAGGAGAAGTTCCCCTCCTCCACATTTCCTCGGTTCCATAAATTTTCCGGACGACAGGTGCGACGAGCCATCTCTGGTCACTTTCCAAACACCTGTTGTGTAATTTCACCCTTGCAAAATATCACATGAAGGTACAGTCTTGGTGATTTATGAGAAGGATGCAAAGTAATATTTATAAAACTTCTATCAGAAGAAACACTGCAGGGTCTGAGAGAAGCAATTTACTTATCCGAAAGTAGAGGCTCTTCCCTGGACAGAAACCCATAACCTCCCGGTGACAGTTTAGCTTTGTTAGCTGCTGTCCTACTTGCTTCCTCTCGCATTTCTTTGCCTGATGAAAGGATGTGCTGACAGCCGACCTGTTTCTCTGGGGAGCATCAGTGGTTTGTTGGTCTTCTGTTCGTTTGTGTAGGATAAAAAACTGGTACAGGGGTAAGTATTCGTTAAGCATTTTCCCGTCGGACAGGTCAGAGCAAGCAGGCCTGATTAATTCTGACAAAATGGCATGTCGCATACAGACGTCAGAACATGTCCTCATTAAACATTCATGCTAGCTGGAAAATCTCTTTTAAGGATCAGTCTGTCTTTTCTGTGCGAGAAGCTGAGCTGGTTCCCCGGAAACCACTGCGGTGTTTGGTACTGCCGATCAGCCTGTCACTGCTGTCCTCGAGCTCTAGCACATGACTCAGACTTAGCCCCGCATAGCGATTTGGCACTGCAGGTGACACACAGCAACCCCTGTGTGATGCCAGCCGGAAGATGCGATTCTGTTAGGCGATGGCCCAAGGAGCACAAACAGTGGGATATTATCTCGCCACCCCAGTTTTAATTTGTCCCTTCGTTGTCTTAGAAGGGTAATTATAATGTTGGTGAATTGTCAGCACTGAGGGGAATCAAAGCAGATTGATTAATGGTAATGTAGCATCTAATGGTAACAGTGCCTCTTTAAGTGGGTCTTTCCAGCTGTCCCATGTCTATGCACCTGTTACTTTAACAGCAGAGGTAATAATTGAATGCTTGTAAATACCCTGTGGTTTTGCAAACGTCCACTGTGGGCGCCAACATTGAACTCTGAAAAATACTTTTCCAGGCTTGGTATAACTTGAGTTTAAGTTGTTCTGTTGGACGCCTAAGCTTCTCTTTTGCGATTCCATGTTCGGAAACTTAACGTATTTAGTGTGGGGAGCGATCGTGCCCGCTGATAATTATAGAGAAGCGTCCGTGTTTTGTGTGTAAGTCACCTGCAGTTTCGAGATGTCGTTGTCAGTGAACAGGCTTATGGCAATAGGGCCTGTAAAATTCAGTGTGTCCTGATCCTCTGATTTAATACTGCCCTCCTTCCAACCTCAGCTGCCCTCACTAAGCGTAGCGTGATGCTATCTGGTTTTGCCTGAGCTACCAACTGCTTATCTTTTTTTTTTTTTTTTTTGTTATACTCGCAGAGTGTATATTGTCCCGCCTCCCGCTCATACCATAGGCTCGGACAGATGACCATTTTTCCGCGCTTAACCTCTGTTTAGTTCGATATATCTTCCTCCCTTGCATGTTTCGCAGGTGTTGCGGTCTGGTGGTGACCCCTGAATCAGTGCTGGTTGAACGCCTTTGTTGTGGATGTCCACAAATCTGGGTCCTAATCACAAGGCCGTCATTTCCTGGCTTTGCTCCCGATAGACCTGCTGCTTCCCTTTCCTATTTTTGTGCTCATCTTAGCCCATTATAAACAAACTCTCCCTTGGGTCTCATTCCCCTGGCTGGCAAAACCAGCCAGCACTCAGACTGCCTTTTCCTCTGCCTCCCATTTAATTTCAGAGCTGCCATTTTATCCCTCAGCCATCATGAACTTTTTATTTCAACTTTATTATTCCTTAAATATGAATTGAATAAAAACTTCTCTTAGACTAAAATGGTACTCAAATTGAATAACTTTTAAGCCGGGATTATGGGATATTAGAACTTAGCAGAAATGGGGAAAAAGGTTAGTTAATAAGGTCAAAAATGGCTGCGCATTCGAACAAAGTTCCCCTGCGGTAAAATCCAGGTTTTTGTTATCTCTTACAAGAGGTCCTCACGTAGCCAAATAGTGTTTAGTATTTCTGCTTCGTCGGCCTGCTGTTTCCAGATTAATTTTTTCTCTCGTCTGTTATTTTCTGTTGGTACCTTTTCTGTTATTATTGACTTAGAAAAGGCTATGTGTTTATTCCCCCCCAGTCTGCTTGTCCATTTTATCAATACCTTTTGAGAAATCACTCTCTGGAATGGACCAAACTCAGATAACAAATGCGAAATGGTAAAATGAATGGGGCAGCTGGTGCTCAAGGTTTATCGGCGGTTTTTTTCAACGTTTTAGCGTCGTGGAGCGATCTGTCTGGCTAGAGATTGTCCGCCGTGTCACCTGACAGGAAGCGTAGCTCTTCATTGGGGTTTTTCTTCGAAAGCCCTTGTTTCGCTGGCAGTGCTTTTAGCCGTCGGTTCTGTGTCTGGCCTGGTGGTGGCGTTACGACTGGCCCAACAAACGAAATAATGCAAATGTGGGTGGCATGGTGGTTAGCACTGCCCGCCTTGACACTGGCCCAACGGGTCAAGGGTCTGATTCCCATTCCTGCTCTGCTTAAACAGGTAGAAACGTTACTGATTTGAAGCAAATTATAGGTATCACAGAAGCAAATAAATCCAAACTGGACCTGGATGCAGTGTAGACAGATACAAGCCACACAAAATGATGAATGCGTCGAACAGGGTGTGCAAAAAAAAAAAAAAAGTACCCCATTTGCATGGAGGTCACATGTTCTTCCCTTGCTTCCTTTTTGCCATCAGGTGAATTGGGTTTCTGATTGGCTTTGTCTGTGGCTGTGCCCTGTGCTTCCTGGGGTAGGTTCTCAGTGATCCTGCACTGCATAAGCGGTTATGGATAGGCACTCTAAATGCACTGCCAGTTTTTGAATAATAACACGGGTGGGATTGCAGCATTTACTCCGGAGAACTTTTCCCCCAACATCAGATTTGTGGAAAACGACCATACCGATATTGCATTTTGCATCTGCATCAGATCCCTCTCTGCACCTCCCGCTGAGAAAGATGCATGCCAGTATGCCAGAGTTCGCATAATGTTTCCTTTGCGTTCAGAAACATAATGAAGAGCCAGTGGTGGGTTATCGCCAGCTGACTTTTTTGCAGTTTTGGGGGCTGGATCCTGATTGGCTTCTCGGCGGGAGGTCTCCACTTCAGTCTCCGCCTTTACCTAGAATCTAGGGGTCCGATGAATTCCATCGAAGCTTGACAGTATCTCGTTAGCAGCTAAATACCAGAAAATTAATTACAGCAGAGCACACAGATGGCTGTTGGCTGGATCCGTGCGGAATGTCCTTCGCTTTTGTATTTTTGGGTTAATTATGTGTAAAAGCCAAGCAGAACTCCGTGTTTGTCAGCCTATGAGAACGTCTGCATAGGGAAGGCAGATTGACCCACTTGACGTGGGGATTTGGCGGCGAATAACAGATTTATTTTCAGAGTGCGAGTTTCTTTATTGGGAATTGATGGGAGTGGGGCAGGGTTGGGATAAGGTGAAATAGGAGCACAAACGGATGGTGATAGATGTTTATAATGCCTTGGGACTAGTGTAAGGTTTTTTTTGTTTTTTTTTTCCTCCAGATTTTGCCTCCTTCAAATGCAACAAAAGACAGTAATTTATACAGATTAGTAAGAAGGGGAGAGCAGTATATGGGTCGGTCAAAAACCCCCACGATGGGTTTAGGCCACAACCCCCCTTTCTGGAGTGTATTTTTTTACTGCCTCTTCTCTCCGGGCCCACTGATTGGCCCATCAGGTTAATGGACGATTCCACCTGCTGCCGAGTGGGGGTGTGGGGCTCTTTGGGTAGGGTGGAAATTGTCACCATGGTGGCCCAGTGTCCTCGCAGTCTGGAGAGTAGACAAAAACCAAAAAAACTGTGATTTTAGCGAGAGCTAATTCAGTGGCATCTTCATTAGTAATCAGTCATCACCACAGGTGCTACCCGCTCAGCGGTAATGTAGTTTCTACTTTTGTCCACCTGCTGTTGATGAAAGCTGGATGAAAGGGCTTGTTTACTTTGATCATATCTAACAGGGACAGGAACTCCACTCAGTAATCGCCGAAAAGATGGGGCTCCATTGAAACCCCTTAATTACTGCTGTCTGCGGAAGTGTCTGAGACACAGCATACCCTAACATGATGTGGTATGGGTTTATGTCCCGTGCTGGGATCCAGTGAACTCCTGATTCGAAAGAAACAAGACTTTGAATAAGTGGGCCTCCTTTGACAGGAAAGGCTTATCAATCATTTGGAAAGCAGGCCTCTTTAAATAGGAAATGTTGCTCCTCCATGTGGTAATCAGGTCTCTTTAGACCGGAAGTGTTCTTTTTCCATACAGTAATCAGGCCTCTTTAGAAAGGAAATGTTCTACCTCCATACGGTAATCAGGCCTCTTTAGACAGGACATGTGGTTCCTGCATACGGTAATCAAGCCTCTTTAGACAGGAAGTGTTGTCCCTCCGAAAAGTAATCAGGACACTTTAGACAGGAAGTGTTCTTCTATACAGTGATTTGGCTTCTTCAGACAGGTTCTTGCAGGCCTGTCATGATGTGTCACAATCTAATTAGCGGTATCTCCTCACACAGCATTCAGACCAGGCTGCTCACACCAATCTCCGCACACAGGCAGAGAGGAGCATTTCATCTGAGCTCCCATGGAGAGGCACAAAATCCAGATGTAATTACACCTGGGTGTTTTGAATGGACTTGCGTTCCCATCACCAGAATACCAATGTATTTTAAAAGGTTACATCATGCCTTTAAAACCATTTGCGATGTGGAATACTTTCTAACCAGCAGGTAGCGTTCATCATTCCTACATTTAGACACGTGTCATTTGACTTAGTTTTAATGCCCATCTGTTGATTTCTCACACAGAGTTCCTCCAGGAAAAAGCTTTTGATAACTGAAATTCCAGTCACATTTGCAAGTCCAGTGACCAATAGATGTCATAATAACTAAGCACCATGAAAAATCTGACCTTTCTAATTTGGTGTCTGTCATTGCCCCTTTAGAGAGCACACAATACAAAAAAGGCTTGGTTGAATACCGCCATTGATTCATGAAAGCCTTTGGATTGGGACTGATCACCACAACCAGGTCAGGTAGAAGGTTTTCATAAAAAATCTTTCCCTGGACTGTTGAGAGACCTAGCACTTAGGCTGCTTATGCCCTAATTGCAATTTTAGAAAAACACCACAACCCAGCCCCCCCCCCCCCCCCCCCCAGGTGGCTGTTTGTGTTTACAGATTGGCATATTGGAACTGCTGCAGATGCAATGACATGTATATGAATGTTCCCTGTGTCTTGACAGCTGGGTAGCTCCCGTGAGATGTTCTGCGTCTTTTCATGTGGTGTCATCTATCAGCGGTCTGTCTGTCTCTCCTGCAAGTTGAAATGTCAGTGTTCCACTATGTCTGAGTTTCCAGTTCCTCTCAATTGCCTCCTTGGGGAGTATTCCGACCTCTGGTGGTCCAGAGTGTGTCATTATCTCCCTACAGGTGGCGTAGCAGTTAAGAAACATGATCACATTCTAGGTCTTTTACCGGTGTGTCCCCTATGGTCTTAATCGCTGAGAAGAACTTTGCTGTTGTTTGGCTGAGATCTCTCTGTTTGGCCGCTCAGGGAGTTTGCAGAAGAATAAAAGCTCAGTTGAACTCAGGGTTATGTGTAATTTATGTTGAACTCTGACAACGTAGCTCCATCAATTCACAAAAGCAGGGATCTGACATCATCTTCACAAGTGTTGGATTGGTCATGGAGAGGCTGCATGGGGAACTGCATGGGTGGTGGCAGGCTGGCAGAGGAACGTGGTCCAGTTGCTTGGTAGGTGCCACATTGGCTTGCAACAAGCGATGACACAGGCTGCGAGTCGCCGGTTAATCAGCGCTCATCGGACTGTCTTTCCATCATTTAATCTCTCTTTTAGCCACTCCTAACCTGTCACCTTGCACATGTTCCTCCGCTGGCCTTTCGGTGGAAATAGTGACCCCGCCTTGTTCAAGCCAGAGCACATGGAGCCCAGTCTGTGCCATGAGGCGTCGGTCCACGGGAAATTGAGTCATCAGTCTGGATACAAAAGAACACGTCACGTGTAAATGAAGTTGCAGCTCGGTAGGGGTGTTTGTTGTAATTGGTATACTGTTAAATTTTTACCTATTTATAAAGGTGTAATTTAATAGCCGTCGATTTCCCATGTGCACACTGTGCCTGAGAGCTCAGACTGAGACTAATTCCTGATCTGCATGAGTGCATCAGAAGGGATGCGTGTGCTTCTGACCGTGCATCTTCCTCCTAGCTGAACAACAAGACCAAAAAGGTATTTAAATGGTGCTGAATTAGTATGTGCGTGAGTGAAGAACATCCGGTGAATTTGTATGCTCTTGGTGAAACCGAAGTTGCGGCTAATGAACACGGAAGCGGCTGCTGGGAAATGATTTTGTAAGTCTGTGGAGTTTCCGTCTCATCAGCTGTCAAAGATGTGAAGCGAATTGAGGAAAAAAATCACTTTTTCTTCTTTTCACATAAAGGAAAAAAAATTGTTCCAGAGCGCAAGTAATTGAATTATTGACTCTGGATGTTACAACTGCACATGCCTGGCACGTTCAACACCCCTTGGGCTATCAGAAGAACTGGCTCTCCTGGGAGGTTCCGTGAGGTTCCCTCCTTGTCTCGTTCTGACCCAGGCGACCAGGCATGGCGGAGAGCAATTAGCCCGGCTAATTTTGCTGTCCTCAGATTTTTTTCCCCCCCCCCCCCCCCCCCAAGCCAGGATTGTTTTCAGACGAGCTGTGACATACAGAAGGGCATGGGGGTGATGTTAGAGTCCAACTCTGCTCGCTTCGTTCCTCTTACACACTGGGCTTTTTTTCTCTCCAGTTGGAAATTCAACTGCTTGAAATGACGGGATTCATGAATAAAGGTAAGTGATTTTCAAGGTAGCAGGCCCTTAGTGAAATGAAGGGTGCTGTAATGGACGAGCATGTTAAACCCTCAGAAAATCTGACAAATCTGAATTTTCTACGCTGGTGCTTTTTAAAAAATGTCAGTTAAAATGTTAAAGAAAAAAAATATAAAATTGCATAGAGGAGGAAAGAATTAAGGAATTCATCATGATAAAGTGAAGAGTGGAAGTTTAGTATTAAAATCTAGGAAATGTTCAGAGATATTGGTATTTTTTTCTTTTTTTTTTTTTTTTTTATACTCAGGAAGAATATTCATGACCAAAACATGAAGAAATGAGGCAGTTGGATTGCACATTATGGCATTGCTTCTCAGTTCAAATCTTTTTCAGCTAAGTGTCTTCCAATGTAAATGTATCTTACCACGAAGCTAATGTTATGGCACGATTAGCTTTGCTATCTGTTGCTTTTAGCAATGGAATAAGAAACATTCATACCCGTTGACGGAAGCCTTCGGTCACCGAATCTGCTGTCTGGTCAGCTTACTCCTGCTCTCAGGAGCCGCTTAACTCTCATTAGTGTTTGTTTTCCTCTGTCCGCTGTGATTCTCTGTCAGTTAATCCATGGTTAATCCTGGTGCCGAATTGAGCCAGTCTGGATGTAGTGGAAGTGTCTTTTGACCTTTGACTCTGTATAGTCAGATTTGATTTGCGGAGACCTCGCTTTCCGAGGGCAGCGCACTCATCTCTTTCTGGCCTAGACAACCGGAAATCCAGGATGGTCCACAAAATGCTTAAGAGCTGGAGGATGCCGAAGTGCACTTGTCCAATACATTGATTTCAGGTAAGTTTATATATGGAGCGCGTTATTGGAGATAAGGCCGGGAATACAAGCGATGGAATCATGATGCAAAGGGAGAGCACGGCCTCCCAGTGCTTCAGTCAAACGGTCATATCCGCAGACACCAGTTCATGACAGTTGCCAAGTAGCAGATGATGGTGTTAAGACTGTAATTTCTGGAAAACCATTAATCCTCAGGGCATGAATGGAGAAAAGAACCAAGTCCTTAAATCCAGGTCTGGAGAGCTCCTGTGCAGACTGTTTGTGTGCCATTAATCTAATTAACCTTAATTGGTGATCATTAAGTCAGTATTAATAACCATAAATATTTATATTTGTTTTTTGGTGGTTGAGGGAAATAAGTAAAATGGCCAGAGCTCAAGAGCTCTGTGTCCCGGTTGTAGAATAGGTACAAATAAGGCCGATTGAGACTAATAGGCCCATGGACTTGTTCATGCTGTCATCTCCATAATGTGCTTCTGGTGCCTACCTGTCCTGTCTGGGATTCAGGACACTGGTGGCAGGCGAGGGACTGGCATATTCACCCAGCTCGACATAAATTATTACAGGGTCCGCGTGACGTGGACCTCGGAGAGACAGCCTTTATTTGGAGACAGGACCTACAGGGAGTGGTGCAGCGTGAGCCCAGAAGATGATGTTAGAGCAGAGTCAGTCTATCCCCCAGCTGTGGTTCCCCTAATCAGAACTCGGGCAGCATTCTGGGTCTGTAAATTTAAAATAATTTACTGCTTAGTGGCATCTGTCAGCTTTCTGATCAGCAATTACCTCACGTCACTAAGACGGGAGTCGTGATGGGGGGGGGGGGGCACTTGCAGAGTATTGAGAGTGACTAGAGGCCTCTGTCCCTCAGTGATTCTAATCAAAAGTGCCCGTGTGTGTCACCATGTGTCACCATTACCTGTGTTCATGACCTGACACTCCTCGAATTACAATTTGTCCAGTGCCGGGGATACAGATCCTATAGCTAATTCTCCAGTGCAACTAGAATCAGACTGAATTAATGCCTTAGGTTCAGCATCTCTGTAGTTTAAAATCACTCCATCGGTAACCGTTCTAGTAGTTCTAGATCATTCTCCTGACTGTTCTAGATCTCTTCATTATCGACCCATCCAAACCTCTCTCTTATTACAGACTATTCCAGATCTTTCACTCACTACAGATTCTTCTGGATCTTTCTCTCTATTCCTTACTGTTCCCTGTCATTCTCCAGTACCAGCTTTTACAAATTTTTCTCTGTTACTGACTGCCAAATCGCTCTCATTGCTGACCATTCTAGATCTTTCTCACACCACTACAGACTTCTCTGACTGCTCTCTTCCTCTGCATTCTTAACAGGTTCCCGACACACCAGAGACCTCTGAGGTTTTTGACAGCTGTATGGGCAAACAAAATGATGGATCTGAGCAAACATGCTCGGTACAGCCGCTGAATATGTAGCCATAAAGGGTCAAACACTCTGTCTGGTAATTAAATATGACAGGACATGTTAGACCAGAATCCATTAGCAGTGTGAATAATGTGACATACTCTATTAATTCGTATTTGATATTCTGATCTGCTCTGGCTTTTAGATATGCTCTTCCCGCTATAGTAATTTTATTTTAATTAATTAATTAAAAATTTTTTTGTTTTTTTGCAAAAGTGCAAATGCGTGTGTTTAAATTTGTGGGTCATTGTTTTCCATCCTGGATGGAATGTCCAGAAGGTGTGCATGAAAGAGGTTGCTGTTGTTTGGATGCTGCTTTTGCTGGTGTAGTGCAGAACCTGTCTGCCTTTTCTGAAGATCCCCGTGTTCTAACAATGCCCATTTCTGGCAGGTTAATAAGTGTCACGGTGACATGCTCGTTTTTGAATGGTAACGAACCAGACTGCCATTGCGCAAGCTACGAGCAGATTAGTGAAAGTAGATTAAAGCAGATTAGCAGAAATGGGTCTCTGGGGCATCGTCAGTGTTAACAAGCACTAAGACTCACTGTAGCTTAAGTTCACTCTGCCTCCTGGTACCTCGTCTCATGTAACTGCGGACTTAACATTACTTCATCGCTAATTCTTCAAGTGTCTTGGCGACGGGTGTTTCCGAATGACGTTCAGGGAGGTATGGTGCCCTGCTAAGCGGTAACACTACTGGTGACCTTTTAATGTTTTAGACCAGACGCGCTGCTCAGACTTTCTTATGCAAAATGGAATTATGCGCATAACTATAATAAAAGCTTCGTCTGCTTATGAGCCGGCTTGCAGCTAACGGAACGAGCTTGCTTTGATGAGTCCTCTTGTTGCTGTTTTATGGTGCCGGCAGAGCCGATATGTAAAAAGCACATCCTATATAATGTCACTTAAGAGTACAAAAAGCCGAGAAATGCATTTACCGTATAAAGGAAAGTGCAGCTAGCATATAAATATTTAATGAAAGCCGGATTTTTAAGAATTTGAATTATTACACTGCATTGTACAGTATGGGATGTTCATTTCTGACTAGTCTAAACAATGTTAGAAAATTAAGCACAATAAAGTGGCACTATGAAGTGTCACACAGACGAATGTCCCAAAAGGCTGGGTTGAATAATCACATGGCACTTTGCTCTGTGGGTGACAGACCCAAACCCTGGGTGGAAGCTTAGTTCCGTTTTTGCCTGGCTACAGGAAGCTGGCCAAAAATCTGCTGCTGCTTCTTCCTGCCCTTACCTGGTTGCCCTGGTGATGACAAAGAGCTTGCAGCAGACTGGCCAGGTGTAGCCCATTATTAGCTGAGGAAAGTGTGTGTAATTTAATTCACTGGCTATTTCATAAAGGCCCTGCAATAGTATATGAATGTATTTATATTACAGTGTGTGGCTGAGAAATGGGGCTGCTGTACCTTCGAACAATAACATTATATTACACTTAATTTTCCATGTAAACTCTCTGCATTGAAAAAGTAAAGGTTATTACTCTTTCTGTGTGAGTTCTAGCTCACGTATCAACAATGACCCTACGTGAATGAACCAGAGCAGCTGGAATCAGCCAGTAAATGAGTTTTCAAATGCCTGTAGCTGGCTGTGCCAATCAAGTGCCCTGAGTTTCCCCAATGGCCCTTCTTATACCATACCTCACCAGAGAGCTCTGTCAGCACACCTTTCCTCATAAGTTCTGCTTTCTTGGTTTTAATAAATTCTTAGCACACACTTTTATAAATCGGGAACCGGCCTCTGATGTGCATTCTGAGACTTTGCCTAGCACAGTGACTTCGGTGGATATTTCGGCATTTCACTTGAGGCTGTTGGAGAGTTAAGCCGAGATGTGATGTTGACAGAGACTCAGACTTCAGCTGAGAAGTTAACCGAGGCGAGGACTTTAAGGTGCATTATTTTGTTTTGGCCATGTAGGCTGCTTCCATTCGCCAGTTGTTACATTGTGTTGAGAATTCAGCTAATTGTCTTTGGTCAGCTGAAAAGCAGGATAGCTATCGCTGCCATTATTATTTGTGTTATTAACGTGCTGTCATATCGTGTTAGTTTGTGAAATTGCGGCAGGCAGGCCCAGGCTTTTCTGCTTATTCCCAGTGTCCCGAGAGAGGACCACAGGTCCTGACCCCTCTCTGTTAAAATAGACCTCTAATCTCCTTCACTGCTCTCCAGGAAAAGCTTTTGGAAATTGGGCAGATGGATGAATCTTCCCCACTGGGCACCGCAGCTTTAAAAGCATGGACATCCCAGCAACCTAACTGCTCTAACGATGGAGTCCTCAGCAACATGTTTGGGCTGACACAGTAATACAGTAAAAATGGAGATGTGGGCATCTGCAGAGCCTTGTCGTTCACAATATTACCACGCTGTTACCATACCTGCCAACCCTCCCGTTTTTCCCCAGTTTCTACCGCATTTTAAGGCCACCTCCCGGTGTTGTCCAGTTTTTTCTTCCAGGAAACTCCCACAATTTCCATAGCCCTTAAAGTTTATTATGATGATTCAAGATGGATGCATCCTGCATGCACAATTTTTCCCATCACCCACCAGCTTGCACAAGTATAGGAAAAGCCAGTAATTTTTTTTTATAAACTGTTTTTATGAAATTTTCATTGCTTGTACAGTGCATCCTAAAGGGGCAGTCATACATAAAGTCCATATTATTAAACCCAAATCCCTTCCATTATGTCATGTAACACGTTGGTGGTAATTACACATCCCAGCCATCACCTCCACCCTCTTGTAAAACAAGAAAAAACACAACCTACTGTAATTTTTGAAGGCATGGGAGTTACAGTTAGGTGTCCAAATAGATGTCATCATGTGAGCTGACGGAATTTGCTGACTGTACATCGGCGCTGTAATGTTGGGCGCCAGGTGATCATCTGCTGCCATTTTACAGAGAAAGACGAAACGGGAAGTGGGTTGTGATTGGCTACGGAGACTACCTCGTCCCTATCTTTCCGCTGTCCCTTTCACTCTGTCCCTGGCCAGCTGGACAGGGTGTAGTGGGGCTGGCATTGAGCTCAGATCAACTGGGATTACAGGACCTGTTCTACTTGGCATTTGGCGACTGAGATGTAGGCCCCCCGCTGACGGCCCTGTGTGAAATGCTGTATAATCTGTGTTCTGGTTTGTAACTCCCTGCTGGAAATGTGGAGTAATCGTCTTTGTAATCCCCACTGAGACACCAGTCAGTCAGCACTTTCTTTATTCTGTTCATTTTTTTTTTTTTTTTTTCTCCTCTATGCTAATGTGTGCGATGTAACTGAAGCTTCAAAGGACCAACCCTATTATTCCATCTTGTTTTCACAGTACATTTTTCTTCCCCCTTTTGAAGACCGAGCTTTTGTCTTGGCCGCAGTGTCTTGCGTGTAATGCTCTATGGCAATTTTGTACTCACAGGAATGTTGTTTCTTTATATGTTTCTATAGGTCTGCCTGTTTCCAGTAGTCCTGTTTGCCCTGATTAATTCACACACTGGATACTGGATCAAGATGGCTGCTGAGTGCACAGCAACCGGTTGCAGTAGCTACGTCTAGTTGTGTTGATCTTTTGTGTTATGGAGTGTCTTTAGTTAAATCTTTTTTGCTTTTGTTAGTGTGTTAAGCTGAAGTACAGTTCAGATCGGAGACGAAAGTCTATGATGGAGGTCACAAGAACACTTTTTACAAGTTCACTAGTAGATAGATGGCTAGATAGATAAAATAGATTAATAATGAGTCCTGTCTGTCTATCCATCCATCCACCCACCCACCTACCAACCAGTGAACTAGATAGCGTTTTTGGCTGTGGTGTGTTTAACCAGCGACATCAGCTGTTATCCCTCATCTTTCAGCCTCGATCTTCGCCAGTGAGAACTCTGTAAATTATTTTCCTTCTTAAGAGCCAATAATTAAAAGCATTAACGACAGCGGAGGCGAAGTAAGCAAGATAAAAATGACGTATATTCCCATTGCAAAAATAAATAAATTAACGTGCAGCCACATTAACTGCGCAGCGACGCATTTGATTTGATGAAGGGTCAGCTTTCAAGCCCCGAGCACCCGTGTACCTGTACGCGACACTCATTTTACAAGTGTGTTTTTTTTTTTTTTGGCCTCGTTTCATGGCGTTTAAGAGCATGTCTACTTGACCTCTGACCCTGACTCTCTTCAGTCAGTCAATAACTCCAGTTATAATGGAGTCCCACGAGTTGAGAGCCAGACCAGGCGACAAAGATAAAACGCTGCGACCCTGCTCCTAAATTACTTTTGGAGTGTTTTTAATAATCTTGTATACAGTGTGTGACTTTGTGAAATGAAGTAAGGCGTTTTGAACCATGAAGCCATTACAGCGGTAGCACCACTGCCATTTTTTCCTTCGCCATCACTTACTTATTGAGTGTCCGGGCTATTGGAATAGTCCAGTTTTCCATGCCTCTTCTGTTGTGGTTTTTCTCCTTCCTTGAAGCAGTAATGAACTTCTTCGCTTCACAATGCGACTTGCCACCTTGACCAGGTTGATGATGATGGCTGCCTCCCATCTGTTCATCTTACTGGTCACTTCTCCTGTAGAGTCCCAGGAAACTTGGGGCACGAGGCGGGGGACACCCTGGATGAGATAGCCAGCCATGCTCACACACTCACACGCAAACATGGGCAATATAGGCTCAGCAATTTCATTGACCACATGTCAGGTGACTGTGGGAGGCAACCTGACTGACCACGGGGATGACATGAGAAGGCCACATACACAGAGCCCTTAACCGTAAGCACATAAGTCTGCACTGCTGCCCACTCATGAATCAACTTTGCCACCTCAAAGGTCAACAGTTTCCCATTTGAAAAGCACCATTAGACATCTGTCTCCGTTTAACTATCCAAGCACACAAAACACCACCTACGAACAATTTTGCCTGAACATGCTGGTTTCCTCGTGCTTACTGGGTCAGCACTTGTGCAGTTGGGCTGCGTCTCAGCGACGCGTAAACCCAATCCTGAGTACTGTGAAGGGAGACTGGAATACCATAAACAACAGGCCGCTTGTCGTTCTACCCATATACTTAGCCGAATGTTGCTTTGACTCAGGAGTCTACTTTAAGTACGGCCGTCACAGCATAAAAACAGCCGAGTGGCTGCAGTGTAATTGGTTACGAGTCCAGGAGGCGTTATTACCTGAAAGCTGCTGATTTTTTTGGCTGCTGAGCGAATTAAATGAGGATCTGTCTAATGGGGCTATGAAAAGGCATCCAGACCTACTGATATTTTCTTGGGTGTTCTGTTTGATGTGCATTCACAGAGGTCCTGTTTTAGTGTTGCTTCTTCACATACATCACACCACACCTGGAGATGAGGGCTAGTTACTGTACTTGTCCATTCCAGAAGGAGTGCCTGTAGTATTACAGTCGGGAGGAGATGCCCGAGGCCGTTTTTACTGATTTCGGAAATTCGGTAATTCAGCATCCAAGCCAGCAGCCCCGGCATGGCCCGATTAGTCTGCTATTCCTGCTCCTTTTAACACATTTGCCAAATGCTCACACTCATGACGGTTTAGCGCTTCACGGAAGTGCCTGAATGTCAAGGCGATGCCAAAACGGGAGACGTCTGCACACTAGCCAATGCGTGACGCCAATTACTTCCACGGTCAAAACCAGAAGGTGCTGGTGGGCGGGCTTCATGGGGAGTCAACGTACCGCGACACAGAGTGGATCTCATAGCCAAACCTTTATTTATGTGTTTGTTTAAATCCCCGAAAGCCGTGGTGTGATTTACAGCCCCGCCCAGCTTTGAAGACCCACCCTCTACTGTGACTGACGAGTAGCCGTGGCCCTCGGTGATGTGCATGTCGGTGTTACCCATAAATCCTCTCAAAGCCTTCTTCACCTCTTCTTTATTTCCCTTTGCAGTGTTGTCCGGTTGTCTGTGGGGTGCCTGATGCTTGTAACAGATTTACAACGGATGTAGGTCAGCAAACATCCCTGTGCTTCCTGGGTGTGCTGAGTGTTGTCACGTTCTGGTTTTTTGTAGCTTCAGCTTGAGTTGTCATCCTGTGGCTGGATCCTGTTGAATCTCGAAAATTTTCAATCCTGTGGTGAATGTGGCAAGAAAGGTGACTGTGTACGATATTACCAATGACCTGATGGCAAGAAAGGTGACTGTGTACGATATTACCAATGACCTGATGCTGTGCGTTGGAATATTTTCTTAGCACAGCATGGTACTTTGCACTTGTCTTTCTCAGGAGCTGATAGCCATAATTAGGCCTAGTTAGTAGTTTTCTGATCGGTGTTTTAAGAGCTTAATGGATATGCATCTTGGGTCTTAAAATCATTCGCTGCTTTAGCCTCAAGTCCATCAATCTCAGGGGGTGGGGGTCAGGTATCTTAATGGTGAAAGGCTTGACTTACTTGAGAGTTTGGGTGTTGTACCTTTGAATAATGTTACTAGAATGCGTGAGTTGGATTGGATTATCTGCTGCATGACCTAAATTTGCCAATTTCATGGACCACAGAGGCATATTAACTGGAAGCTGATCAGATTCATGCAGCCCCTTCCACTCAGGGCAGGAGGGGTATATCGGAGGGGTGGGGTAATGGTAATTTCAGAATCCTGATGTTTTATCGGCCCCCTACAGCTTGGTTCGACTCTCCTGTCGCCAGTGTTTATCTGTTCTGGGCGAAATGCTTAATGTGCCTCTTCGGTCGGCTTCATGTCTCCGCTAGAGAGTTACGCATTTTCTTCACGATTTGAAGGGTTAGCCTGTCTGTAGTCTGCGGTACCGCACTGTGTCTCTGTCAGACCCACCCTTGCTACATAATACAGATGTATGGCATATCTATACTGTTAGATATATGGTTGTGTAATACGGTATGCAGAAAACCAATAATTAATGGCTGGATTTGCACAGATGGCACGCTGCACGTCTGAGGAAAGCTGACATTCTTGACAGCCTCGGGTGCGTTGTGTTTATGTAATTATTGTTTTGTCTTCAGCCAGCCAGAGATATGCTCCGTGTCCCTGAACAACTGTCCATCTCAGGCGCAAAACTTCGGCGGGTGATTCGCGCCTCCGCCGGAGCTCACGTCCCCATCTCACTAAAAGAGGTCAATGATGACATCAATAGCCTGGGAGTAGGGGGTGGGAGGGGGGTTGATGTGGCACATAGATGCTTAGCGCAGTGGGTCGATGCACAGACAGCTCTAGACTCGGCTGCTTTTGGGCTGCCGGGAGGAGATGCCACATGGTATATTTTCTTCAGGCTTCTCGGACTGTGCCGCGCAGCCCGAACGGGCCGCGTGACTTTCGCTCTGTCGGTGGCGGCTGTTCTTGGCCATCTCATAATAATCCCAGCAGAGGCCCAGAGATCAATACCCTCCCTAAATAATCAATATACTGCCAGAACGTTTGCCGGAATGCTGGAAGGCACTGGGGTGACATCACACGAGGGTCTCACAGGAAGGATAATCAGTCACCCAGGTTTGCAGGAGGCAAAGGTTTTAATAAAGAGGAATGGCAGGGGGAAGCACACACACACAAACAAACTCAGCATTGCCTGTAAGCAGGAGACTGGAGCTTTCTGCTAAAGGATTAGTCTGAACCCTCTGAGAAGTCAGGTTGCTCCATCGCCACCGTTTTATCGACCAGGCTTTTCATTAAGATTTTCAACTTTGCTCATTCCTTTCCCTCCAACCCCCCCCAAAATCTCCCAGCAGTCTTTTCTCTGTTCCTCTCCCTTGACTTGGACGTTCCTTCTTGGTTTCCATGGCAGTGACAGGGCTGGGTCAGTCTGGGCTCACGTGGTCCCAGTCCTGCTCTGTAGGGTACTTGGGTTTGGGACGCCCGAAAACACAAATAAAAAATTAACATGCAGGACTTGTATTCTCCTGTAAGTATGCTGGGTTCACTTTCTCTTGACTGTCATAATGTGCTCTATACTGCTCTTAAGTTTTGAATTTTCATGTGACATAACACAGGTGGCCTTTTTGGCAGGTGTCAATAAACTGGAATTCTGGGAATGTAAGTGGGTGGAAAAGATTTGGTAAGTGCTCTGAGATTGTTATAATCATGCATGCTGCCTCCTTGGATGCTGTCGGTTAGAGTGTAACAAAAGCGAACTGTCACATTTTAGGCAGTCACTTTGCCCAGGTCTTCCTTTGACTTGCACTTTGAGAGTGTGACAGTATGTATGTGGTGTCCGATTTCCTGCTAAAGATTCCACGTTCATGTTCTACTCGTGTTTGTGTGAGTTTCCTCCAGGCGCTCTGCTTCCTCTCTGCAGTTCAAAGGTACGATACATGGCGAGCTGAATGGGTATCTCTACAGTTGCGCGTCTGTGCCTTACGATGGACAGGCATCCTATCCGAAGTGTCCGCTTCCTCACGCCCTGCGCTAAACGGTTGGGGAAGATGGATGGTTTTGTCCTACACTTCTATTTGGCGGTTACTTTACTTGCTTCTAGGTGCCTGCATCACTTTGATGAGAAGGAGATAGCAGCATAGTATGAAGAGTGTAGCTAATGTATGTGGTCTGCGGGGGAATTAGCTGCTGGCCGGTCATGCAGAAGTCATGGCTGCAATGTAACCCACTGGAGTCTGAACGAACAGTGTAAAGTGATTATGAGGAAAATTCCATTTTATTCTCTACAGTAACTGGCAAATGCATTTAAATGTAGTCTACCTGGATTCAATATTTTAATGTAGCCTTAAAATTTTTATTAGATGCCTGTAATATAACTAGTGCAGTAGAATTAATTTTATATGAATAAAATAAAACGTGATTTTCCTTTATCTCTTTGATGCACAAGCAACTGAGTCTGACCTTGACCCTCTTCCTCTGTGTGTCTATGTTCTGGAATCTCTGCTGATCGCCCCCTGCTGGCTGGAGGCCATTATGTGCTGTTTGTGTGAGGAGAGGCAGAATAGCAGTTGGTTTTTAAATAGGAGGATTGTTATGAATAGGCATGAAGTGAATATGCAGATAAGTTATGTCTTTGGGTCGAGGTTGGATAATAGACAATGGCATACCCTGTGTAAACCACATGCCCTCCCCCCTTCATTATTTTATCAGAATCTGGAGTCCCATTGCAAATTCAGATTCTCCCTGATCTCCAGCTGTTGTGTTTAAACTGTTCAAACAGCAGTTACAATGTTTGCCAAGACATCGAGCTGTTTCAAAGCTTTGGTGGATTCTAGTGTCTCACCCTCCACTCCCCACCCCCAAGCTTCTGAAAGAAAACTGAACAAATGTTTTGAAGTCCCAATCCTTGCCTGAGTTTCAAGATTGTCCCTCAGAAAAAATGTATTATTCAATTGTGAGGGAATCGGCGACAGTTCTCCCATACCATTTAGGATATCGCATTTCCCAGTTGCTCATAGCGCATTAGCATGACCTGCGGCCAGCTACAGACGATTGTGCAGGTGAGGCGATACTGCAATTCTCCGTGTGCAGATGGAGTTAATCCCAACTAAACTAACTGACATGCTGTATGGTGAAGTGGACAAAAACCAGAGTTAGAAATCCATGCTGGGTCACTTTGTCAAGATGAAGGGCGAGAAAATTACTGTGAACTGTGAGGTTATTTCCTGTATGGGCATCACCGACTGTGCGGCTTGATTTGCTGGGAGGGGTAGGTGTGTTTATTGGGAGGGCAGCAGAAAACAAAGTAAGACTTATGTAGTGATACTGAATAAAAAACTGAGTGTCACTTGACTTTTTCCTGTCTGAGCCCAGAGTCTTTCCCGTGTCTTACAGACACCGAGTTTCAGTGAGTTATGTGGATTTATTAGGTAATCGGAAGCTAAGCACCTCCGGAACTTCCCTCGTCACTTCTGATTCACCGCCCCAGCTGTCATTGGCTGATTGATGGGTTCACGCAGTGTGATTCTGTACAAGTCGGGGAGCCGTAAATTCGAGAGGCTGCCAGTGTGACTGGAAGATGCTCTGGAGCCAGGTCACATCGTCAGGGGTCTTGATCTGGTGGTGCTTGACGGGCGAGGATTTAATCTGGGAATCCGCTCCCTGACAGAAGCGTGAGTGACAGTTATTTATCTCACGCACAGCCAGTTGAGGTAACTGACAGTTTTCGGGGCACTCGTTAAAATGTGCCTGCTTCACACGAATTGTGCATGTCTCCTGTTTTTTACGGCGATTTCGCAGAATGTACACTGCAAGATAAAATGGAGTCAGTGTAACTTCCGAACTAAACACCTGCACGATTGTGGAATATTCCATTTCATCTGTTTAGCAGGTTTTTCTTTCTGTTCTAGGTACTCACAGAACCAAAATCCAAGTTGAACTGCTGGTCTCACCTGCCACTTTCCAGTCTGGGGTGGGGGTAATGGATGAGAAATTGAGGAAATTGTTTGCCTGTGGAAGGTGCTTAATCTAAATTATATGTACACTGTTAATAAAAGCATTTGAAAAGACAAGCCATCAAAAGAGTGATTTGTCAGCTTCATTTAACCTTAAAGAGGTAAGTTTGGTTAACGGCAGCGGTCTTAAAGGGGCAAGGTGTCCTTGTGACATCAGCACCCTTCAATCCCCGTGGCCGGATCCTGAAGCTAGAGACACAGATGCAGCATTTGTTTTTTCACCAGAATGGGCATGTAGTTAAAGATCCAAATCTGGGACCAAAAAGGGCTCAGGGAGTTCATTGTCTTGACCAGCTTTTTCAAAGGGGTGAACCTCTTTGACTATAACATAGGTGGTTGGAATGAAGCATGGAATGCTGAAATGGATTTCTGCAGGGTTATCAGATGCGTTTACGTTAAAGATGCGTTAAAGAGGCTGCATGTTGGCAATGTCATTCCTTTGACGATCACCAATTCTGGCTGTACAGAGCAGAGAATAATTATTTCTGCCTTTTTTGAGCTGTATAAACCAGCCAGTGGGCATGAGGAAACTAAAAAAAATCTCCCTATCAGATTACGGAAGCCAGAGGTGTCGAATGTCATCATTCTGTGTCGTCGGGGTGATGGATGCTGTCTCGAAAGGAAGAACTTTTGGCCCTTTCTTTTTTGAAGAGACTGGACTCACCATTCCAGTGTACTGGCTCTCACAGACTTTTAATTGGAGTCCCGATTCTAGTGGGGGCTGATGGGGTTCTACAGAAATGCTGTTAAACTGAGACTGATGCTCCAGTAGCTTCTAGATGAATCTCCACACCCTCCTTTGAGGCTCCGATTTCCAGTCCTTATAGTAAAAATACAGCAGTTCCCAGCTGCTCTTGGTAGTAAATGCATGCTAAACAAAGTGCATAATTTATTCAATTGGGCTACGCCAGTAAAAATTAATTCACTGATTCACTGAATCTGGGCTTACTGTAGTTTATTAGTCAGCCTGTCTTGGAGTTAACAAGAAATAACTAACGTATTTAGCCTCATGGAAAATGTTTCCATGTATTTGGGGTGTCTGACCCTTCTGCTTAGCTCCAGAAAAGCCTGACTAAGTGCCTAGATGAATGGGCACAGCCCGTTTGATGTGCTTTCCTGTACGTTCACTACCAGAGTGATGGAAGGATTTTTAAAATCTAGAGCAGCATGTAATAAGCCTCACCTAGAAATGAACACAGAGTAGTGAGCAGATGAATGAATTAAACAAAATGCATGTGATATTATGCACCTGTTAATCATATTGTAATGATTAATTCTCGGCATTGGAGGTTTGATTAATATGCTAACAGTTACATGGTTTGGGAGTGTTATAATGGTACAATGCTCACTTCGAATAGCTTTAGAATGCTACTTTCAATTCTTAAAATCCTTCTCATTTCTAGGGGTGGGTAGGGAGGTGAGCTTCTGTATGCCTGTGTGATGTGGTGAGGCTGAATTTTGCCTTGCTACATGCCTGTGCGGTAAACTGAGGTGGGATTCCATGCCCCACACCCACAGTACCCGTGATTATTTTCTGAGTGAAGCTGAGGTCAGGCCTCTTTTAGGTTTCCTTTCCAGCTTCATTTGGCATCTCTTTGGAGGTGTCAGGTCCTCACTTGCAGGATGCAGCACAGCTAGACGGCTACAAAGCGGTGCCTTCAGTTCCTCTGGTGAAGTCTCTTAGACTATTCCGGAAATTGGGTTTTTAACAGTTTAGGAACAATCGTGATAAGTGGGTTCAGCTGGGACTGCTCTGTTGTGATGATCTGGGTCCAGCAAAAGCTCAAACCTGCACACAAATTGTGATATTCTACCTTTTTGCGAAAAAGTTAAGTAGAGGCGTGCTTATATATTTAGTAGTGTTTGGATGTCTCACCCTGTTGAATAACAGCGTTTGGGCATGGATTTACAGTACGTCCCCGTATGGGGTGTTTCAAAGCAGACTCACGTTGTATATGATGAACAGTAACCCTCTGGTCTAGGTCAAACACCTCAGTCAAGAGCTGACGTTCCTGGAGGGATTTCTGGAACATCTGTTTGTCTGGATCGCTCAGATTGTACAACGCTGTCTCTCTTCTCAGACAGCTTTGGATGGAGAACAAAAGCACATGAGCCTTTCTGATCTTCTTTAGCTGCAGAAATCGCTCATCATCCCAAATTACTGACAGCATCATCCACACCTGTTCTCCCGGTGTTTTATGACTCCCTTCTGCCTTGGCGGCATGGAGAACCATGTTCCGTGTGTCCATGAGCACCTCAAGTCCTAAAGACTGGAGGGCCTGGTTAATGGCTGAGTTTGCCCTTCAGCCAGACACCGTATAGCTTTCTTGAAAGCCTCTGCTGTCCTTCACCCAGCGATGTGTTTCTCTTTCAGGAGACTTTCTGTCAGTTAGCCTTCTTCTAACCCCCATCCACACACACACACCGATAACTTAATGTCCGTAGAACAGGAGGCCCCTGATTAAACCCTTCAGATATTCCGCATGCCTACTAAAGTTTAAATGTTTGACATTTATTTTTGATTCGTGTTTAAGTTTAGGTTGTGTTTATGCTTTAGAAGGAGAGGAATTTCTTTCTAATGGCAAAAATTGGCATTTTACTTGTGTGCTATTATGCAAGTAACCCTTCAGACTTTAACAAGGTCATCTGGGCAAACTATTAGAAAATGATACTTATCAAATCAATAATATAATGGTGATCTTTGATAAAGGTCTGGCTTAAACAAACATATAAGTGGCAGAGTGCTGTAATGGAAGGGTAACATTTCCTGACATGTCTCTTTAAGGACAGGTTCACCCCATTATATGAACCAGTACTGGCTTTCTGCTGCCTTAATCTCCTGGTCAAAACCATGGCCTGGTCAGCCAGAGTATAGGGATGCTTTGCTTGTCTGCTTGGAGCCTCCCACATTGAGTGCTCTGGAATGCCGAACTCCAGATGAGGAAAAGCCAGCCAACCATGGAAAGAAGTGGGCTAAACAAAGAGACCCCCATCCATGCTGAGCTGCTCAAGGCAGTTGGTCGTTTTCCACAGATCCCAAAGCATCAGAACATCTCACCATATATGGTTGGGTTCCACCATGAAATGGGTTAGACAGTTGTGACTGCTGGCATTAGTGAGATCCTAACATGCCTAACCAACAGACAGGACTACTGGTCCATCAAACTTCTTGTTCCGGAATGGACTGGTTAGAACTTTCCTTAACAGTCCGGCCCTATGGAGGACCCAATGACTGGTCCATTGATGTTCCTAGAAATCTTCAGTCCACATCAAACCTTAGAAGCTGCAGTCAGTGGTGGGACCATAATCTACGTTGGGCCGTTTCCCTTTCATCATTAAACACATGAAGGTGGACTCAAATCTGCAATAAGCAGAGCATAGCGGGTGCGATGTGGACCTCAACAAGGCATTGGGGTGGGGGGACAGGACTGAGGAGAACGCCACGCCGATGTGAATCTGAGCTGGGCTGCCCTCTGCATTCTGGCTTCACTACAGCTACCGGATTTATCTACATGAACGGTGTTGCCCAACTTGCGTGATAATGCCTGTCACTAGCATGACTCAGGGTCTGTATGGTCCAGTAAGCTCACAGGTCCCATAATAAGAAAAAACCATCAGTCCCTGAATATGTTGTTATATTAGACAGGACTGCACAGGTTGTTGGTGGGTTAAAATGCTTCTGCCTCACAGATTGCAGGTTCCAATCTCACCACTGAAGCTGCTGTTTGTATTCCTTGAAGGAATATTGTAGAGCATTGCAAATGATAGAGCTGTCATTTATGCTAATCGCTCCAGATACAAGCATCTGCCTGTTAAATAACTGAAATAAACTGAAATCCTATTCTGTGTGCGTTCGTAATCAGCAAATGTGCGCTTTCAACAAATTGCCATATTGTATGATAATTTAATGGATTATCCCCACAAATCCCCACTAATTTAGTTGTTGTTAATTGCTCGATCAAAGCTACTCTAGCTTTTGTGTTGCTATGAGCTGAAACTTGCCGATGCTCCGCAAACGTCCTAGAAATGGGTTTATGACTTATAATGTAGGCTGATTTTCTTTGTGGTGTTACTGGGCTATGTGGGTTTGAATAATGGTTGTCGACCACTAGGTAGTGCTACACGACATCAGTACATAGGGCATGGGGTAGTCAATTGCTGCTTGGGGGTCAGAGGGTGCTGTGCGTGAGATGTGTCCATGCGCGTTATTCCGCTAACCCCATGCCAGTCAGGAATGGCAAAGAAGAGCCCTTAAATCACACCTAATCAATTAGTCACATGGGCTGTAATGTAAAATGCAGAGGGCTAGACCAGAATGAGGCTGGTCAATAAGCTGTCTGACAGTGATAAGACCTTGTGCACCTGTTTCCCAGTCTACTAGCCCTCAACCTCCAGGCCAACCACAGAGAACAGAGGTTCCACAGCAGGAAATGCTCCTTGGTTTTGAATATGTTGTGAATGTGTCTAGAATCAATAAGAGAAGTCGACTGTAAGCAAAGAGGAGGAAATGGGGGGTCAGAGCCGACGGGGGTGGAGAGGAATATGGTGAGGGGCTTGTGTTAAGCATGTCTATTCTGAATTGTGAGTTGGCTCCCTCTAGATCAGTACAGGGCAGTCACCAATTTAGGAGTTACCAAGTGATTGGACGACTCACACGTTGAATTCTAGAATGGTGAATGCTGTTGTACCCTAGGGTTAGGTGGTAAAACTGGACAGCTCTATTAAATGATGTTTGTCTGTGTAAATGAAAAACATAAAGTGTGTAGTTTTAGTTGATGTTAAGCCTCTTCAGTAGTACTACCTGTGAGGTTCTCTTGTTGTGCAAACCTAACTGGTGATGGTTTAGTGATGTCCCTTTGGAAGCCATTCCCGTACAAGTGTATAGAGATGTTCTATCATCCATCCATCTTCCACTTACTTATCCTGTATAGGGTCACAGGGGGCCTGGAGCTCATGGAAGGTAGCACAGGGCGCAGGGCATGGATCATCATGGCCTACCAGAATAAATCATCACAACAGTGGGAGCTTGTTCAGCAGAGATCTCCTGACTGGGAAGCTGGTTCCATTTGTGTTGTCTCCTGTGTATTCCCCAAATGTAAGAATCTCTGGTAGTAAGTAATCTACGATTCTGGTAGTAGTGAACTCGGTCTGTTCATTCGCAGAATTTCCCACTTGGAATCAACAAAATATGTCTGTTGATCGACCTGTCTGGTGCACAGAGCAGGGATGGGATTCCAGGCTCAGGCCTGCAGGTGTGGGGTGGCAGTGCAGCCCACCATCCCTCCCTGTGTGTTTGACCTTGACTATCATTTCTGGTCCCTGGGTCAGCTCCTCAGGTTTGACATCTCGGTCTGGGTCATCCCTCTCGAGAGCTGAGCTCCTCCCCTGCGCTCGGGAGACAGTTCTCTGAGAGGGAGAGAGAGAGGGAGAGAGGGAGGGAGGGAGGGAGGGAGGGAGAGATGTGTTCTCATAATAATCCCAGAATAATCCTAAATTGGCACAGGAGCAGTACCGATGGTCAGAGATGGGGCCAGGCTGGGGCGCTCGTAAAATAACATTTAGCTTGGCTCCATACCTGCTGCATCTACTTGCTAATAAAGCCGGGAACGACCTGAGCTGTGATTACATTGAAGGTTGCGGTAGCCCAGGGCTGGGCAGCATGTACCGCCAGGATCCAGGAGCTACAGCATCCTGTTCCATGCAGTCTGTTGAGCAAAGTTTGAATGGTAGAACTTGCAGCACGTTGAGGAGGGGGGCTGCAGTCCAGCGGCACGATGTGGGTTGGGATTCCAAACTTTCTACAAATATCTGGGATCGGTAATGAATGTGACATGCTTATGGCCAAAAGGCTTTAGCTTAATTCCCATGAGGGCTCAGCTGTTAGACCTTTGAGGTCAGAAAAAAGGTTACTTCTCTTGGGGGGAAAAAAAAAAAAAACCTTGTTGTGTGAAGTTCTTAAAATGTATTCTCCATCCAACTCATATACAGTGTATAAACATTCTGAATGACTAAATCCCACAGTAAGTATCAGCATGTAATAAGTAAATGACAGGTTGTTACAAACGCTTCTGTAATGCAGTGCCTTTTTTGCGAAAAGCAAATCCATTACATCTCCACCGGCTTCCTGACCGGGGCTGATTGTCAGGCTGTCTAATCAGCCGTCTGTGTGCACTGAGATAATGAAGGTATTAGGGGCCAATTGAACACATCCCCAGAAAGGCATGGTGGGGCCCTTTTCCGATATGCTATGACTACGGCTTTGCAAGCCTGGGGGCCCCCACTCATAGCATGATCAAAGGCACTCAGCCCTAAACCCCTGCCTTTCCTGATGAGCTGACATGAAAGGTAAATTCCCTTCCTCTCAATCCACCTGTGTCTTATACGGCAGGCTGAATTTGCTCTTTCTTCTTGTATCAGCTTTGTGTGTGTGTGTGTGCGCCCTCCCTACCAGAGTGTGATACACACAGTAGCAGGTACAGAAACACACAAACCTCAACAAGAAATACGCTCCTAGACACACTCTAGTTAATATTGTATAATAGCACATATTATTGGATATTAGTTAATTTACTATACTAGCATGTAACTAAAAGTGGATTTACTGGACTTGCCACGTGCTAATCGAGTACATGTGCACCCCTAAGATATGGGGGGATGTTCTGTTTGGGGAAGAAGAGTGAGAAATGTGAATTAAACGTTATATGGTATTTGGTGTGAGAAAGATACGAGTCATTATTCAAACGGAACGCGGTCCAATGGAACAATTCAGCTGCTTCAAAAGGTGCTGATTCTTTAGAAAGCCTGAAGCTGCGGCAGGCTTGGTGAAGGAAGCTGGGGGTTGCTGCCGCCCCTCCCCCCCCTCGCCAAGCATGGAAGTGGGTGTCGCCCCCCTCCCCCCGTTAGCACCCACGGGTTGCTACAGAATGAGCACATTGTGCCAGCAGGCAGACATTAACGTGACACAATGACGGTGTTTACCCTTGATTGTGTCTTAAGCTAATTAAATCATCCGCTCGGTGTGCTCTTGACTGTAGCAAAGGGGGAGGCAGCTTTCTCAGGGTTTGTTCGTCTATTGGCACATGGCAGGGACCAGGAATTCTGGGAATGCATTTGTTTGCTGCTTCACTTTTCAGATTGCTGTCAGTGGGAAGGTGCAGTTCAGCCTCTATCTGCCTGTGACCCGCAGCCTCGATTGATGACACAAGGGACCTAATTCGATTAGTGGTTCAAGTCTCCCCAGCCACCTTTTCCCCCATCTGATTGGCAGGTAGACCCGGGTGTCCTGAGGCTGGAAGTTGATGGTTAGGTCAGCAGGCATTTCATTACATTAAACTTAAATTATTCTTTGATTTAGGTGTAATTAATCACCTGTTTAACTCTGCTTTGATTGTGAGCAGAATGGAGAGCCTAATGAATGAATGTCAAACCAGGACAGATCTTTGTGCTTTCAACTGAGACAATTTTTTCATTTTTTTAATAGCTCTCGAGTGTCATTCACAAATGCAGAGTGGGGTGGGGGTGGTTGGGGTTGGGACTAGGGTTCTCTGTCATTTGATGCGCTTGATAAAATGGTCTGAGGCTGGCTGTGAGCCAAACATGACCATGCATGGGATCAGACTGCTGGTAGAACCATGAAAGGGGTGGGAATATGCCCATTACCTGCACTGAGATTGGATAAGACCTATTAGGGGCTGGCTTCCAGCTAGTACCAGGGCCCAAAACTTGTACTGGCTCCTTCCTCCTTGACCTCCTCACTCTGAGAACAGAGCTTCAGCCAGATGTCGTCTCCTCGTTTTGCTACTTGTCTCTGAACGAGACATCAGTTCCTTTCTTCTGACATCATCTTTTTTTCCCCAGCTTAACGCGGCAGCCGAAGAGCACCCCGGGGTTGTGGGGGGTGTTGGCCTCCCTAGGGCAGACTGTTCTTTTCAGTTTCTCACTTTTAACCAATGTTATTTGGATACTTTGGACTCTGAATCCATGTTGCCGAATCAGTGGCTCTGCTTGGATTACTACCGATAATCACCACAAGATGTTTGTTTCTGTGTTCATTCTGTGTGTGATTCTGTATATTTATGGGTATCAGTCTTGATTCTGTGTGTTTCTGGGTGTCGGTCTCGATTCTGTGTGTTTCTGGGTGTCAGGCTCGATTCTGTGTGTTTCTCGGTCTCGATCTTGATTCTGTGTGTTTCTGGGTGTCAGTCTCGATTCTGTGTGTTT
>JAACJT020000031.1:9381324-9409188 GCA_009936485.2 Gymnarchus niloticus | reverse complement strand
ACTCTTACTCTGTGTGTACAGAGTGTAGGTTACCCTCACTCTGTGTGTATATAACATAGCTGACTCTTACTCTGTGTGTACAGAGTGTAGGTTACCCTCACTCTGTATATAGCATAGCTTACTCTTATTCTGTGTGTACAGAGTGTAGGTTACCCTCACTCTGTGTGTATATAGCATAGCTTACTCTTATTGTGTGTACAGAGTGTAGGTTACCCTCACTCTGTATGTATTTAGCGTTGCTGGCCCTCACTACATCTTTATGTGCCTGTCTAGGAGGCTGAGACAGGGGGAGCCCCAGCCCAGGACCCATGAGCCCTGTGGAAGATGCGCACTGCCTGGGCGCCTCTGCTCTTCCTGGCCGCATGCATGAGGAGCAGCACCTGCAGCCCTCTCTCTTTCCGCATCGGTGAGTCCCACCACAGCAACTCCCTGGGGTCACTCTGGGTCACATCGACATCAGCAAGCCCAAACATCTGCCGGTTTCCACAGAGCTGTCAGCCAGTAGGAGGACCCAGATGCAAGCTGGGATTGGGGTTAGCTGTAGTCATCACCATCCTCCCTCTCAGTGTCTCTGCTCCACTGTGCACTGCGGTTACCTGCTAATGAGAACGTGGCCCTTGCGATAATACCGGAGATTTCATGTGGTGTCAGACAGGAGCCTGGAAGACACAAATATAGGGTGTACCTGAAACCACAGAAGCTGTTGACAGCCATATTGATCTACTCAAACTGGGGTTTATTGAAAAGCTCATTTTATTTAATGAAAATAAGATGAAGCATCGCACTTTCATATGAAGAGTCCAGGCGACAGAGTCAGAGATCAATTACAGAGAAGTTTACTCCATTACTGCCTGCACTGTCTTTTTTTTTGCTTTCATTGTGATCGCAAACATGTCACATCTCTTCATTACTGAGGCTTAATCGGGGAATATCTTAAGTCTCTTCAGTTTAACACATCTATTGAGAAACCCTCACCTGTTTTATTCTTACTTCTCTAGTGCTTTAGTTGGGTTCTTTAGCTTGGTATCCTTGGGAGGCTTGCGTCAGCTTCACTGGCCCTTTTAACATTAGTGGTCAGGTGTACGTTAGCATCAGGTCTGTATTAGTGTCGCCTCAGGGTAAGGTGAACGTTAGCATTAGGCCTATATTAGCATTAGCGGTCACCTCAGGGTGAGGTGTGCAGTAGCATCAGGTAGGCATTGGCGTTAGCAGTTGCCTCAGGGCCGGGTGTACATTACCATCAGGTCTGTATTAGCATTAGAGGTCACGTCACGGTCAAGTGTGCAGCAGCATCAGGTCTATACTAGTGTTAGCTTTTGCCTCAGGGCCAGGTGTACATTACCATCAGGTCTGTATTAGCATTAGTGATTCCCTCAGGGTCAGGTATATATTAGCATCAGCTCTATATTAGCATTAGGAGTTGCCTCAGGGTCAGGGGTGCATTAGTTTTAGGTCTGTATTAGCATTATCCTCAGGGTCAGTTGTGCATTAGCATCAGTACTGTATTAGCATTAGGAGCCACTTCAGGGTCAGGAGTGCAGCAGTCTCTCCTCTGTATTAGCATTAGCAGTTACCGAGGGTTAATGGGTAGTCACGTAGTTTTCAGTTAGCATCTACATTTAACAATCTATAGGTACGTAGCTGTCTGTTTAGCATATCCATTGCCTTAGAAGTACAATACAGAATGAAACCAGAAACTTGCTTTAGAGTAAATCAAGCTGATCATGCTGTGACGACATCTGGTAACTGCGATCTGTCAACCTTTATGGAGAGCACTGTTGCGCTAATGCAACGTTTAACAACAGGCGTACGCTCAAGAAATGCAGGTGTTTAAAACACCCTGCAGACTTTGCTCCTTTGTCCTAAATCATTTGCTAAACAACGGGCCTTCCCCAGCACAGACCGATGTAGAACGAGTTTCATTTTACTGCTGTTTTCATCCCAGCATGGAAATCCTTGGACTGTCGTTTCAGTGAGCAATGAGGTCTGCCTCCGCCGATTATAATTTCAGTACACAATCACATGAAAGACGTATGAATATAAATTGTCATTTAATTTAGGAGGTGCACGTCGGCGTCCATGAATGCGGATGTTATCAGAGGGTAACGTATTGGATTCAGGTGGATTTTGAAAAGGAAGTGGAAGCAAAGGCTGTTAATCAGCCAAATCTTGAGAGCTATGCTTCCCCTCCAGCCTCAATTCAGGAGCTTAAATTGTGAAAGTTTGGAACAAAGAGGCGAAGGAATATTCCGCCGGCCACCATATCTTGCACAGGAAGTTTAAGGCTGTTATGAAGCCCAAATGGTGCACTGTACTACCCAGTTCCATCACTCTTCTGAGCTGGTCATTACTCTCTCCCTTCACCGTAAATTCAGTTTCCATTATTCTCTGCATTATTTTACCATGTTTTTTTTTGTTACATTTTATATTTTCTAGAGGTAATACATGACTGGTGATTTATAGAGCTTGTTTTTTTTTCTTTTCCTTTGCTGATGAAGAACTGTAGCGTACGGTGTCGGTCCCTATTCTGTAAATAACCTAATCCACAAAAACTAGCAGATTCCCAGTGGCATTCCTAGTGAGTTCAAAGACGGACCTGAGCAAACTTCTGAACATGCAGTTGGCCGTACGGCTACTTGGCTCGTTGACGCCAGAACCCTCCATTCGATACTCGAGAACAAACCGTTTCTGTTGCCAGCTCACCACAACACGGCATTCTTCTTGCTCGGGAATGACTGCCATGCCTAATGCAATTATGCAGAAAGTGTTGCAGGCTCTTACATCAACCTCATCTCCACCTGACTGGCATCTAGGCACACATGTATTTCACCTTTGAATTATTCATTTTTATTTACAGACAATGCAGGAAGGTGATGCTGTGCAAACTTTCAGATAAATGCAATAATCTACGAGCAGATTCGTTAACCTGACATGGTGATGATGGCTTAATATTTGATTCACTCCAACCACATTCCAAAAATGAACGATTTTGACTTTGAGATATGTGATATCTGTCACTTATTGGAAATGATGCGGATAGCGAACACATAGACCTCCTCACCTCAGGACTGAGGAGTATGGGCTGGGTTTTGATTTGGTATCGGGCAGGTTAGGGTAAGGGACCATTAAAGACCCTGTGGTTTTGACTGAACATTAGGAAATGAGGTGGTGGCATTTGTTTTTTTGGGGACTTCAGACAAAGCACCAGTTTGGGATGGAGGTAGCAGGTTTCTGAGATCAGGACTACAGAAGGCTTGCATGAACTGGACAGAGCGATGATTTGTGCATGACTCCAGAACCAGGAAGCGAGCTAGCTGCACTCGTACTCCTTAACGTTAGCAGTGCAGGCTGACGTATTTCGCTAATTGCTAGCTGTGCTGTTTTAGCGAAGACTTCAAAGAATCAGCGTCAGGTTCCTCTGAATGGGATACTTGGTCGGATTTCCTGCTTGGATGGTCAGTGTCTCAACAAGGAAACGCACCGCCTCACTTGGAACGTTCAGAAATCAGCTGTCGAGTAACGTTACACATCCTTTTTTCCCCCAAACAACGCTACATAAGCAGGAGAATTTCAGCAGCCATGCTGAGGTTCATTCTGCTTTGATGTATGAAATATTATGAATACTTTTTGATTTGGGGAGTACAACAGTAAGATCCTGACCTAAATTCCTGTCTGCCGCATGAGTTCTTACAAAATGCGTCACCTGTCAGCGACAGATTCTCTCAAAGAGACCCCACCTCTCTGTCTCATTCTCAGACACAGAGAATCAAAGTGGCGTGATTGACGGGCCACGCCGAAATATCCCTGTGCAGGTGGGCTTTACCGTCACCCTTCGGCGGGCTCGGGCAGAGCGGAAACGCTGCTGGCTTGTGCCGTGCCCTTGGGTGTCTGTTTGGGTCTGACAGACAATTTTGTGACATCCAAATGAACTCACAATCTCATAGAGAGAAGCAGAGTCTTAATTTGAGCCTCACCGTAACTGAACTGCCTGTCTGGTATTCGATTTTTCAGCCACGGAGAGATCCAGTTTGAACTCCACAGGTAACAGCTTTTAATTTTATATTAACGTAATGTCTGCTTTGGCGACACTCTTCCATGGTTACCAAGCTGGTGCCAAGGGCAGAGTTCACAGGGAGGTCTGTGAGCCTTACACCACAGGGTCCAAAAGACCGGCCTGCTTTGTCAGGGACGGCGCCTCGTTCATGAAAACCAGCTTTGTAGCACAGAGATATTAATGTCACCGGACATACGGTGACCTTTCAGGTCGTTTTGACTAAGTACAACGACTGGTCATGCAGAGAGGAGTTTGAGACACGGGAGAATGAGATTAAACCTGCTGCATATTAATGGCTGATGACAGCTGCTCGGAAAAATGAGGGCTGAAGATACGTTGTAATGTCAGGAGTGACGCTCTCAAAACTTTGCCATTTGGAGTTTAGTGCAGCCTATGATTTAATGTGCTCACCCGTTTACATTCAGTGCTTCCAGACCCATTTGGCAGCAGGACACCCCCTGTCGTGTCTCCCAGCACCTCTTGATCTATGGCCCAATCCTGCTGGCCCATGGGTACTGCCCCGTTAGTCACGCAGATGGTGTGGCGAACAGCTCACGTGGAATGGAGTTTACACGATTTGAGCGGCGAGTCACTGGAGTCTTCCCATGCGCCTGCTCCCTAGGCCTCAGAGCATCACCCAAGACTGACGGTTATCTGTGGATGATTACCCGCTTTCAGTCCGAAGCACATTAAACTTAGATGTATTAACAGGGGCTGTCTGTGGGGGAAACCCAACACCTGCTGTACTAAGGCCTGCTTCTAATACCAGCAGCTCCTTTACATTCCAGCTCAATTAGACTGGGTGTGTAAACCAAGGAGCCCCTCCCACCACTCCATATGGTGGTGTCTGAATCCCAGATTCTGCTGCTCCTCAAGGCACGGAGTGCGAGTTTCAGAACCACACCCAGTGCTCTGTGGCAATTTTTATTAACTTGGGTCCATGGACCCCTAGTGGTCTGTGCTGTAATTGCAAGGGGTCCATGGAATGTGTTTTAAAAAAACATATGAATGCTATTTTAAAAAGTATACATATTAAAGTATATGGAAATTATTTTTGTAGGTCTATGATAAGGTCTTTAATGTTAATTATGAATGCAGTTCATAACACACAAAAATAAAGTAGAAATTATGGTGTTATGGCTTTCAGTTTGCTGTTATTGTTTCCTTTTTTTAGTGTACATTGTGATGTTTTAGGTAATTGTATGTGGGACAGTGTGGGGGTCCTTGAAGATTTATCAAAATGTGATGAGGGTTGAGTGCTCGAAAAACCATGTGAAACACTGCTCTATACCGCAGGATTGGATTGGCTGATTTAAATTTTAGCATTTAAACAAGCCCACGATGAATTCTGGGTAAACTACTATTTAACGGTGAGGAAAGGAGTCCCCTGGACCCACAACCACCTGGGATACATTGATGAACTTTCCAGAAAACTCAGCCCAGGATCATGGGGACAGCAGGTCACAGACAGGATCACAGTTAAGGACCCAGTCTAGTAATGTAATAGCACAGAGCTCCCAAATCCATATTTTTGCTGCACTTGTAAATGCAACACTTGGATTGTGTCGATAAAATATTCAGTCATTTAAAATTACAGTGAGACACTGGTATCACTTCTAGTCTGTACCAGTGATGTGTGCCGGTGCTTCCTGTGAGGGGCTCCACACTCCCCATGATCCTGTAATGGATAAGCCTCTAGAAGATTGACGGATGGAAGAAATCAATGAAAGATTATAATAACACCCTTTGGGACAACTGTTCTAGTTGCTGGTTGTTTTATGGAAAGAAAAAAATGCGAAATAATGATAGAGTGGCATAAGCTGACCTTCTGTTGGAACAGCTCGATTAAGAAAACTACCCAGAAGCCACTGCTGTCCTGTACAAGTCTGACACTACAGCAGAAAAATTAAGTAGGAGCAGCAGCGGTTTGGCCTGGATTGAAGTCCCACTCTGTGTAATCATCAGGGACTTTACGGCTCTGTCCATTATGGACAAGGAGTTCTGTAAGGAACAGACACTGGGGCTCAGTGTCGTTGTCAACACGTGATCGCGATTCAGCCAACCGGGTGAAAGAGCAATCATGTCAATTAAACATACACCGCACCACAGCAAAGTCATTTGGAGAGGATTGTGCTCTGGATAGTTGGCATCATGAGGACTGACACAGGACTGCGCATTATCGATATTATGGACTGTTAAACAGGCGCTGGCCTGGTTTGTACTCTCTGTACCCATGTTAGTGCTCGTTCAGCAGCTCGGCATGCTGCGTCACGTGCAGCCACGACGGTCTGCCGTTCCTCTTCCCTCGAGGCACGTTTGCGGTGCCGTGCGTGTGCGGGGGGAGTTGTTCATATCGACGGTCGCAGAATTCTGCCAAGCTGTGAAATGCTATAAAAATTTGCAAGAAAGAGTTTTTTTTTTTTTTTTTTTTCTCCCCCCCTGAAAACCTGCAAAAAAATTGAAAAGCATAAACTGCCTGCAGAGATATTTTCTTAAGAAAGACCTAGGCCTAAATGTCTTTAGGCCTAAAGGCAATACTTAAATAACACCTTTATGGTGTGTACCTGCTTGTGCGGGAGTACAGTACAGTTTAGCCTATGATTAATAACCATTAAGCAGAAGCAATTTACAGTTTCAGCAAGACAAATGACTTTCCACAGGTGGCCAGACCTTTTGTTTGCAATTTATACACAAACGAGGTGGTTCAATTCATCTACGCACGCTGTGTGATAAAGCGTTTATGGTACACGTGCTCAGTGTGCATCAGTATCCGCACACATTCAGTTTGCTCTGCTGCCAATTGACGTAACCCCAGAGTCTGGCAGTAGACTAATTCCGTATTCACACCTTACACACACAAGTCTCCGGGTAAACAGAACCCCGCCTCAGTTTCTCTTCAAAAAAAAAAAAATCACAGACATCCTGGCAAGTAATTACTTCATTAATTATTTGCTTCACCGCTGTTCTCAGATGTTGTTCATTTGACATTTGAAGTCTGTGCAACATGGAGCAGTGTATCCCATAGCTGACTGTGATTTTAGTCCTTTGTCTTTATTTATTTTTTATTTTTTGCAGTGTAGTGTCATTAGCAAAAGCTTGCTGCTAACTGGAGAGGGAGTGAAGGTAAAGTAGTGGTGAGGCTTAAAAGAACTCAACTCCCCCAATGAAATATGCTAATTTGCCAAAATCTGTTGTTTTATTTAAGTAGTTTCCCCTTCACGTCAATGAAATCTGTCCATCGATCTGTCTGTCCGCTCCCCTCACTGGCTGACATCCTCAGATTGTTCCAAAGCTTTATGACTGCTCACACCACCGTCGTCCTGAGAACGCACCATCAGGTGGGATCTGCTTGACCCAGTTCCAGCTAAGTGTCCTCAGGGATGCTCCAGACTGAAGGGACGTTGTCCCAACATGCATTGATCACTTCCTGCTCACGCTTGGCTTGTTCCTTCTGTCCCCATAGCGCATGTACACCAAACCACGCCGCTTACCTTTTCAAAGGCTTCTTTATCGATAACGGCTTGGTTGATCGGCCGGATGCTTGATGCACTGTCTGGTTGCATTTCCTATGGCTTCCTGAAGGATAGAAATCTCATGAGCCAGACTTGCATTCTTTAGGATTCGCATCCACAATTGCGTAAAAGATCGAATTCGGTGTGGCTCACACCACAATCGTGCTCTGCCAGCGAAGAAGACAAAAGATTTAGTGCTTATCTCCGTGCCACCCCAAGGCAGTATATATTAGTGCTGCAGTGTGTCAGAAATTTTTTTACACTCTTACATAGATTTATTTGAGCATGGATAAGGTAAAAAAAAAAAAATAAAAATGAGGCCTCTTGTGTACAAGAATCAAACACTCCAGATGTCCTTGAGTGGATGTGTGTTAGCGTGCAGTGATTTTTTTTTTTTTTTTAAAAAAACAAAGCCGTAGGTCTCCAGCCTCGGGGCTTAAGTGAAAGACATACACACTAGGAAAAAAACAATTCCCTGTATTTCTTCTAGATGTTTGTTCCTTTACAGTCTCTGAACATCAAAAGCAGGATTCTGGGAAACAAAAAAATAACCAGACTCATGAAGGCCCCCAAAGCACTGACCCGTTCGCAATGGTGTCAGAATTTTTCCTGTCCTTTAAAGGCCTGTGCAGGCTTATTATTGCTCAGTATCCCATTCAGAGCCTTCAGCTCGGAGACAGAGAGGAGAAGCAGGGATGGGTGTTGAGATTTGGGGCTTTAACACCCACCCTTGACACACCCGCCCTGCAAACGAGATCAGGTGGTGGCGTGTGGGAGAGATGCATGCCCCCGCTAATTTCGTCATCCTCCTGCTCTGACTTACCGAGCTTGGCCGGGATATAGCACCCGATCCCTGGGAGGGGAAGCATCTCCTTCAGACACCTCCTTTCCACTTTTGAAAGCCACTGGTTCCCGGGAACATTCGAAAACCACCATCGGCTCTCTGAATGAGTGTGCGGTTCCCCTCCTCACTTTCTTATTTTTGGCTACTCTTTTACAGACCATGTAAACAAATCATTCAGTGCAGCGTTTATTATCCCCCCTCGCACCAACAAGATCCTGCCTTCTGACATGTTCTCTTACAGCGCTGTACAATTTCAAAGTGTGCAAGGAAATGCATTTTCTCAAAAATGACAAGCAGTGTCAAAGTGTAGGTTGAGGTCCCAGTTGTTTTGAGAGCACCAGAGCCCACCAGGTCGAAGTGACTCTTACCCTGGGCTGATGACCACCTCGCTATCGTGAAGGAAACGAGTCCCAGCTTGAGAATCAGAGCTGTTATAAAGCCGGATTTAATTATTTACTCATCCCAGGTATTCATTTATTTGCAGGGAGTGCTGTGCTGGGTTCAGTTTGATTGAAAAAGCCACGTTTATATAGCCAAACTGGCAGATAGCAGCACCTTTTTAAATTGTAGTAGATACAGCTGTACAGCAATTCACTATATGGATGGAGTAGCAAGCATTTTGATAAAGGTATAAGTCTTTCTTGAAGCAGGGAGACTTTATGTAAGCTTTATGACACATTATAATGCTGTATAACCTGAGAGATGCTTTATGACAGGCAATGATGTTCTGGTCTTTGTGTCATGTCTTTTTGTGGAATGGGACGTTTTATTTCTTGGAAATCTATACCATCTATCTGTTTTCTAAACCACTTATCCTGTGCAGGGTCATGGGGTTGTGGGGGAGGAGGCAGTTTAGGGCACAAGGTGGGGAACACCCTGGATGGGGTGCCCAATGGGACATTTAAGAAATAAATGCATGGTAAAGCCTAAACACACAGTATGGAGGCACTGTCTTTTATGGTTGGTGGATGCCAGTTAAGGTCTTTGTGAACATAGACCATTGATCATCTCTGCTAACCTTGAAATCACTTCTGTCTCTCTGCTGAAATTGTTCTGAATTTCAATCAGGTCTAAATATATCTCACAGCCTTTTCTTTCAACACAGGAAAGAAGCATAATGATCAGAATGCTAATATGAAGGGTACTTAATTCCATTAGGGCAGCTAATTCATGTGGTATGTCAAAGAAAGGTCTGATCTTCAAGACTTAATGCAACTTCATCTTATTTTTTATTGAAACTCGGATTTCAGGTTCAGTTTGAAGGCGAGAAGATCTCTGATCATCTTTCTGTGAAATCCGCTCGTGTGTCGTGAGATTTGCATGCGTGTGTGTGTGTGTGTGTATGTGTGTGTGTGAGTTTTGTTGTGCCTACTTTAAAGCTTGCTTTTCTTATTCAAAGTAAATGAGACACTAAAACGCATCAGTTTGGTTAGAATAAGGTTTGGAATTATTGTTGCAAACATTACAATGAAATACTGTGGAATTATAACTACAGAAATGAGTGTGTGCGTGTGTGTGTGTATGTTTTGGTGTGTCTTTATATTGTCAGTGTGCTTATCTGTATGTGCTGATATTTTTAAGTGCTGGGTGTCTTTGTGTGATTGTGTTTGTGTATATATGCTTGTGTGTCTGAATGTGTATATATATATATACTTTTTGTGTCAGTGTATGCGTGTCTGTGAGTACCAAGGGTCCAGGTGCACACTGTTTCCTCTGCTCCACTCGTTCCCACGTGACCTGCGGCTAAACCGAAGCTGAGCCAGGTGTGGACCGGCTACGTGCTCACGGCTCCCGTGGTTACGGCTGATTCACGGTTGCTCCGAAGCGGTGCAGGATTAAGTGCACAGCGTGCTACTTGTTCGGTAAAGCCGCCGACATGAATCACACTAACTGTCTTCTGATGCTTCCGGCCAGCTGCTTAATGTAGAAGCTGATGGTTCATCGTGCTTGTGAATGTAGCTATTTCAGGCTGGAGAAGGTACCCGCTCTACACCCATCTGCCACAGCAAGACAGGACAATGCTGCAAGAACATACAGCAGTAAACAACATACAATGTGGCAGGCACCACTGTAACCCCGGATATGGTGACAACACCATTGTAAGCTTAGAACATACAGCTGTAAAGAAATATAACCTCATGTGGCGATGGGGGGTCTAAGCATAGTGGCAAAACATGCACCTGGAACATTGATGAATGGATGGATGGTATGAATGAGTACTTTAATGGCGGTCTGGACAAACAGGATTCAGTTAGAATGTTTGGGCTGGTACATGGAACACATAGGAAGTAATCTCAGAAGGTGACATAAAAAGGATAGACTGGCACATAGCACATATTGCAACACATTGCAGAAAGAAACACAGATTGTATGCGCTGACATATGGCTCACATAAGAACACAGCACAGAATGAGACAGTGTAAACACAGGCGTGAGGCACAGATTGAATCATGTCAGAAAATTCACCCTGACTGTCTGATTAGTATAAACAGATGGACCCTGCATGGATGGATGGATGGATGGATGTTGAAATAGATGTACCCATGGATTGAAGCGATGGATAGATGCATGAGTAGATGGACAGTTGGTTGGGCAGATGAATGGATGGATATGTACAGAATATTACACATTTAAACCAATTTAATCAATGGAAGATATGAAATGGCCTAATGCCATGGTAGTATAGGTACTGAAAATATCTGTGCTTCTTGTTATATGTGGATCGGTTAAGCAGTTTTTGAGACAGAGATTTCCACATGTTGTGGCATCCCAGTATAATGTCATGGACTCACAGTTCAAATTTGGCAATGATTGGTCTATGCAAGCATGTGATGGAGCTGCATATGCAAAATGAGTGTAGTGAAAGTATGGTATAAGATTTTCTTGATCATTTTTGTAGAGAGTGGAATTCAGCATCTTGCCGCAAAATTAAAGTTGTCTGGGCAGTTCACTTACAAATGTAGCATCATGACTGGCTGGTTATCGTATTGCACATAACAGTTTTTCAAGATATAGTTTCAGGCCTTGAAGTTCATGGCCAAACGATTCTGGACATACAACTACTTGTATGTTATAGCACCCCCTATTGGCAATTTGGACTTGATCTTGGAATGTTGAGTTTGGTTCAAGTATGCAGGAATTGTAGTTGTTTATACGTAATGGGATGAAGAAGGTACAATATGGGTGTGTTGTGTGAGCACACCATATAGAAAAGATTTTTAAAATAATAATAATAATCAGTCTCCACAATACGTCCAGTTTGACTGAAAATCTTCAAACTAGTTTGCAAACCGAGGTTTTGTATATTATCCAAATGAGTGAAAAATCTTCCTCGGCAGACATTCATAGCTGTGTAAGCACATTCATGGTTCTGAAAAACACTACATACTACGAGACAAAAACACTGCTACAGGCTCATAGCACGCAGCTGTAAACACAAAAGGTTCAGAATAAAATCGAAACGTCTCTCACCAAAGCTCATCTTGGGCTAATCCCCCCCTTTAAGAGGCCTGGGAAGGTAACTGTCGGGTGTTTGTTGAGGTTTTTTTCTCCTAACTCACTCTTTCTTGGCCTCGTGTGTGGGCACATAAAGTTATTTGCCTGAGACACACGGGTGATAGTGTGGCTGGACTAGTAAAAAACTGCCCTCCCGTTGCCACCCCACATTAAGATTTTTTTTTTTATTTCTTATGCGGAACCTTAGAATAACCATTTTTATTTAATGTGTTTGCGCTTTTTAATTGAATCCATTATCAAAAGAAGCTTAATACAAGCAAATAGTTCTTGTTGTATTCTTGATATTTTACTTAGAGAGGGATTACATCACTAGCCTGCCATTCAGGAGTGTTTAATTGATATTCACAGGTGATTGGTCAGTTTAAGTAGTCTGATTTTCTCATTGGATGGAGCTCATTCTAGCCCTGCCCCATCTGCAATCAGAATAGAACACAGTAGAAGGGTTGTATGAATGTGAATAGAACAGGAAAGAATTTAGTCAGGTATGTGAAGCAAAAAAAGGAACAAAACAGCACCCAAGACTGCTGTCCTTTACGAGGTGCTGGAGCTGTTGTTTCACTTATTTTTGCTCTTTAAAGTCTTCAGTTGTTTTATGCCTGCAAATTAAATGCAAAATGTCAATTGGCTTTCACTAATTTGTTGTTTATTTTCATATGAGGATTGTTATGAATTTGCTTTCTGATTTCATTCTGTATATTTGAAGACTAATATTGTTACTAAAATGGTTTATGGTTTAATACACATTTTGTTGCAGGGGTGGATGGTTTTCAATACGTACGTTCATAATCCTGGGATATATGTCTGCATTTCATTTATAAATATGTTTGCGTTGCATTAAAATGTGAATCTGCTGTTAAGTGTTTTTTTGCAGGTTACGTGTTGTAATTTTATTGGAAATACTACTTTCATAAATATTTGATTTTGAGCACCCAAGCCAACCCCCACCCTCACTGTTCACCCCACCCACCATACAAAAAAAAAACACTGACCCCCACTGGCTACCCCATTCAACACGTTCTGCTGGCCAAAGCCCCCTCCCCTGCTGCACTCCAACTCAAGAACTCGGGCTTTCACACATAGGAGGTTTTTTATTTCAGTTTTTCTTTTTTCTTCATGGTCATGATTTTTAATTTACAATCAGAGATCCACTGGAGACATCACAAGCCTTTCTTAATTGCATTTCTTACCACCAGTTCACTTGTTCCGCCTGGAACTGAGCTAAGTACAGGCAGGCAAAAATAAATAAAAGAATGTAATACTTCTCCAAACAATTTTTTTTTGTGAGGAATAGTGACCGTAATTGAAAATGTAAATCTTGTGTGCAGTCTTCAGCCAGGCGTTTAATAGCATGCCTCTTGATTCATTCATTTGTGTTATAATGAGGCTAACTGGGCTAATTGTTCTGCTGAGACCCACTTTGTCAGAAGTGCCTGACTCTGCTGTCAAACTGCCCTTCTCCACCGACTTGGCAGCTTGGAACTGGGGGTCCAAAGGCCAATGTCCTTTTTTTATAACCTGTGACGGACTGGATTTCAGTAGCCGGCGTGTAGGGAGATCCTGGTGAGATGTCATGGTGTTCCCGTTGGGGAGAGACCTCGAAGTCTGTAGCCCTGACCCATCCCCCCTCCCGTCACATGTCAAAGCTGCCTCTTCTACAGCATTCTCGGGCTGCAGCCACCCACCACCACCACCTGATTTTGTCTTGTTGTCCAGGGCGACGGTGTTATTGTGCTCAGCGTATCTTAACAGTCTCATCCCATTGCTGAGCTTAACATCGCACAATCTGAAATTCTCACCGAATGACAGTGATTCGTTGGTCAGTAGCACTACGTAAGTTCAATGTGGAAATGATCCTTGTAATACTTACCCCAGGGAGGAATGGAAATGGAATTAGATGATATGTGGAATCGGGGAGGGGGGGTAGAATGAGGACTCCATCTGGGTGAGCGAGACGGAGTGGAGGAATGAAAGAAAGAGCCGATTTGGCTTCAGCTCAAGGGAAACACGGAGGGAAATGAAACAGATGTCTAGTCTTAGAAGGACTCTAAAGCGGTCTGGTCCTCATAGACAAAGCTGAAGTCCCTTTTAAATTACCTGTGCTTGTAGTGATTTCCCTGTGCCCTGCCCTGTCTTACTTTGCTGTCAAAATGACGACATGCGTGTGACAATTCATAAATTCGATCATACGCTTGATTGGCAGCCTACATTGGCTATCAGTCAATGGATTCTTGATGGCACGAAACCTGATTGGTAGTTAAGCAGATGTCTCATCAGGAAGCTATGTGTGTTGGAGGGATCTAAGAAAAATGTGTGATCATTTGTGACCGTTTAAGATGGGTAATCCTTAATAGGAGCTCCTTATATTTGAGTAATATGATTTGTGTGACTCCCTCATTCCATGCAGCCGCCATCCTCGACGATCCAATGGAGTGCAGCCGGGGGGAGCGGCTGGCTATCACCCTGGCCAAGGACATCATCAACCGGGCCAGCAACCGCACCACTGTGGGCAAGCTGGAGGTGGATATCTTTGAGCTGCTGAGGGACAGCGAGTATGAGATGGGGGAGACCAGTAAGTACCCAGTAGGCTGGAGATACCAGTAATCATCCATGAGAGGTGAGAGGACAAATAGTCACACATGAGATGGGGGAGACCACTAAGTACCCAGTAGATGGGAGATACCAGTAATCATCCATGAGGGTGAGAGACAAAAAGTTACACATGAGATGGGGGAGATCAGTAAGTATGAATGAATTGGGGGAGACCTGTAATCACCAGTGGTAGCTGGGGAGGCCAAGTAAAGGGCCCTATTTTGCACCGGCGGAAAGCCAGACGCAAAGTGGTTTTACTAGTTTCATACCAGCGCATTCCTCATTTTCACGCCAAGTGCGCGCGTTTTCAAAATAACAAATTATTTTGCACGTGCTTCCCACTTGTAGGAGTGGTCTTTTTTAAATGAGGTGTGACTGGCCGCATTGTCGGCGCATTGCTATTTTAAGGCAGCGAAATGACATAGCGCTTTTGACCAACAAAAACCACGTCTAAAGTCAATGGCATATCATTAAATGATATTTAAGCGGCGCGTTTTAGAAACGTACGGGTGCACGACGCTCGTTATGGACACAGGTACACGCCCGAAGTGCACTAATCGTTTTTTGTTATTTTACTTTATTTCATTCATATACGTTTTATTATAGAGTACAACTTATGGAGAGAAATTTGTCTCAAAATGAATCATTCTGAGATAAATTTCTCTCCATATTCCCAAGCCTGCTTCACCTCGGCAGGCTTAGGTGGACCAGTGCTGCTCCTGTAAATGATTTGCTCCAACCTTTTCACTTCACGCATGAGCACGTCCGTTTCCTCGGCTGAAAACTGATCTGGTTTGCCAGGTAAACACATCATTATAATAGCAATCTGCTATAGCTCATGCGCCCCTGCCTTTTAAAGGTGAAGTGACGTGCCATTCTGATTGGTTTATTACGTGTTACACCCAAAACACACCTCTGAATAATTGAGAGTTAGGACAACCTTCTTGCACTGGCGCGAAGTCTGTTTTTGATGCCATCAAAATAGCGAAATGGATTTGGACACGCCCATAAATGTTACTTGCACCTTGTGCTTTACGCTTTGCATTAGATCGTCAAAAGAGAGCCCAAACATAGAGAGACCAAGTAAGCATCCTTAAGTTGGGAGACACCAGTAAATGCCCACAAGATGAATTACACCAATAACCACACATGGTATTTGAGGAGACTAGTAAGCACCATCAAGGTAGGAGATATCAGTGATAACCCATGAGTCAGGAGAGACCAGTAAGATTAGAGAGAGCACCCACAAGGGAGGAGAGACAGGTAACGTGCATGGGGAGACAGACAAGTACATACAAGTTTGGGGAGATCAGTAATCACTCTTAACGTGTGAGAGACCTGTAATCACCTGTGAGTTGAAGGAGTCTAGTTGGGGGAGTCCATCTTGTAGTGGTACACCATACTGACATTTTTCTCCATTATTCCCCGCTGTCCCTTCGGTCACTCCTGCCGTAATCCTCCTAGCCCAGTTGCTGGGAACGTGCTCTTGAGCCGGCAGCCAAGAATGTGTTGTAATTTTCAGGCAGGGAAACATGCAGTCACTTGGGCTGGGGCCAGGGGAAACCTGGGCCCTGATTATACAATCATTCTTTCGTTACTCGATCCTCTGCTTCTCTAATTTCCTGTCGTATTCTATGTGGGGGGCCAAACACCAGCGTATTTTGGGTTTTATATCAGCCAACACCCCCCCTCCCACCCCATGTACACGCAGCTCGCAAAATCCTAATTAAAACGTAGGGATTATAGTCGCCCTCTAAATGAGTTTTTGTACCTTTAAAGGGCAGTTTAAGGCAGCCTGTTTGTGAGAAAGTAAAAAGCAAATATCCCATGTTTTTTTAAGAAGGAGATGAATAATTCAACAGGACAGTACATATTTTAGAGAAACATGGTATTGCGTGCCCCTGGCAGTGATAATTTTTTTTATTTTATAGATCTAAACATTGTGTAATAGTGTGACAGTGATCTTCAGGGGCATGTGGCTCAGACGTCCTCGAGGCCCATGGTAACAGTGATAATCTGAGCTTCGCTGCTCTCTTTCTTACATTATATTTCTTCATTATGTGTAGCGCCCACATAATGAACTTTTAATTCTATTCCCGCACATGTCTTCACTTCTGCTTCCACATGGTGAGATTCCCTGTGTTCTATGAGACTTCCAACTGGCCAAAGTCACCAGTCATGGTAAGAGCACTGGCCTCCCCGACGAGGCGATGTAAAGATGGTGGACTGAAGGTTGTTCCTTCTTTTTGTTTGTATTTTTGCCAGTGTGCCAGATCCTCTCCAAGGGAGTGGTGGCCGTCCTAGGTCCTTCAGGAAGCCCCGCCTCTAACTCCATCATCAGCAACATCTGCGGGGAGAAGGAGGTGAGTACCCTGCCCCATTATGCCAACCTCAGCAACATCGCTAACGTCTCCCATGGCGACGGCTGCCCCCAGGGGGCAGTGGCTACTATTGTGTCTCTGAGTCTCTCAAGCTCCCCTGTTGTGCTCATCCCATGAGAACCATCTAACCAATCTCCTGATCTCAGCAAAAACACACCCAGTCGTGTTAATGGATACAGTGTTCTGAGGTGTCAAGGTGGATGGGGGGAAAAAAAGTGTGCAGAGTAGCTAATTAGCTATGATGGTGTTAGTAATTACACGTATAACGCTATGTCTTCCTAACAAGCCCACCATGTCACATAGCGAATCGTTTCAGGCCTTTCTCCTTGACAGGCTTCCCCTCATCCTCACCTCATCCCCACTCCATTGCAGAGCGATGGTGCAGTGTTTAACGAGTGTTAGACCGCCTGCTCCTGGTTGTTGTGTCTGTAAGTATAATATTCCCAGATCATTCATAACAGCTGCCAATATTCCGAGTTTCCGCTGATCTGGAGGAGGCTGATTTTTACTATCCCTAACCATCTCTTTGCTTTTACCCTGAGGGAGTCAACAGGAGCCTGCTTTCTGCATTTAAATTCTTTAATAAATGAATAGATTTATGAAGGGGTTAAGCACAAAGATTTGATTATCGGGTTGGACGCAGTCTCATTTGAAGGGGCACATGTAATATGTTTAAATATATTTTAGTGAGGTATAGATATATGCTTTAATCTTTATGGGTATACACACAGTATAGGTTTGAGGTTTAATGTTTCAGAGGATAGCGTTAATTTCTTTAACTGAACAGTGGTTATGTAATTTAATATTTAAGCTGACATGGAGCTGTGTTACTTAACTGAGGTGTGGGTATGGATATGTGGTTTAATCTTTAAGATAAGGCAGAGTTCCCATCAATTAGCCGTGATAGCACCATGATGACAGAGGGTCAGCACTCAGGAGAGCAACCCCTCACTCCCCAGAAAGGGTTAGATCAAGGAGAGAGCTTCCATTAAAGTACATAAGTGATTTCATTATTGCTGCATTTGTTCATTTACTAAAGTTGTCAAAGCAGACAGGGTACCTGGGACTTTGGGTGTCTTTCATCTCACATGATTTCTCACAGGATTCACCTGACTTAAACCTGGAGACCAATGAGAGGGCCTCAGCTCTGACTCTGTTAATTCATAAACCCAGCAACCAATCAAAGGGCCTCAGCTCTGACTCTAAGTCAGAGGACTCACGTGACATAAACCTGGAGATCAATTAAAAGGCTTAGCCCTGACTCAATGATTCCATACAAGACTCAGCTAACAATAACACTGAGACTTATGAAATGAGCTTGGTTCTGACTTGGTAAGGTCATGGGTGAGAGGATGCAGTCGCTGGGAAATCCCAGTGTGAGCAACATAGCATGGGTGATGAACTGCATGTAGACCCCTGGGAGCTTTGGGCCTTCGTGAGGCGGCAAGTTTACTTGATTTACGCAGTTATTATGGGATGCTGTATGAGCATGACAGTGGTGTCACGCAGCTTTACATTATGGGACTGTGTCATGTTGTATTGCTAAATCTGCAGTGTCAGTGACAACCCAGATGACGCCTCTCTGACATGGTATTAATTACCAAAGTGTCTGAAAGGGCCATCCCCCAGTACGGGAGAATTTCTTCAGACATCGCATTTAGCTGAGTTTACGGTAACCGTCACGCTGTTCAGGTGGGTGCAGACCTAAGATTTAAATAAGACTAAGTCATTATTTAAGCATAGCTGCTTATAGCCTGATACATTCAGGAGAAGCAACCAGATCAATGTGGCCGTGTTAGCTGTTTTTCATAAAGAGCCAGATTTCACTTGCTTTTCCTATGCCACAGGAAGGCTGACAGAAGAAAGGATCTCAGTGTAAAAATAAAGGATTTAGAATCACGGGAGTTGGTGCTCGGGGCCTCCCACTAATCAGACATCAATCTCTCCTCCCAAGGAAGTTCTGGAATAAGTTCCACATGAGATTTCTTCTTTCTTGATAGAAGGGAGATCTAATCAGATGAAACCGAGGACAGGAGTTGCTGAAGACGAGTACCTAAGCCTTCCAGGCTAGTTCCATGAGAGGCATGCCCCCCCCACCCCCAACTCCGATGGCTGTTGCATCCGGCTTGCAAACAAAATGGTTCGACTGGTGCAACAAAATGCAAGGAGATGCTTTCTCATAATTTCTCGGCATGGTCCTACTAATCGGGAGTCCACAGATGTCACGGACACCTTTCTCCTGCATCACCGCACAATGGATGTGGCTTTCGGGTTGCCAAAGGATACGTACCGAGCCAGATTCCCACTACAACCGTGAGATGGGCTCTATATCTGATCAAAGGACTAAATCTGTCAGTCCACTGCCTTTCAAGCTGAAGCCACCAAGGGCTGCTTAGCGATTCATTTTAGGTTTTTTTGTTTAACTAACAGTGAGCACAAAAGAAAGGAGAATGGAATCCATTCTCATTTTTGCCTTCGTTGTCCAATCATCTATACTGTGACACAGATTCATTGTTGTTTGATTGTCAGATTTATGCACCAAATCCTTTGCTGTCCACTTCTACGTAATACGACACAGACCCGCTGTCGTACAGTCATCTGTAATATGACACAGACCTGCTGTCGTACAGTCAATTGAAATATGACACAGACCCATTTTTGCCTGGATTAAATAGTTTAATTTGCTTTCTTGTTGTTTTCAGAGAATTATGGCAGGATGGGTGGCACTGTTTTTCCGCATTTCCATGGCTGGGGGTTCAAATCCCACCCCCTCTGTGTGTCTATATATGGTGTTCAACCTTTGTTGACTGGGTTTTCATCCACAGTTCAAACTCCTGCAGTTAAATGTGGCCTGTGATTTGCTGTCCTCCTCTTCAGGATGCTTCTGCCTTATGCCCTGTGCCGCCTGGCATAGACTCCAGAACCTTCTGCATCCTCGTGCTGAATAAGCTGTTGGACAATGGATGAATTTTGTACTCAGATATTTAGTATGGAGTCAGCATTGGTCGGACTTCATGGTAGCGAAACAGTAATGGAAAATAAAATATCAGATGGGGATGGTTTATACATCTCAAGCGAGGGACAGAGATTTTTCTGTCAGTGAAGTTTTCCACACTGTTACGCGGCTGAAATCGTGTGCTGCTGGTGTTTCTGTGTCATTAAACAGGCTTCCTGAGAAAAGCTTAGCCTGGGCCAAACCATGGCAGCACGGAGTACTGTGACTGAGATGAGGAAAAAGAGAGAAAGACTGAGGGATTGTGCAAAGACAGCAAGACAGAGAGAGAGAGAAAGACGGAGCCAGAGTGACCAGAAGAATGAGTAGATTAAAAGTGAGCCAAAGAGAGAGACAGGGAGATTGACAGAGAGACGGAGCCGGAGTGTGAGAAAAGACAGGGGGGATCAAACTACTGGTCCGGAGAGACGGAGGCTCAGAAATGGCAGAGAAAGCGAGACAGGGATCGAGGGGAAGATGGAGTGCAATGGAGCTGGACAGAGAGAAGGAGAAGAAAAATCCCTAGGATCACAAGAAAGAAGTATGGTATAGTATGAGAAGCAACACACCCCCTGAATGCCTCACAGTTCTTTATTGGCCAGTTTATTCAGCCTTTCCACCAATGGAACAGTAGAATGGTTATGCTAACAGTAATGCAAATTAGAATCCCAAGAAGTGAGCGGCAGTTGGACCCTTTAGTAAACCTGCCGAAATAAGCTGTATTGTGGGACGCAGTTTGTAACTATAGAAATGGGTAGTTATTAAACATAGGCTCTAAGAGACCATGGTAGACACCCAGCAGCACTGAGCAGCCATGTCCCTCGTTAAAACAATCCATCTGCAGCTTTGAAAGAGTTTCGCTCGTTAATTTCCAACCGGCGAAGCACATAAAGTGTTATTAAAGGCTTATTTCGCAGCGTGTGGTCCTCCCAGAGCGGCTGAGACTGCTGCCTGAGTGAGATGCAAATGATATCTCATGGAGGGACAGATTCGCCCCAATGGCACAAGCCATAAGAAGGTTGGATGCTGTGAAGTCATGGTGGAAGGTGTCTTCGTGGAGTGCCTGCTGGTATGGCAGCCCTCACCTCAGCAGCGGGAAGGTGGCAATCATTTGCACCCAGCAAATCTCCTGAAAGGTTCACCTCAGCAGGAGGTAAATGGTTTCTCTGAAATTATGTTCAGCTTTCCTGGGAGGAGGGAAGTCGGCCTTGTAAAAACACCTCTGCTGGATCTCTCCCGTGAGGAATTGTTTAATGCTCTTTAGCTGACGGGCAGCTTTTAAACTTGCTCACGCGACAACCCAGACAGGAGAGACGCGTAAACCTGGAAAGTACAAATGGAGAAGTGGTTTATAAAAGATGCTTTTGGGGTGCCGGCTGCCCCTATGCATCTCCATCATGGGAACTGTTCGTCACAGGAACCTGCTGATCTGGGCAGGAGCGCTGGGCTTGAAAGGGTAGTTGAGTCAGTCACATGACCAAATGGCTGTTTGGTTTTACTGCCTTTGGCACTGCTAGAGTTCTCATTTTTAATTCCTTTGATAAAAAAAAAGGCCATATACATTATAATAGTTGGGAAAGACATTTTTGTATATTTTTAAAGGTTTCTATACAGCAACATGCTATGGATTGTAGACTGGATTCCCTGCATCCATCCCTGCAAGAGACACAGGTGGTCCCGGACCTTAACTTCCCCTTCATTGAGTACCTTTGGCCTAGCCCAGCTTTCCCCGCTGTTAGCTTGGCAGCCTCCCGGGCTCCAGGTCTGACAGGCACTTCATCACGCGGTGTGACCCAGCTGCCCAGGGAGAAGACGGGAAGGAGCTGGACCCTCTTACAAACCACATGGCCTGGAACAAGGTCAGGTCTGCCGGAGGAAGTGAAATCAAGGAGACCGGCGAATCCCGCGTGCTTGGTGCTCAGGTGGGAATCACAGAGAGTGGATATTATCTTTCACCAGGATGTGATTCCATTGTACTGGTGCTATTCCAACAAATTACTACAATAAGGAGCATCTCCCGCTGACAAGAAAAGGAAGGAAACTCTAAGCATCGTGTTATTATTCAGTTTCAGATGGAGAAATGAAAACAGGGCTGTGTTTTTTTTTTCCCTTGAATGACTCTATGCTGCCTGATTGGAAGTGTACAGCGGTCATTTAAATGATGTAATAATACAACCCCAAATCAGAAAAGGTTGGGATGGTATGGAAAATGCAGTGATTCTTAAATTTACTTTGACTTTTATTTCATTGCAGACAGTATGAACCCAAGAGACTTCATGTTTTGTCTGGTAAACTTCATTTCATTTGTTTATATACATCCATTCCTGCATTTCAGGCCTGCAACACATTGCAAAAAAAGTTGAGACGGGGGCAATTTAGGGTGATGGTGATGTCAACAGGTGAAGGTAATCATGATTTGGTACAAAAGCAGTATCCATGAAAGGCTGAGTCTTTGAGGAGCAAAGATAGGCAGAGGATCTCCGGTCTGTCAACATATGCATAAGAAAATTATTGAAATGTTTAAAAACAATGTTCCTCAAAGAAAGATTGGAAGGGATTTGCATATTTCTCCCTCTACAGTGCATAATATCATTAAACGATTCAAGGAATCTGGAGGAATTTCAGTGCATAAAGGGCAAGGATGCAAGCCTAAACTGAACACCCGTGACCTCCAATCCCTCAGACGGCACTGCATCAAGAACCGTCATTCATCAATAGCTGATATAACCACATGGACAAGGGATTACTTTGGCAAACCTTTGTCAAGCATTACAATACAGAGTTATATTCACAAATGCCACTTAAAACTTTACTGTGCAAAAAAGAATCCTTATCGATGTCCAGAAACGGCGTCGACTTCTCTGGGCTCGGAGGCATCTGGATGGACCATCACACAGTGGAAATGTGTATTGTGGTCAGAGGAATCAGTATTCCAGATCTTTTTTGGAAGAAATGGATGCCGTGTGTTCCGGCCCAAAGACGAAAAGGACCACCCAGACTATAAGCAACAAGTCCAAAAGCCAGGGTCTGTCATGGTATGGGGTTGTGTCAGTGCCCTTGGCAAAGGTCATTTATACTTCTGTGATGGCAGCATTAATGCAGAAAAGTACATTGAGATTTTAGAGCAACATATGCTGCCTTCAAGACGATATCTTTTCCAGAGACTTCCATGCATTTTTCAACAAGATGATGCAAAACAACATTGTACACACATTACAAAGGCATGGCTGCAGAAGAAGAGCGTACGGGTATTGGACTGGCCTGCCTGCAGTCCTGACCTGTCCCCAATAGACAATGTGTGGAGAATTTTTTAATGAAAAATATGACAAGGGCGACCCCGTACTGTTGCACACCTTAAGACGTGTTTGCAGGAAGAATGAGACAAAATAACACCTGAAACACTTCATCGCTTGGTATCCTCAGTACCAAAACGTCTTAAGTGTTGTGAGAAGGAATGGCAACATTACAAAGTGGTAAATTCTTTACCGTCCCAACTTATTTTGGAATGTGTTGCAAGCCTGACATGCAGGACTGGATGAATATTAACAAATGAAATGAAGTTGAGCAGACAAAACGTGAAATATCATGGGTTCATACTGTCTGCAATGAAATAAAAGTCAAAGAAAATTTAAGAATCACAGTGTTTTTTTTTTTTTTATTTGCATTTTCCATACGGTCCCAAATTTTTCTGATTTGGGGTTGTGATTTACTGTATAGTATTGTAACAGAATGTGATCAAGTAATGCTTTTTTGCCAATAGATATACACACAGTAGATATACAGGGATTGCACTCCAGGCAGACTCTGCGAGAAGAATTGTGTGTGGAGTAGAATTGTGAATATGGTGATAGTGACCCATGACATTTAGGCAAATGAGGTTTAGGAATCTCAGAGAGCTACCTAGTGACCAGTACACCGTTAAATATTGATTGTGCCAGAGCTGCATGCTGGGTGGCTCAGGTGTATACTTAATCATTCACAGGTATGACCATGACGTCTTTCACCGTCTTAAAAATGTTCTCAAGCCTGGCGGTTGTGTGGTTTGGAATTGGACAGCCAGGAAGACGACAAAAAATCCAGAATATCTGTTTGCATTTGGGCTTCTGGCGTGTAATGTGACTTCCTGTGCTTTATTTATGAGAGGCTTTTCTGTGTGGCCTCATCTGAAGCTGGTCATTCCTGTGTGTCAGAGATGTGCTTTAAACAGCAAGGTCACGCAAGAAGTTACACGTGTTCATGACCCACGGGATCGTGGGCACCGGGGAACATGGTACACTGTTCTCTCTTGAAAGGAAACGAGCTTTTAAAGCAATTTTTATTCATTTCAGCAGCACCCATCCTGCCAGTCACCTAATGTAAAAGAGGACTTTCAAACTGCTGAGAAAATTACTGATTCATAAATAGCAAGCAGATCATCAACTTGCCTACAGCACCCCAGGCCGCAGAGGTCGGTCCCACATGTCACGGCTGGATATTAAAGCCGTCAGAGCCACAGGCTGTAGTTTGCAATATTCTGGGAATCACCCTACAAGCCATGGGATCCGAATTAAGAAGCATTTTATGAACTCCACTTGGAAAAATGTATTACACAGCACTGGATGTGATTGATCATCGTATGCAGGTCTCGTGCTTCAGCTGAGCTCCTTATTCCGAGTGTGGATCATAATAATTGAGGACCTCAGACCTCAGATCTTTTAATAAGAGTGATGTTCTTCCATGTCTTCTGTGACATTTTATCATTTGTAAGCCGTCCACAGAACATTGCTTGGTCTTGATTGGCTGTCCCTGGAGTGACACGTGCGTGCTCATTGGTCCTCCTTCAGCAGTATTGCATTACAATGTCACATGTCAGAAATGGAGCACTCTCCATTCGTCTCAGCTCAGAGGGGAGCGGGAGTAAGGTGCTTGGTTACGGCCTAACGGGCAGCGATGGAGCACAAGTGAAGGGCGTGGAACCAGACAAGCAGATGCAAGGAGGCACCGTGGTGACATCTAAGGTGATGACGTGATAGACCTAGGTTAGATTAGCACCAGTAGGATTTCTGCTGAATGTTCTCCATTGGTTCTGGAGCGTTAGTCCTCCCTGCCTACTGCCTTCCATTTGCTATGACAGTGCCTTTTCTGGTCTCTGTGGCGGTGCGACAGATCTCGGTGACAGGGGAGCTGAAGCAGAAACAATGATTGATTCGACACCAACATGGATTTCGGTGCAGAACATTGAACACAGAGCTAAATAGGAAAAGCTGAACACAGAACTGACTGTGGAACACTGAAAACGGATCTGAGTGTAGATCACTGAACGTGGAACTGAGAGTGGATTACTGAACATGGACCTGCGTGTGGAACACTGAACATGGAACTGCATACTGAACACTAAACACAGATGTAAGAGCAAATTGCTGAACCCTGGAGCGATTGTTGAACATGTGGAAGACTCACAGATGCCTGTGCAGGGCCTTCAACCTGAAAATGATTTCTGCTTATGGATTTTTCTTAGTCGCAGGGGAATGACTCCTTTGAGCTGCGTTACCTGTTTCTCATCATCGTTCTTTGCTTTTTTTCTGCCCCGTGCTGCCCACAGGTGCCCTACGTGAAGGTGGCCCCCGAGGACATGCTGAAAGTGCACTTCCCTCGTTTCACCACGCTCGACATGCGGCCCACCAATACGGACGTCAGCCTGGCTGTGGCCGACCTCCTGGCTTTCTTCAACAGTTCTACAGCCTGTCTTGTTTGCGGCAGCGCTAACTGTGAGTGCCATCTGAGAGCCTGTCTGAGCCAATCAATGAGTAGGAACACACGCACACCTGTCTGTAAATGCCCATCACCATACAGGGACGTGCCCAGACCTGTCTGTACACGCCCATCACCATACAGGGACGTGCCCAGAGCTGTCTGTACACGCCCATCACCATACAGGGACGTGCCCAGACCTGTCTGTACACACGCATCACCATACAGGGACGTGCCCAGACCTGTCTGTACATGCTACTCATGGCCCGGCCTGTACACACCCATCACCATTCATGTCTACATTGTACCCAAATGTACACAGGCATTATCATGTAAGGGCATTCCTACATATCCACTATCTACTAGCAGTCATCACCATGCAGGTATCCAACCACGCACCTGCCTAGTCTCTCCCACCTCTCATAATGTTAAGAAGTAGATTTCATTGTAAATCCAGTTTTTATTACACGCTGAGTGTCACACATGGGTGCTTTAACTGGGCTCTCGCCCTGAGTCAAGACAGCGTTGCTCACAAATGATTTTCTCTCCTATTATTTCTATGGTTCCGTGTTGCAGTTTGCTTAATTTGTGTGAATTTGAAGTGCACGTAAAAGAATATAAAAATCAGTGGAGACACACCAGGAGAATGAGGTCACTCCAATGACCCCCATTTATTTTCCACCTGCCCCAGCTTCCCTGTATTATATCAGCTTACTCTGTGTATCTTGCACTCTGGACAATAGACCCCTCGGCTTCCATGGCAAGAACGCCAGACGCGCAGGGCAAAATATCTCATCTTTGCCCATCTGTCACTGAAAAGCTGTATAAGGATACTCTGACCCAATGGGAATTCTGTGTCAAATGGTTCTGTTCAGCAGGACACTAAGGTATTTTGCACTAAACTTCTGTAGAAGATATGGACTTATGGAATGACCTTCAGGATATTTTTGCGGCGGATTAATTTTCAGCTTGACTCTGCATGTCTTTAGAAGCCCCGCTAACACCCCCATCCTCAAGTTGGGAGCTTTGGAGAGTGTAGGTGAGGACTAAAGCCACCGTCCATCTTCAACCCAGGCGAGGGAGGGGTAGGAGCTGCAGCAGTGAGCAGTCCCACTCAGCATGCTGAAGCTTCTTCAGGAAGTGATTAAGTGTTAACCTTCATTAAGGTTGTCATTCCAGGGCTGCTCGTATGTATGAATATTTACAACTGTGCTCCCGACAGCACTGCCTGAAAACGTTCTAATTAATTAAATCAGTAAAATATCAGATGAGTCATTGGCTTTATGAGAGGATTTTAGAATGGGATTGGAACCTGTATCCTTCAGGTCGCACCCCTGGTGACTTGCTTCACCTCCTCCATTTGTGGTGACCGCTCCCCTGGACCACATGTGTCTGGGCTGTGGCTGTGAACATTACAGTCACTGACCCAAAAAAACCCCCTTCGGGAGGACTGGCAGGGAACAGGGGTTGGGGTCCAGACTCCAAGACAGAGAGGTGCCAGGCTCTTGGCTGGGACCACGTGCCACCAGGGGCTTAGTGTCGTGGTGGTCGGGAAGTGACACTTCTGGTAGTAGCTGCCCCACGGCATGACCCTTATCAAAGCATCTCTCTGATGGGTCCCTTTGGTACTTCAGTGATCAGCCTAATATAGCTCAGCACTGCAGAAAGCTTTTAGAACCAAGGGTTATCGAGTGATCATCACCCCGGGACAGTGATAGAAAAGCCAACATCACCTTTGGTCAACACAAGAAGACCCTGGGGCTGCGTGAGAAAAACGATTGTCACCCTAGGTCTGTGTGAGAAGCACGACCGTCATCCTGGGTCTGCATGAGAAGAGTGACCATCACCCTGGGTCTGCGGGAGAAGAACGACCATTATCCTGGGACTGCGTGAGAAGAGCGTCAATCACCCTGGGTCTGCTTGAGAAGAGCGACCGTCACCCCGGGTCTGCGTGAGTAGGTCAACCGTCACCCTGAGTCTGCATGAGAAGAGCGACCGTTACTCTGGGTCTGCGTGAGAAGAGCGACCGTTACTCTGGGTCTGCATGCGAAGAGCGACCGTTACTCTGGGTCTGTGTGAGAAGAGCGACCATCACCCTGGGTCTATGTGAGAAGAGCTACCGTCACCCTGAGTCTGCGTGAGAAGAGCGACCGTTACTCTGGGTCTGCGTGAGAAGAGCGACCGTTACTCTGGGTCTGCGTGAGAAGAGCGACCGTTACTCTGGGTCTGCATGCGAAGAGCGACCG
>JAACJT020000031.1:9369030-9381224 GCA_009936485.2 Gymnarchus niloticus | reverse complement strand
TGTGCACTGAATAACCTAGGTAATAAAGGTATTTGCTGTCTCTAGACTCCGAGTTGACTGTTTTTCCACCACAGTCTGTATGTATCCATTGCATAAAGATGGGGTCCTACGTCCAGGACAGTTGAAAATGTTGATTTTTTTCTCCATTTTTTTATTCATTACCCAGGTAAAGAAAGATTGTCAGTGCATAGTCAATTAGTTAACACTTTCAATTGTTAGGCACATGACAGATCTGCACGCTTAATCAAATTGTAGTTTAAAAAAAAACAGTATTTCTGACTAGGAAGACAGTTTGTAGGCAGTTGGAAATTTAACTATGGCATAAATAATAATAGTCGGACTTTTTTATGGACAAGTGAAATTAAGATGACTGTTTTACGGACTGTTTGTAAATTTATGGATGGTTGGCCACCCTGTCACCAGCATCCTCAGGATGGCGCTGTTTTCTTCAGCCCCATGTGTGGCCACTGGGTGCTGTTCCTCACCTCACCTTTTTCCCTCTCTTCAGGGCTGGGCATGGAGAACATTGGGGGCATCTTCGTGGTGCTGGTGTGTGGCCTGCTGGCTGCTGTCCTCATAGCTGTGCTGGAATTTGCCTGGATGCTACGGCGAACACCTGGCACTGAGGTGATGCCCCTCCCACACCTTGCTGAGACACGCCCATGCTTATGGCTCCACCCCCAACCCCCAACATAAACCAGACACATTTCCACCATTAAATGATTGAGTTCTTTTTTTTCTATCTGGGGAGTACAAGGCAATCAGGATGAAAGGCATAAACAACTCACCTTTCCGATGATAATATTGTAACATTTGTCTTTAGACTTCCAGGGAATATGATTTAATTTTTGGATGACGCCAAGACTAGAAGCTATGACCTGCTTCTGCGGGTGTAAATGGGAAATTGACCTTGCCATTAAATCCTGTTATAAGAACATGTATCAACTTGCTGTGTGTCAGCACAAGAACATTTGCCACGTATGTCTGGTAGTCTCTCTCTCTTTCATTCTCTCTTCTCCTTCACTTTAACCCCTCTTTCCCCCCTTCCCTATCTCTCCTTCCCTCCCTCTCTCCTGCACATTCTTTCCCCCACTTCCTCTTCTTCCTTCTCTCTCTCCCTCTCTCCCTCTTTCTCTTCCCCCTCTCTCTTTCTTTCCCCTCTTCCCCCTTTCTTCCCCATCTCTCCCTCTCTCTCATTTCCCCTTCCATCTTTTCCCTTTTCTTCCTCATCTCTCCCTCCCTCTCTCCTACTCATCTTTCCCCCTCTCTTCTTCATTTCTCCCCTGCTCTCTCCTTCCCCTCTTTCTCCCTCTCTTCCTCATCTCTCCCTCCCTCCCCCTGCCCCTCTCAGTCAGCATGCGAGGAGATGCTCCGTGAGCTGCAGGGTATTCTGCTCTGCCAGGATGGCTTCCAGCACCGGCGTCGCCGGGTCCCTGCAGGGCCACACTCACGCCCGCTGTCCTTGGAGGAGCACCGCGCCCGGGCAGCCGCCATCAGCCTCAGCAACGGCAAGCTATGTGGGGGGGTAGGCCCAGGCGGAGCTATTGCAGAGGCCCCACCTACGAGGCTGCCGCAGGATGTGGCCCTGGTGGCGCAGGGCTGCAGCCATGTGCACATCTGCCCCGAGTGCCGACGCTTTCAAGGCCCCAGGGCCCGGACCTCCCCAGCCCCCAGCGAGGATGCCGCGGAGTGGGACAAAGGTGCCAGTAGCAGACCTGAGTAACCCACATATCTCTGGGGCCTGGGGCCCATCTGGCTTCAGGGGAGAGGTCATCGCCTGGTGCAATGTGGTGCTCAAACCACACTGGCCATGGAGTCTCTGTGGAAACCGTAACCAGGCATCCTTCTATGCAGTCTCTCCTCAGTCCTCGGACCTGTTCCTCTTCCCGAGTGTCGTTATTGTCGTTAGCGTTGTTGTTTTCATCGCCACAGGGGGTCTCTTCAAACCGGCAGTGAGAACGTTACTTTTCTTTTTATCCCTTGTGTTGTAAAATTGCCACCGAACATTCAGCAAAAACGTTTTAAATTCCTTTAGAGCGACGCTGCATGTTAAGATGGTTTTGCCATCAGTGTTGAAAAAAGGGTGGGCAGCTGCGGTGGGGATGGGATGCTTTTTGGCCCTTTGTCCAATAAGAAGTGCCCTCGCACAGCCTACTGATTGTCAGAGATTCCACATCATCTCGTTCCTGGACCTCCGGCTCCTCCCACCCGCAGCCTTCCCTCACGTGGCTGATGCGGCAGACTGTGGGCTAAGTGAAAGACGGCAGGCAAACCCCCATCGAGTGTAGTGATAGCGTGATCAGGTAAATGTGTTGTCCTCTCGTTCAATTGCTATTCAGATCTGTCACCCACCAAGGGTGACGAGGGGGCGTGTAAAAGTGCTGTGTTTGTCTGCCTGCTCAGCAAGATTTCCTCGAGCTGGAATGTACCGGGTGAAATCTTGGGAGAATCTTCTGGTGCGTATACTGGAGCTACTGTCAGATTATGCAGCACCACCAACAACCCTTGTCCATTTGCTACTATGGACCCAGTCAGTGTCTCCGACCGAACCAGTTAAACACCATGTTTTAATGACAAGTTGACAGCAGGCAGCTGTGTCTCTGCCTGTTAAAACCTCATTATAGATGTTAATGGACTTCTCCGTCTTACCCTTTTGACACAAAGACGTCTGTAATAGTGTCGGGACTGGTTATTTACCCCAGTTTACATGTTAAAATGATTTATTTTTCTTCTAGGTGCCACTGGGGTGGAGGTTAAATGAAAATGGGCAGGTTGAGTATGATGTTGTTTTGGAGGGGAAGCACTCAACAGCTGTGGCTCTTCCTAAGGCCCAGAGCCGCCACTGTCATTGAGGAGAGCCTGGTGCTGATGTGTGACTGTATCCATGGAGATGCCCTCTGTCATGGCCGCTGGCCCGGTTTCCGGCAGCCAGGCCTGTTGCTGTCTCTGTGTGGCCGGCGGGTATGAAGTCGACGACATTTGACCACGGTTGCTGCCTGGCTGCCGGTGGTGTGTGCGTGCGTGTGTGTGTTTCTTTCTGTGTGTATGTATGGACTTGTGTCACCTGGTTTTTGGAGCTGCTCTAGCCAGGGCTGTAGCTCACTCCCTAATGACGGTGTCATTAATTAACAGGCTCGTTAACTGGGTCACACGGCCTCCACGCCCCTAGGTGGACTTCCATGTCAGGTCCTTCAGTTCTGGTAACACAGTGGAGGTAAAGAAAATGTTATGTTTATCCATCGGCCCTCAGGCCTAAGAGAGGGCAGAAAAACACTGAGTATGTGGGGCATTCTGGTACCTTCTCTCATGACTCCTTACTGGGCAGAATTTAGCTGCTGATTTTTATATGATTTATTTTCCTATGTTGTCATTTTTATTCCACTCTAATATATTGTTTGAAAACAGTCTGTCATGGTTGTGTTGGCTCTTTTATTCTGCAGTCCATTCACTGGCCCCAATAACTACCCAGTCAGAAACAAGGTTACATAACACTGTAATGTAAAATCACTGTCCACTTGAGCTGTTGAACCAATCACAGATGACTACACAGCATCCAGAACATTCTTGGACCATGAACTGACAACTCTGTATTTATGTAAACAAGTGGACCTGTAGGAAACAAATTCAGTGCCCCAACACAGAAACATACTGTACATACATACATATGTTCAAACAGATGGAAGACTGACCGAGATTAATCTAGAATAGGACAGGAGATTTTCAACAGATGACTGACTAATGAAGGTGAAGAGGTGTCAGCTTGGCTGGGCTGTGAGGAGCAGATTTTTATTATCTGGGTGTTGATCTTTTTCCAAGCCGAGTTGCTCGTCTGCCTCGTTGCTTTGTAGAACTGGATGCACTGGCTACTAACAGCCGTGTGGCCTTGGTGTCCTGGCTGAGCCAATACTTACTGCTTTGCATCATCATTGCTCTGATAAATGGCTTGAATTTCACCCAGCCCAACCAAAGCTGCCTTTGACGACATCAAAGATGTCTCCAGTGTATATGCCAAAGAGGTCGTATTTGGTCAGGTTCAGAGCCAAGAAATTAAAAGATATATTGAAGTGAATTGGTGGACCACTTCACATTTCGCTGGCATTCCGTCTCACTGTATTTGGTGAGAGTCATTGTACAAGGTTCCATTCAGTGTGGACTTCATGGCGGCAGGAAGTAGTCACTGGGTGGGTGGCTTTCTGGGTGCAATAAGAGCAGCTGAGAACTATAGAACCTCCGTGGGTGGATGTGAGCTTCTCACAGTCACCAGCAGCAAGTTTTAAAGTGCAGCTGGTTAGCTGTTGACAAGCATCTTGTCTGTCAGGCTGCCATACAGCTTGCATATTCATTACAGCAACTCTGTATTCAATAAGCCTAGCAGGTTTGTATTGCAGGGACAAACATCTGCAACCGGACAGCTGACTTCTGACAGTAAAGAATCAATGACTCAACAACAAATGGATGTTTGTCCCAAACTTCTAACACTGAATGAAACGAAATGAAGTAAATCCACCATTGGGTTCCTTTTTGGTGGCGTTGGTCTTTGAAAGGTCTTGCATTTTTAAGGTTTTCTCGTCATTTACGACAGAATTAGAAAACATCATCACCCTGAAGTGGTGGGACTTACTTTGAAGGAATTGCATTAATAAGCAAGATTCTTCCTTGATTACATTTGCATGAAGTGAGATTAATGTAGATTTCATGACGGCCTTATGCAAACGGACATCATTAAATGTGATGTAAGGGTGAACAAAAAGAAAAACAAGCGATTTTGATGCATTTCAGACCACCACAGCACTCAGATTCTCAAGCCAGATGTCTTTGACCTTGTTCCCTCCTTGACGTAAATGAATGGGTATTTGTTTGCTCCATCCATGCCCTGCACTATGCTTCTGAGGTCTGATCAATGTCCCCTCAGCCAGGAAACATCGATTACCCACTGAGCAGAATGCGTCCCAAAGATGGTGTGCTTTGCGTTGAGGCCATCCTGTGAAATATTCCCAGTTTGGCCTGTTTTTATTGGTCATGAACGGTAAAAGCATGTAAACCCCACTGTTATTTTTCTGAAACCCAACTTTTGATTTTGAATCACCATGCTTTATAAACCTGATTCTTTAATCAGTTACATCCTTCACTATGCTATACACAAAATGGATTTAAAATTTTAATTTGGGACACAAGTGGTGTCAGTTAATTATTCTAATAACTAAAGCCTGGTTTTGTTTGGCTCTTATCAAACAGACAAGAACAGGCCAGATTACAGGATGTCACACACCTACTCAAGAAAGTACAAACGTAGGATTTGACTTATAAATGACATAAGAATTCTTTCTGTGTGGCTTTATTGTCCTAGCTTAGTGACAACTGAACATCACTTCAATATGGATATTTACACATAGACATCCTGTTCTAATTTTCACCTTCCAGTTTCATCGCCAACATAACATTTTGCAGACCTTTAAATTTCTATGGCCCGTTTATACAAAATCCCAGTCGGTTGTTGGTTCAGTTAAAGTAATGTTCCTGGAATCCGTCGGGGCCATCCAGTGGACGAGTGGTAGCATTGCAGTGCTACACGGAGACTTTTCATCCCACCTTTCTTCTTGTGTTCCATTCATGATTCCATTGAGTAAGTGCCATCTACTGGCCAATTTGTATACTGCACATAACCAACAGCATAAATTTGCTGAACGTTGGTGTGAGATTACCCTGGGACTCTGAGCAGGGCCTGATTTGGGAGATGGCTGGAGGGATGTATGGATTTATGGATGGATGGGTGGATGTTATCTGCTACAATGTTTTATGGTTTCTCTGAAAATTCTTAATTTTTATCATTCACATCTAACTATAAGAAATAGTTCACCAGTGTAACAACTTTAGCAAAAATTAATAAAATAGCAAAATTATATTTTATTTCTTTGTATTTATTTTCCTACTTAAACTTTACTTAAGCTTTGCTTTAAAAACCAATTGGCCACATGACACATTACAAACGGTTCCTTGAGTATCCACAAGGCCTCCACCTCCACGGCACGGCTCACCAGCCAGTGACCTCCTGTCTCTAAGAGGCTCACATGTGGAGAGAATTCAGGCCAAACTCACGCGCAACCCTCTCTGTGCCCAGCTGCTCCCTGCACTCGGCTACAGCCAGAAATGCAACAAAAAGCAGACAGGTGCGAAGCTGCATTTAACCAGAATGTGTATTCCTGTTACAGCCAGGCAAAACAGCATGAGCGCATCCCAAAGTGCCATCAAACATCATACACATCATTGGAAGACTTCCTCAAGCTCTTAGATCCCCCATTTTGGTCCACTCCCACCACACCTAAACTGGCACACACTAACAGGAGGGTGCCTTACCAAGCTGCTACGAGAGAGCGCTGACCTCAGTCTCCAGTCTGAGGTACATTGTCGCATACTGCAGCTTGAGTTCTAACAGACAGAATACCTTCTTTAAAGTGGCAGTCTAACAGTTGTGGAAATTCAAAAACTTAGTGTAAAATATACAGTATATGATTTAGTCCAATATAAACACATGACGCTGATACCAAATCCCCAAAAATCCAGTCAGTGACTCAGATTCCATCACCTTATAGATGAGGGTTTACCTCTTAAACTCTTGTAACAGAACACTACCGTAAACAGTTTGGGGAAGTATAGGTCTTTGCCGTTGTATAGCATAGGCTGCGTGGTGCTTCCTCAGATTGCCTGCGGTAATGTCTTGCTTGTCACAGTGTCCCTGGGTGACCTTCTGTTCGAGCTCTCGCACGCGTCACCACAAGCTGATGCCTGGAGCTCTGCGAAGGGCCTCCCCCGAAGGGCCGACACAGGCAATGATAGAGACTCATACTCCTGCACACTTGTGAAACTAAAGTTACACACACGGTCGGTCTACATAGTTCCAAGTACGGTTTCTTGTACAGAGAGCAACTGTATACAGAGAGATGATCTTTTAGAACCGCCACATCCACATCGTCTTGCCTGTCCTTCTCCCGCAGCTCTTCGGCAGCGCCCAGAACTGTTTCAGAAAGAACAGTTTGCGTGAACATCACATCCTAGCGTGATCAGTTTTATTTTGGGTGCGAATTCCGCGTCTTAAATTGGAATGTGTGTACAAGGCAGACACAACGCGATAACGAAATAGCATTTTAAAAACACTGCAATGCATGGCCATTGTTGTCCCCGTATCTGGAAAATACCTTAAATCAAAATAAACAACGTGGATTTCTGTCTAGTCCTGTGCGCTGCCGCCTCCAAGGTTTAATGCCAATTTTCCAATTCCCATATAATTGGCTACAATAAACAACATACATCGACGGAATTTACTTTCATCTGATTTCTTCTTTTCGTCCGTATTGTCCACTTAACCTCTACTTTTTTTCTTCGAAGGCATAATCATTTTTCCGTAAAGCTTTCTACATCCTAGAAGCAGGTACAGGAGAACTTATTTGACTTCCTAATGACTAGTACGTGCACACATTTTCGTGTATTTTTTTGTAAATGTAAAACACGTGCTGTACTTTTTTCTACACGTTACATGTGTAATAAAAACCTCAGAAAAAAAACCTATTGCCCGAAGAAAAAAGTAGAGTATATACCTGTATATATACAGTATATATACGCGTGTATATGTTTACAGTATATATGTTATTTTCATATTATAATCACCTGTTAACATGTGTCTGCGTTAATACTGTTTAATTGTAACACGTAGCTATAGTCTTACCGTAAAAATCCGTGTTGATAAAACAGAAGCATGCTTTTCAGTACCTTGAAACCCACCGTATATGCATACCTGTATGTACTAACATGTGTATACTTGTATATACGAAAATGTGCATACTGTATGTATTAACATGTGTATACCTGCATATACTAACATGTGCATACCTGTATATACTAAAATGTGGATACTTGTTTATACGAAAATGTGCATACTGTATGTACTAACGTGCATACCTTTATATACTAAAATGTGGATACTTGTTTATACGAAAATGTGCATACTGTATGTACTAACGTGCATACCTTTATATACTAAAATGTGGATACTTGTTTGTACGAAAATGTGCATACTGTATGTACTAACATGTGCATACTTGTGTATACTAAAATGTGGATACTTGTTTATACGAAAATGTGCATACTGTATGTACTAACATGTGCATACCTGCATGTACTAACATGCATATACTTGTATATACGAAAATGTGCATACTGTATGTACTAACATGTGCATACCTGCATGTACTAACATGTGCATACTTGCGTATACTAAAATGTGCATACTGTATGTACTAACATGTGCATACCTGTATATACTAAAATGCATATACTTGTATATACGAAAATGTGCATACTGTATGTACTAACATGTGCATACCTGTATATACTAACATGTGCATATCTGTATGTACTACAGGAACGGTACCAACCCCTAACGTAACAACATACGGCAAAACCAGCAGTCAAGATTTTCCTGTTTACCTTATGATACCAAACGCAAAGTTACAGGTATTTTGTTTAAGAACAGAAACATTTTCGTTTTATTTTTGAACAACCTCAGTATACACACAGTTACAGCGAGAATAACCGGCCTTGTATTGGCACATTAATTTCGTTAAGACCGTAGTTTATATTATTTTAAGTCCAATACTTGTATTCCTGTGTCCCTTAAGATGTCACTACAGTTTCTGGAACCGATAACATTAAGCAGTGTCTTCTTATGCATTCTCCGTGGATCTCTGTGCCATACTGCGGTAACTGCAAGGCATATTTTCACTTTAATATCCAAAACGTCCCATTCTAAATCTGATGTTTGCCTTTCTATAAATATTTCGTTTTGAATGCCCGTGCTTACAGGCCGCTTTCATGTATGCAACGACTTAATTTTTGACGTTATTATTTGTGGCGTTTTTAATACATTTCAATCAGCCAGGTCGCTCGCTCTTTTCCCGTCTACAGTATTTTTGAAGTCGTGGTATGTATGAAGGGGGCGTGTCTGGGAAGGCGGGGTCAAGCTGTGAGTGGGCGGGACCTGGGCGGAGTCTCCGAAGCGGAAGAGGATGTACAGGAAGAGCTATGGCCACGCACACGGGAGGGGGAGTTTGAAGGCGGTGATTATTCCCCCTCCTTCCAAATGTATTTATTTGTCTTTTTCCTGCCTTAAAGTCCTTGTGCATCCGATTTCGTCGCGTTAGTGTGTGTTTAACCAGGCATTTCTCAAGGGGGTCGATGCTGGTTTGCTTCCTGTAGCTGCTGCAAGCGGGGTGAGTTCGTTTGCCTGGGCTGGCGTTGTCTTCTGTCTCTCACGGCCACTTCCCGTCGCGGAGGAGCCGTGCACGGAGGACGGAGGCTCCAGGGAAGAGGGCATCGCTCCAGCAAGACGCGATCCCATCCGTGGAGGAAGGGGACATAGTCGTACAGCTTAGCATACCTGCCTTTAGTGCCTATATAGGAGCCGTTCATCGGTGACCAGCCCTTGACTCTGCGCGGGTGCGAATAGTTCTGCAGGATTCATGGGACACTTGCTTCGGTAGGTCTCGCTCGCCCCGGCGGACCCTCGCTCCAACTTTACTCCGGTGCTGTCCAGCCTCGGGGTCGAGGGGAGGGGGTCAGGCACGGCGGCCGAAACAGTTCTAATATGGCAGGGAACGTCAAGAAAAGCGTGGGACTGATCGGGATGATGAAGGACGCATTCCAGCCGCACCATCATCACCTTCATTCCCACCACCAGCCTGGGGCCGTGGACAAGAAGACTGTGGAGAAATGCTGGAAGCTCATGGACAAGGTGAGCACCTGGACCTGAAGGGGTCGATCGCTGTCAGCCAGCATTACGGCAGCGCCGGGAGGATCATCCATCTTCCGTGACCGCTCACCCAGGACTGGGTTGCGGTGCTTTCACTGTCTGCCCCGCTGTTTGATGGCAGCGAACTCGCAGCAAACGTCGACCACAGCTAGGCACATGGTCATATTGAAGGTGCATCGGAATAATTAGCGCTATCGTTCAAATCAATTGATGTTGACCTTAATTAGGTGTGCGAGACAGAAAATGAGGCTAAAATGATTTAAAAGGACTTGCTTTGGCGTGACAGTCTTTGAGTGGCATTAGGGTTCTGCGCTTTTATTTATTCACATTGTGTTTGTGCTCCGGGAGTGCAGTATAGCCGTGCCGACTGTACTCCTGCTATGCAGACCTGCTCGAGTAGCGTACTGTTAGTCCGGTCACACTTCAGCCGCTAACCGAAGTGTGTAGCCGGGGGAGAGGGCATCATCCGCTCCGCTCCACGCCGTGCTGTGCTCAAGCTCCGCAGGTCAGCCGCCGCGTTCCTGCAGGGAAATGATTGATGTTAATAATGCTTATGCTCCATTCGCCTTCACACCCGGGGGTGAGTAAACTTAAAACGAGTCAACAGAACAGATGACACGGAGTCAGACATGTGAAGAGGAACGCTCACGTTTAACTTTCTTCTCTTTAAGTCATTTTGCAGGTAATCTGCATTTGCTCCTCAGTGCAAAACAAGAAAACTTTCCTTTGGGTCTTTCATACCATGTTAAACCCTCTGGCGGTGTAAGCCGCACACCTTAACCACTACATGCCAACCGGCCCTGTGGCTGCAAGCCGTTGTCAGGGTTCTGGCACTGGGCATAGTGTGTGTGTGTGTGTGTGTGTGTGTGTAAGGTAGGTCAAAGGTCAGGAGTTATAGCGGGGTGGGGGGGCATTTTATTACTGGTACAGGGTTCAGTGGGCGTTTGAAGTAAACACAATAAGGCAGCTAGTCAAGGCATTACAAAGAACACAAGGAGAGCATTTTTAGACATGCTGCTGTGTGGTTCTTCAGATAGGCTGCTTGTGCACGCCTGACTAACTTCTGTCTATTTACCTACAGAGCATAGCCAGTTCACACTGTAGCATTAGACAGTGTGTTTGAAATTCCACTTGGGTATGTCTTCAGGGAGGGGAGGGCCATCTTCTGAGCTCTTTAAGCAGTTATGGCATCGTTTCTGACTTCTCAGCAGTTTCCCTCGCTCAGATGAACTGTAGCATTGTTAGGATTTGTCTTGTATTAAAGATGTGAACCTTCATCAGTCTGAGGGAAATGGGGGCATTTGTGTGACTTGTGCTTTTTTTTCTTTACTGTAGGCGATCTGATTAGTGTCCCTTTCGTGTCCCTTTCATGTCCCTATAACTTCTGCTTGTGACGTTTGGAGGCGCCAACATTATTATGGTCTCAGGCCACAAATGCCACACTTGTGGGTCCTGAGGAAAGAACCACCTGTTGGACCACGGGAGAGGGTTCAGATGGACACATCGTTGCTTTAGGGTAATAAACTGCGTGGTATGCTTCAGAGACTGAGTAGGAATGTTATGATCCGGCCTCCGTGAACTATTCGTGACGGGACGTTTCCAGTACTGGAACTGAAAGCCGCTGTGGTGGACTGAGTACATTTGAAGTAATTGGTGGTCATGTTTTGGGCTGAAATGTCACTTTTTCCAGGAACTGTTGCCCACTTGGTCATAGGCTATTTCCCACAATGCATTTTGGCTTTATCACCTGAAATAGCTAGGTGCATCTTGTGTAATTCCTCTTATTGCTTTGACAAGTTGTTGAGATTCAGAACGTCTGCAGGCTTCCTTCTACGCTCGCTTCTTATCACAGCACCAGGTTAACCATAAGTCCCCCTTTCCCCCCGTCAGTTGCAGAAAGTTACGGGGGGACTTTATTTGTAATGTTCGTGAGAGAAAAAGAGTGATTTCCTATGTTCCCATGCATGAAGACATAGTGCTTCTCTGTTTTGCTTGTGGCATCGGCAAGATGGTGGCTCCCCAGTGCAGCCTAAGTCTACATCCTGCTTTCACAGAACACCCCAGCCGATATGGTGTAACCCCTATTTTCATGCAAACTACAGTACTGTGCAGAAGTCTTAGGCAGTTCAAGAAAATGTTTAAGGCCATTTATTTGGGCAGTAATTGTATTTTTGCTCAGGAAAAAAAAAAAACAATTTAACATTATTTTTACTAGTTTTTCTATTACTCTATATTCATATATATTCTAATTTGTTCTGTTCTCTAAAATATTACCGATATCTGGTTGGACGGCTCAAACAACATAACTTTGGTTTCCAAACCTCTCCTTGAAAGAACCTCAGCCATTTCATGTATTTCTTAATTTTCACCACCAGCTTAGTTAACTTGTACA
>JAACJT020000031.1:9333773-9352170 GCA_009936485.2 Gymnarchus niloticus | reverse complement strand
GGCCCCCTCCACTTGCTTGGGGGGCGGGGGGGCGCGGGGGGGCCCCTGCTTCCACCTTGGGCTCCCGACCCCCTCCCCCCCCCCCCCCCGCCTCCTCTTCTCCAGCTACATCTTCCGGCTGAGCTGCACCCGACTGGGCCAGTGGGCCATCGGCTACGTCACAGCCGACGGCAACATCCTGCAGACCATCCCTCACAACAAGCCGCTGTTCCAGGCCCTCATCGATGGATTTCGGGAAGGCTTGTGAGTCCCGCCCCCCCCCCGTCATATGACCCTGACGACGTGTTTGTGTGACACTTGCAGATCTGAACTGAATCATAGGCATCCCTTTTTTTTTTTTTTTTTTTTTTTTTTAAAAACAATCCTTGAAGTCTTATACAGATGTTGGTGAGACTGCAGACCGTAATTAGCTAAGGGGCTGTAATTTAGCTAGCAGACCTTCTGCGTGAATCTGTGTCACAGTGAGTGGTTTCTTTCATCTTGAGTCTTTCAGCTTCACTTCACATGCGCCCAGCAAGGGGGAAGCAAAACTAGAGCAGATCTTTGGTTTCTTGTTCACAATGTTGGCATTGACGTTTGGCCACGTTGCTCCAATGTCTGAGAGAGTCTCTACTCCATAGCTACCTCTTCCCAGACGGCCGTGCTCAGAACCCGGACCTGACAGGCCTGTGTGAGCCGTCTCCACAGGACCACATCAAGGTCACCCAGGTGAGTGAGGCCGCACCCCCATCAACCCTATTCCCTGCCAAATGACCTTAGCCCCACCCTCCTCACCCACTGTCCCTCTGCGTCTCCAGGAGCAGTACGAGCTCTACTGCGAGATGGGCTCCACCTTCCAGCTCTGCAAGATCTGCGCGGAGAACGACAAGGATGTCAAGATCGAGCCATGCGGTCACCTCATGTGCACGTCCTGCCTCACGGCGTGGCAGGTGAGCGCATGTGAGTGCGCGTACACCCGCGTGTGTGTGTGTGTGTGTGTGTGTGTGTGTTTGTGTGTGTTGGCTTCACCTCATCACCCACTCATCTCCCCTGGTAGGAGTCCGAGGGCCAGGGCTGCCCCTTCTGCCGCTGTGAGATCAAGGGCACAGAGCCCATCGTGGTTGACCCGTTCGACCCCAAGGACAACAGCGGCTTCTCCTACGGGGGCTGCCGGGGTACCCTGGGGGCTGAGGGGACGCCCTCGCCCAGCTACGATGACGATGATGACGACCGCCTGGATGACCCCCACCTCATCATGAGCAGGCTGGCCTGTGATAAGGTAAGCAACCTGGGCCCCCCCATTGTTACTACAGTCTACAGCTCACTCCTATGCATTCTTGTGGCACTGGGTCCTACTTCATGCTTCTCCAAACTATTGTTGACACTTGTGATAAACACACCTGTGAGACTGGATTGTGATTCTATCACCTGCACTAGGTGGAGCGCCCCCCTTCACCCATGTCCCTGGCTCCCCAGGCAGCACTGCCCCCTGTACCACCCCGGCTGGACCTTCTACAGCACCGGGCACCCAACCCTTCTGGAGCCTCCAGTCCAGGAGCAACATCAAAGGTACGCCCCCACCATCGTCTCTGGTATGTCCAGTATACCGCATGTTCAAAGGTTCAACTACAACACCTTTAAGCCGCCACTCATTGCTGGACCTCCACCCACTCCCCCACTCTTCCAGGTTGCCACACACCACAAGGACAAGCCCCTCCCTCTGCCTCCAACACTGCGTGAGTTGCCACCTCCCCCTCCCCCTGAACGTCCCCACGGGTCGGGACCTGATGGACGGATGCCACGCCGCCCCCTGCCCTTCACCCCAGGAGACCCGCTGTGGGACAAGCCACCACCCACCCCACCCAATCGGCCAATGGCTGATTGGACTGTCCGGCCAGTTCCCAAGGCCCCGCCCCAGCCCCTGGCCCTGCGCGACTTGTCCAACCGTCACTCCCTGCCCCTTGCACTGCCCTCGGACACGCAGAGGAACAGCGGTGCCCTCGGGTTGGATCCTCAGCTGGTGAGAGTGCCCCCTACTGTTTCTCTGTGGTGGGGTACCATTTGACTGAACATGAACCAAGTGTGTGGTTATTTGTTTCCATAGAGTGGCGGGTCCTGCGCGTCTGTGGCCGTGGAGGGTGACCTACCCCGGGTCAAGACCTCTGCCTCAGCCAATGCCATCTACAGCATGGCTACCAGGTGGGTGGAGCATCTCTCTGCCAGTCTCCCCTTGTCTGTCCCTGAGCTTGCCGGTGATTGCTGTGCCATCTTAGACCTCTCCCCAGCCTGAAGCAGCCCCCTCCGGCAGAGGTGCACGAGGATGACGAAGAGTCAGACTACATGACCCCCAGCTCTCGGCCCGCCTTGCCAGGGATGAGCACCAGCATGGGAGAGGCTCCCTCCTGCCCCAGACCCCCCTTGTCTTGCGTCCCAGGTTCACGGTGCGTTCCCGCTTCCTCGCGGTGCTCTGGGAACCTTTTGGAGTTTCCTAACCCAAATGCTTCCTGTCAGCAGCTCCTTGCTGGACGACTTGGACTCTGAGACCTACGAATCCATGTTCAACATCCACAGCCAAAGCAGTGCGGTGCACCCCACCCAGGCTGGAGACTCCGGTACAGCTTCACTTAATTTACTGTGCACCTCCCGCCACATCCCCCCCCCCCCCCAATTTCACTCCTAATCCTCATTTGTTGGCCTCCAGATTACTCTGAGCTGCCAGCCACTGGCTGTACCAACGGTCCCTGTATAGATCCTGAAGATGAGGAAGACAAAGATGATGGCTATGATTTCCCTACGCCTCTCCTCCCCCAGGCGGGTCGTCACGCCTTCCCAGACACTGCCGCTGCCACCCCATCCACGTCCTTCGGCCTCCTCTCTCTGGAGAGTGAACACTGTGCAGGAACTGGTGTGTACCTGTAGGGGGTGCTGTAAATCCTATTGTTCAAGTGGCGCAAACATCTTGCCGTACTGTCTGTGGAAGGCAGCGGTTTATCTTTCTGTCCTCCTGTTTAGTGAGAAACTGTGCTAGATGAGCGTGAACCAACTTAAACCTGTCACATTTCAGCATACCTACTTTGCCAGTCGAACAACACTGTTTGCCAACACTGTGTATTTTACTATTTCTGCCAGATAACCTTCCTCCCTGCTCAAATAATTCTGTGGGGGTATCGAAACATTGAAATGGTGATTCGTCCTGTGCAGTCGCCTGGCTTTTTTTTTTTTTTGTGGCGTAGTTGGTACTCAAAACGGCCAAGTGTGTAAGATCCTTTGACAATCCACATGGTCCCAGATCAGGGGTTCTCTACCTTTTCAACCTCAAGGCTTATCGGTGTGTTTTTCTGGCCTCTCCCTTTATCGATCTACGCACCGTTAGAGGGCGTTTGTGGTCCGGTGGTTGAGAAACACTGGCCTAAAGCAACAGTTTGTCCCGTCTGTGGAATTCTTGCTTATAAGAAGTGATGCCGCTGTCTGAGTAAAGATTCCGTGTCTTGTTTAGTACCGAGGACTCAACCGTGTCTCCCTCTGTGTCCAGCATTCCCACCCGAGCCTGGCGACGTCCCGGAGCGGCCGCCCAAGCCGCTGCCTCGACGGATGCCCATGGAGCAAAGGCCAAGCCCTGCCGGGAGCCCGGCACCCACCCCACCCCCGGTGCCTGCGGGCATCAGCAACGAGGTGGAGCAGCTGAGGAGCTTGGGGTACTCCTACCAGGACATCCAGAAGGCACTGATGATCGCTCAGAACAACGTAGAGATGGCCAAGAACATCCTGCGCGAGTTTGTGTCCGTCCCGTCCACGGCTCACATCCTCACATAGCGCACAGCCCCCCGCCCCAGGTCTGCCGCCACCACCCCACAAGCATGTGCTGACAGGATGACGTGGAAGGTGTCTTCAAGCTGACGCCACCTGATTGGCCAACTCTTGTCTTCAGTGGGCTTCTGAGATCGCTTCCTGCTCTGGGTGATGACTCATGAGGTCGATGTTTTATTATTATTTTATTTTTTTCCTTTTCGCCAAGAAACAGATGAAGTATGAAAATCTGCAGCAAGATCTGAGCTGCAACGGATGTGCTGGAATGTAGCGCCTGCGTGCGTGAGCATGTATTAGCAGTGTGTATGTCTGTTGTGTAGTGTGCGTGTCTGTGAATATAGACACACACCCAGACTCCCTTTTGCTCCATGGTGTCAGCAAGCTCTTTGCAATAAGTGTACTTTCTCTATTTTCCATACCCCACCCAGCAGTAGCATGATTTCAGCTCTCCGAAATCGCCTTATAGTGGCCGCCGGTGGAGGCCTCCAGCCAGGAGCTCATTAGCCACATGCGGCCAAAGGGACAGAGTATGGTTTGCCCGTTGAAGTGCCCTCAGTGTCACTCCTGCCCAGGATACCACTCTTGCTCTGAATTCTCCTCTAGGGTTCTCGACCCCAGGCTGAAGGGGTCTCTACCCGCAGCAGTGGCTTCTGAGTGTTCTCTGGCTCAGGCTTCATTTTGCTTGCGGTCCCACACTTTCTCCAAACAAATGTGGACTTCTTGAAACCTACCATTCCACTGCCCCCCAGCCGCCTTTTAAGACCCTCTTCTTGGTAGGCTTATGGGTCAAGAGAGAATTTTGGAAACGTGACATTTGACTGAGGAGGAGACTAATTTGCTAATGTAGAAGCTTCCCTCCCTAGTATTGGGAGTGGGAGGTTGTGAACGGGTCAGAACATGTTCAATGTGTTTATAATTGTTGTTGTTGTTGTTGTTGTTGTTGTTATTAATAATAGTTCAGAAGTGCTTTACTGCTGCTATTATTGTCAGTGCTAAAAAAAAACTAAGCCTTAAGTGTAAATTTGTGAATATTGTGTGGTTTAACAGTTTAGATTTTTTGTTTTGTTTGTTTTTATAGTGACCGTACACTTTCTTTTGTGATGTAGCATACTTGAAAATATAAGCAGCTTGTGAAACCACTGCAAGGCCTCTAACGACTTCAGTCATTTTGTCTTTGCAACGATGCAGTACGCTCCTGAGGGATCGGCGCGTGTGAGAGCCCAGGGTGTAATCCTATCTGGTAGTAAATGCGTGGTTTGATTTTAAAAGTCGAAATACTAATTCCAATAAATATAAATAAATGAATAATGATGACTGGACAGCTAGAATTGTGGATCTTTTATGATAAGAGAAGTCATTTGCTCAGTTTTACACATTGTTTTCTAGTATTAAACCATTTCTCTCTCTCGTTCTGAGCCCCCCACCCCAAACCATTCACACACAGTCCACTGACACAGCAAGAGGAATTATTCTACTGGGACCCACCTGTGTCTTTGGGGTAGCCATTCATCATAAAGGGATGAACCTGGTTTTTAAGAACAGACGTGACCTCGAGTGCTCAATAGAACTGCTTCTGGTTAGCTGGTGCCAGTTCCTTTATATCCCCTTTCTCAGTTGTATTTTTATATGTGTGCCATTTGGCTGTGGGGAAGACCCAATTGTTCCGCTAGGTCTGCTTGTAATGTTTTGGCTCATCGGTGTTCGTTTGTAGCTACAGTAATACTCAATTAGTATTGAGGCGACGAATGTCATAATTTCACTGTAAAAGGTTGATTTATGGCTTTTACTTGCATTATGCCTTGTTTCCTTACAAAGGCACTTTGAATTACGTCCCCTGCATTACAAAATGCTCCCTCCCTGTCCATCTGTTTTGCCAGCTGGATCCATCCCAATCCACAGCAGATCTGATGCCCAGATTGACATTTTGTCACCTCAAGAAGGAGCTCGCTCTTTGTATTGCAATTTGCTTGCAAATCCTATCGCTATGACTAATTAATACTAGCTGTAACAGACATGACGTAATTAAGTGTAAGAAGCTCTTAATATTTTAACAGAGATTGCATTTCTTCAAGGATATTTTCTCAGATTACTGCAATAGTTTTGTGCTTAAACTAGCATAAACTTTTATGCTAATGGAATGTTTCATCTACGGAACTAATTTGATCTATTTAAATTGGAAATGGAAATATTTTTTTCCTAACCATTATGCTGCATTTAAGTGTCCTAAATGAACAGTTAGTCACGTGATTCACTTTCACGCAACAGTTTTTCCCCATTGCTTTTTTACACAGTTAATCTCCAATAATCCTACAGTATGTTACACAAACCAGTCGATCTAAATCTGCTCTCTAATTTTTAAAGTAAGATACTGTAGCAGTTTCAGCCATATTTGACGAAGTGAGAGATCTTTTGGTTTTTTGGAACTGATTTCTGTGCGTGTGCCTCTGTGCTTTATGCCTTATCCCAGGCCGCCTTACTGCAGTAAAATTTTGTCCCCTGTTGAGTAGGAACTGGGTGTCATTCCTAAATGAGAAATATAGAAGTAACCTTAAATTCAAGCCTTTTATTTCACATTATTTTTCATCTTTCACATTCAAATGAATGAGGAAAAAAAAAAAATCAGCTCAAACATTCTTAATTTACACACTTTTGAAAACCATAAAAATTACATAAGTCCGCATTCATTTTTACAGAATATGACGTGTGTGTATATGCAGGACTGTGCAAAGGTCTTAAGCAATCTGAGAAAATGTTTAATGCCATTTATCTGGGTACTAACTGAATATCTGCTCTTAAAAAACAGTTTAACATTAGAATATATATTGATAAACAGCAATGCAATATGAAGTCAAAGTAAAGTAATTTGTTCTGCCAAATATTACTGATATCTGGTTGACTTTGCTATTCTATGTAATTTTTTATTTTCACCATCAGCTCACTTAACTCGTGCCCTTAATCAATACCTCAAAGTGAATTAAATACTTGGCAGAACAAGGTTCACTCCTAGTTGAGCTCCACAAGTACGTGGGTATGTTGAATGGTGACTGTACCTTCTGGGGTGACAAGAGATGTTTTGAAATATGTAAAGTGACACATTTGGCCAGCATGAGGTCAGTTTTACACCAACATGAACATGATTTACAAATAGCCTTCGTTGTCTGCCTAAGACTTTTGCACAGTACTGTACATATTAAATTGATACATTTACATGATGTGAATTATCCATTAGTGTAACAAACACAATTTAAATTCTCCCGATTAGACTTTTCCGAAACCACCTTAATCTTCAAATGCAAGCCATACAGAATGCGCAATGCTTTGAATCGATTAAAAATAAACATGAGCAAAAACAGGACAAGCATATTTAAAGGGACTGTCGTTTTCAGAACCAGTGTTTTTGCTAAAGATATACTGAATTGTGTGCGCAAGTTCGCAAACCGCTAGAAAGCGGGAGAAGTGTTTAAGAGAGTGCGCAGCTCGAAACAGTGACGTACATTTACTTAAAAGGCTTTTTCAGTTCAACGACACCCCTTGGTGTGGTAATTCTCCAGTGTGTATACTGTGCTCCCTGGAATGTTATGGAATAGCTGTTGTGCATTCATATGGATCATAATGCTAACACAACACGTTTACATGTACAAATATATAAACATTAAGAACCCATAAACACACGCACAATCTGTGACATTTTTTCAAAGCAATAACATAAGGACATTTCCTAATGCTTTTAGACTTTTCCCGAATAGTTGAGTAGTTAACAATGGCTGGTCACGTGTGGAGTGGAGTCTTTACTTTACTGGTATGTTTAAACTATACCTATTTACATGTCTGGGCGGTAGTTAATGACAAATAAGGAGCTTTTATTTAAATTATGATTTGATTGGCAGTTGTGTTGCTTTTGAATCCACCCCACAGGAGTTCTGTGTACAAGTGATTCTTTCCTATGTACTAAGCTCTGTGCTGGAGAGGGGAATCCTATGAGCACCCACACTCCAAGCTTCCTTCTCAGCTTTCCGAACGAGGATGTCCCTCACTTTTGTCTTTGGTAACGTGGTTACTGAGCAACAAAAAGATCACGGCACCATCAATAAGGCTGCTGAATGTGGATTCTACCAGATGTTTGCAGGATAAATATTAAAGAGCAGGTATACGGTGCGGAAGCCTAGGATGGCTGGGATCTCTACCCTGTTGGAGGCAAAGAAACGGGACAGGTGGTCACCTGACCAGCATCATTCACACTAACTCCTCCCCCTGAGTCTGCCAACTGTCCATCACTTAGCAGGGGTCTGTAAGGATGTGGAACTGCAGGATCCTGCCTCGGTCCACAAGGTGCCGTCTCTCATTTTCCTCCCAGGTAAAGTCGTGTAAGGTTACTCCATATATTCTGTATGTATACATGCATATGTGTATATACACGCATTTTACCGCCAATCACGACTACTGCTGGTGGAGTTGGGGGTGGAGCTTATGAGAGCCCTTGTGAATTAGCGTTCAAAAACAACTTTGAATGTCTTTCTTAAAAAAACGAATCTGAAAGCCTTCTTATCTGGGATGGGGGTCAGCCCCAGGGGATTTTCCTTGGGGGGGGTGAGGAGAAGCTTGAGGCGGCTGCTGTGGTTTTCCTCGTGACGAATAGCTCAGGTAGTCCTCAGTTCTCCACGTCCAAGTACTCGTCACACTTTACTCCAGGAGGGAGAGGAAACGGGAAAGTGACATTTGAGATTTGACAATGCAGGAGCCGGAAAGAGGAGCAGATCAGCACTGATCTGCCCAAGGACTCAGGAGGAGAAGTGTTTTTCACACTGAGTTAACACTGAGACAACAGAATGCAATCCTACTGAATTTTATAAAGAGTAATATTTATTATTCTTACATTTACAAGAAACACGGTCATGTCAATTACTGTTTCATCCAAGCACTTCCTGTACCTGTCGGACGTGACCCTAGTTACCTGGTCATCGAGGCTTTTTTTGTCTCCGTTGACACCCTGCAGAAGCACGGTCTCCTCTGTCTTGTCCGTCTTCATCTCCATGACGATATCATCTTTCTTTCCTTTCTCCTTAGTTCTGTGGAGAGCGGTGACAAGTGAAACCCGGTCACAAAACATCGAGTAGTACATGAATGATTAGCTGAACTATTTCTTTAAACGTTCGGCTCACATTTCCTTTTTTCCAGAATGTCCACAAGAGATTTTTCCCTTCTTATACAAGAAGTAGAGGACACTCCCCAGGATGGCCAGCAGGAGAATACAGATGATTATGACAGCGATAATCACACCGCTCTCTGGTGGAGGACAGAAGAATTGCAGTTACATGTGTATTTTTTCCTTTTCTGATGCTGCCATTGTTGCAGCTTTAGGTCCACTCTAGGGATTAATTTTGGAAGGATACCACAGTCCATGTCATTCTCTCTTAATTTGAGGATGTTGAGAGCTGTTACCTCTGCTGTAAATGAACCAAAGGGCTTTAGGACTACTCTGTGTTGTTCAGATGTTCTGATTTGAACTCAACATTAGCAGCAGTATTCTTAAACATGCACTTTTAAGCATTAGTAATATCTGTAGTATTTTCAATAGTATTGTAGCTGCAGTATTTTTAGGTTGAATTTTCACCAGATACTTGTGGGTAAGCGGTGTGTGTGTGTGTGTGTGTGAATTAGGGATGAAATACACACCCTTTTGAACCTTCTTTTCCTTTGTACCTGTAAACCAAGCAGATGACACAATTATTAGAACAGATTAAGGTTAAGAATGAACCAGTAGGGATTGTTATTTGTTTGACTTTTGGTTGTTATGGTGAATTCTCAAGCTGGTACATGCATGTTTGGTCAGCTCTGTGACCAGTATGGTGCATGTATGGTTTTCACCGTAACACAGGCATGATTTATGTGTCAAATTAGAAACAAGGCAGTGTTGGTAACAACTTTCCCAATGATGTATGCAAAAGACAATGGTTAAGCTTGATAAAGGCTTTCCCTAAGCTCCGCCCATTTGTTCACTGTTAACTGGGTACCTTTCATACCTTACCAGTCACTTAACTCCTGTATAACTAACTGACACATACCATTGTTGTCAGATGGAGGTGTGCTTGATTTTCCTGTAAACAAAAATCAAAAAACAGGTTACTCTCATATTTTAAAAAGTAAATGGGACCATAAATGCACAAAAGAGCACCCCTGTCTGCCTGCTAATAGCACTTACCAGCTTTGACCCTGTAGAGCTTCCTGGCTGTGCCCTGCTCATTGGTGGCGATGCAGAAAGCTGTGAGGTCAGAGGTCACCTCGATGTTCACTATGCTGCGGGCCCTGCCTTCCACATCGCTACTCCGCCCCATCATCTAAGTCATCCAGCAAAGAACACTTTATTATGTGATAGCAATAATAATAGCAGGAACATGATACTATGGCCCATTTTGACTAGCACTGGACCAAAGAAGTGTATCATGGGGTCATGTGACATAGGGCAAGGACGTCACCTGAGTGCCACTGACATTCCAGGTGATGTTAGGTTTAGGGAAGCCCACAGCTTCACAGGTCAAGTTCAGAAAGTGTCCAATGCGAGCGTCCAGGGTGGAGTCCTCTCGTGGGGTAATCACTGGGGGCCCTTGGGAGGGGGGTGACTCCGTTGTGTTAATGAAGTCACAGCTACTCAACCGCTTTGTGGCTGTGAAAGATGCCAGGGGATTGTGGGCGCTCACCCTGGACCATGATGAGGATGACGGCCTCGCGGTGCAGGCTGGGTAAGGAGGGCAAGGTCACCTGGCATGTGTACTCCCCCATGGCCTCATACGACACGTTCTGCAGGTTAAGTACATTTCCCGCATCAATCTTCTTCCCATCCTACAGTGAAGGAAACACAGATTTTGGGGTGAGCCAGTCATACAAAGGAGCCTACCATCTTTGACCGACACCGGCTGCATCGTCAGCTATCCTGTGGGCCACTCGGTGATGTGGTGCCCACGGCAATGGCCGTGATACCTTGAACCACTCGGTGTGGGTGATCAGGGAGGACAAGGCGTTGCAGGTAACTTCCCGGCTGTCGCCTACTTTCATTGGCTCTGTGTTCTGGGTTTTCACCACAGCATCATCCAGATCTAAGGAGACCACGAGCAAAGTATGGAAATATCACGCACACACGATCTTTTAGTCAATCTGCAGTGTGTGCAAAAACTCTTCCTGGGCAGTCATTCCAGTTCACTTTTACCCCCAGTAGGCCAGATGGAGAAGGAGAGGAACCTTCTGGAAAAGTGACTGCATGACGTCACTCACAGTGCACTTGGAGCTGAATTGTCCCTTCCAGGACATCATCATACGGGTCCACTCCAGCCAAGTCAATGGACTGGCAGAGGTACAGGCCACTGTCAGCACGGGTAACGTTCCTCAGCAGCAACGTTTCCACGTCTTGCTCAAGCTCCACCTCACTCCCCTGTGGACAGGATGCACAAGTCTGCACATACTCTCGCGTGTGCATGGACATGTAAGCGTACATGTAATCATGGGCGTGTGTGCCCATACATTCAGCATTCTCCATTATCAGACAATGACAGACCCTGTTATGTCAGGTGTCATTTCTCAGGCTTCTGTACATGACTGCCTTCCTCATAGCCCTCAAGTCCACATTCTTGATCTAGTCTACCACCTGCACACCAGCCAAACCATCAGTAGACCCCTAAGGTCACGTGCACAGGTAGCGTGACAGAAGAAGGATGTGTAATGGCTTGGAAGGGTCTTGTTGACTGAGTTTTAATCCCCTAAGCCAGACTAAAGGGCAGGTCTCCTACCTTCTTTAAAAAGGAAAATAATGGAGGTGGATTTCCATCTCCACGACACTTGATCTCCACCGTGTCCCCCTCTTTGACCAGGCCAGTTGGACGCAATATCCACATGTCAATCTTCGTCGATGGGTCTATGGGGGGGTGCATTAAAAAAAATGGGGAAAAAAATTTCATTGTACTGTCGCCTGTTCTCTCTATCCTGAATACACAAGTCAGATGCAGGCATACATGGGCATGTCAGAAAACAAAGGTGCTTGTTTATTCAAAACACACAGAAGTCAACAAAGTAACTGGACATACATGTTAGCCTTGTGGCTGTTTGCACATTTATTCAGATCTGAGATTGGTTTGATGCAGGTTAGCATTTTGTCAGGCCTGGGATTGAGGAGGAGTGTGCATTTGATCAAGTCTGAGATCAGGATGGAATGTGCACTTGGTTAGGTCTGGGATCAAGATGGTCTGTGTGATTGGTCAAGTTTGGGATCCTCATTTGCTCAGGTTAGGCTTGAATATGCTGTGCACAGATGACAGGTACTTACAGTAAACATCGAGGCTTATGTGATTTGATTCCACCATCTTTGTTCCCCAGGGAATCAGGAAGCTGACCTCACAGTGGAAGAGTACATCTTTATCTTTCTTGGTCACTGTGTAGTGAAGCTCACTCTCAACGGTGTAGAGACCGCTGGACTCCTGTATCTCTCGGTTCACTATGTAGACCTCTAAGAGAGACAGTAGAGACTCACTGCACCATCACGTTACACAAGCAGACACCGCGTTTAGCAGGAAGACTCCCGTCAGAACTAATGCATGCAAAACTGAAAACATGGATATCACCTGACCACAGCAGCTATGTTTATATTAGCATACCAAATCAGAATAAGGCAGAACTGGATTAGAAAAAGTAGTAGATTGTACGTTTTCAAGAGACAAAGCCACGACTACAATGACTTGCTCCATATAAGTTGGTAACTGAATGAGAAACTAGCCCTCTTGATAAATAACTCCAGACATTATGTTTAGCCAATTAGAATCAGCTGGATGATGCAATGACATCAAGTTTACCCAGTCAAAGGCAGAGGGAAAGGACAATGATACAGTTAAACCAATTAAAGGGAGGTAAACTGGACAGTAACTGTGTTGACCCAATCTTAAAATCTAACATGAAATTGAAGCTTTTGAACAGTGTCCACTAAAATGATTCCCAGTGTTAAACCAGGCCAAAACCATCATGATTTGTTCTGATTCGACTGACTGCACCTACACAATGGTGGAAGAACATCACGAACCAGGCTTTTCACAAGGCCTATTTCTGTTTCTCCAGCGTAATTGCAAACAACGTCAGGCACAATCCGGTTGTGTATTAGATAAAGGCCATTTCACCCCGCTGACACTCGACCGCACCACACTGGGGGGAGGGGCTGCTGTTTGCTACTTTACGAGCAGTGACTCACAATATAAAGAGCCAGAGACAATCTGTTACCAAATGAGGTAAACAATTTAGTGCTTGCTTTGATAAAGTAGACAAATGATACAGCTAACATTATCCCAGATTCAGAATAAACATCAACTGCCTTTTACTGTGACTGTTTTCCTTAGCTCTGACGGTCTCCTTTCTCCTCTGATGACTTTTTTCCAGCTATGACACTGACCATCTGCTTTCTCCTCTAACTTTTTTCAGCTCTGACTCTGAGCGTCTGCTTTCTCCTCTGACAGCTTTTTTCAACTCTGACTCTGACCATCTGCTTCCTCCTCTGACAACTTTTCTCAACTCTGACTCTGACCATCTGCTTCCTCCTTTGATGACTTTTTTCAGCTCTGACTCTGAGAATCTGCTTTCTCTTGTGATGACTTTTCTGAGCTCTGTCTCTGACCGTTGTGGGAGAAAAAAAAAATGTCACAGGTATAATTGGAATTGTTTTGTTCTGCTGATTAGAAAACATTTTGAGAGGTGAAATGTGAACAGGTGTGTTTCCATAATCTGAGGGTTAAAATGCTTGGAATGTTGTGACGTGTTTGATATGAAATGCTAAGTAGTGCAGTGCTTTATATTAACATGGAGAATTATTATTATTACAATTATTATGATTGTGTGTGTGTGTAAGACAGAAGGTTGCACCCTGAACTGTAATCTCATGGTATGCCGTAAAGGAAACATGGGGGTGTGTGGCTCCAGAACAAGCCTTATCTGCAGACATAGCCACCCCAATGCTAGGCTAAAAGTTGCAAAGCACAAATAGTATGGTTCACTGCAAAACCGGTCCTAACTAGGATGAGGCAGTCAACTCAGTGAGATAAGGACCTTAGAGAGTTATAAACAAGGGAAGGTTCCCTCTGGGGAAAATATAAGAGGGCCTGCTCAGCGGCTGAGGTTCAGACTTCAAGGGTGTAACCTCCTGTCTCCTCTTGTTCTGTGCACAGTTCATGTTCGGTAAAATTCCTTTGGAGTCAAGAAAATTTCTTACCATCTGCTTTGTCCTCTAACGCCTTTTTTTTTTTACTCTGACAGTCTGCTTTCTTCTCCTTTTCATGTGTACTCACCATTGCTCTTCTGTAGTGGGTTGACGTCCCTATACCAGGTGATGTTTGGTACAGGGTAGCCATTCCTGGTCTGGCAGGTTGCAATCTGCGGGGGGGGGGGGGTGTGCAGTGCAGGTAAGAGCAGAAGACTTTTTTAGTCTGGAAGAATGCCTGTTTACCCAACTGAACAGTTTTACAGAAATGATTCCCGCTTCTTCCACCTGGTTAAAAATCCTGCGACAGGTTAAATCCCTTACTGAAGCTCCATCCTGTTCACCTCCTTCTAAAAGAAACATAAAGAAAATGGTCAAACAGATTTTACCTTTGATGGGATATCCTTGTCAGCAATGATTCCAGTGTCAGCACCTATGATGTCTGGTGACTCTGGTGATTCTGGGGGGTGGGAATGCATAATGACATCATGCATCAGGTGAAGTTTTTCAACACTTAAAGATAAGTTTTGGCATCAAGCTTCCTAATAATTTCAGACACCTAAAACAGTGCAAAACGTAGTGGTTTCAAACTGTTATTTTCGTCTCAGTTGACCTCTTAATTCGGATTTACTCAGCCTAACTTGAATAAGACCAATATTCAGGTTTCTTGTGAAATGTCATAAAAAAGCCTCATTTGTTGGCTCTATATTATTTGTGACCCTTAAAATTATTAATATGTCAATAAATGATTAATATATTAAAATTCATAAATAACTAGTTAAATAAGTGCACACCCTGTATAACCTTTAAAACATTAAATCTATTTTGAGAGCTCACAGTTTGTAAAAACAATATTTGACATGTTTTTGATTCATGATTTTTATTAGCCTAAACACTGTGTGGGTCTGTAGGGGTTAGCAGACATGGAGTCTGGTATTTTGTGACAGTCTGTGAAGCCTACATTTTTAAAGAGTTTTTACATTTTTAATTGTTTTCTTCTGGTGGCTTTGATACTTTGCACATTGGTCATTTCACACTCTGCTAGTCAGAACTCCAGATAAACCGCCAGCCCCAGAGGCAGTTGGGGAGGTTAAATAATGAAAGCACAGGTGAGCATTCCTCAAATAGACCGTCTTCTTTCAAAGGACCCCAGACGTACCGAAGACCCTGAGCTGAGTCCGACCTTCCGTGGACCCAGCTGATATGCCGTCCACTTGGCAGATGAACTCCCGCTCATCCTTCACGCTCACGTCCCTTAGGGTGAGGATCGAGTTCCCGTGCGTGAAGCTGGTGCCCTCGTAGTTCGAGCTGATGTTGAGGCGACCGGCGAAGTCCGGTGCCTCGTCAGCAACGCTCATTGAGCTGCTGCTGCTGTAAATCCTCTTCCTGTCATCTTTTGACTGGAGAATGGAGACCGGCATGAGAACCCAAAGGCGAACATTATGACGTATAAAGATGGCTGCTTCCACTGTACCACTGGTAAGCTTTTTCTGACCGCCACAACCTTATATTGAAATATTATCTTGGTGAATCTCCCCACTCTTATGAACTAGAGGAAATGTGTTCTTAGTGTTGAGCTGCACTGTACGTTGCTAGCTCATTCTCATTTCTTCACATGAGCCCAGTGTCAATGAATCCAGAGGTTCACTTGCGATTTTCCTCATGTGAACATGCTAGTCAGCCTTAAACTGACTGGAGCAATACTCTTGATCTACGGGGAATGTCTCAAATGGTTTCTCTGACCCTGTCGCACCACCCCCAGCTTCTACCACTAGGGCTGCTGGGATTGGTGGGGAGTACTCACCGCAAACCACTGTACATTCACGCTGGGGGGCTCTTCGCTGAAGGAGAATGTGCAGGTGACCACCGCCGCTTCCGTGGCAGATACCTCCACCGAGTCCTCCATCTGAACAGTCACCTTTGACTGCACTAAAAGACACACGCAAGCCTAAGTTAGATTCCTGAGAGCGATATGTGTTCAATGAAGTGCTGGAGGAGTCCCATGTGATACCTCTGCCCCTCGAGCACCCTCCTCATGCACGGTCCCACACACCTGTGCAAAGTGAGGAGGAGGTGCTGTGGATCTGCTGTCTTATACAGTAAACATCAGGTTGGATGTACTGTCGGCTCCCCCTACATAGATGGTAAACACATTGTTCCATTGAAGTCTGTCGCATTACTGAGATCTGATTAGGTGACCCACTAAGTCATTTCCTGTACATTAGCTGCACGGCCGTACTACTGGCTGCTTTTTAGGCCCAGATGGAATAGTGAGGTCAGCCGGAAACTGCTGGCTCACCAGATTCGGCTCGCCAGGAGTGTGAAATGGTATGAAGGCCCAATTCGAGAGACCGCGCCTGTGAGTACTCATCAAAATGGAGAGGTCTTCTTTAGTTTAAATAACAACTGTCACTCAGCCCTTTGGTGGCGTCATGCCTGGCATGCAGGAGTCGGGCTGCGGTGGGCGCTGCGCTGTGCGTGTGCCTCTACGTCAAGCCCCCCGGTGTCATAGATCCTGCCGCACACGGCGGCAACTCCATCATTAGCAGCCTGGGCCAAGTGTCACTAAGCGCCCAGACATGTCACCACTCTCCACGTGGAGACCTGGCCAGCCGTGCATCTACACACAGGGGTTCTGGGTGAGTGGCAAGCACACACACACACACCTGTCTGCATAGCAGCACTGTATCCATAATACCTTGACAGCAATTCCAAGCACTCAGCCGTGACCTTTCAGTGCTTCTTTTTCCACTGCTTGACAAGGCCACTGCTCAGAATCGCAGTCCATTATCTTTTTTTTTTTTTTTTACACTCTTCTATGGTTATAAACTTCCTCCTAAAATGTTTAAACAGAAACTTTAAAAACTATATTCTGGTATTCTGAGTATTTTTAAAAACCTATGATGTCAGATTCCTGCATTAGACAAACTCAACCTGATGTGACACAGACTGGGATAGACGTGAGTGCGTGACCTTGCCAGCCGTTTTGCAAACACACTCAAAGCAAAAACGCCGTGTTCAAGAAACTTACACAGGCAGCTCTTCCCATAATGATCTATTCATGGCAAGACATTAACACTCTTGATTAATTTTTAACACGTGATGAAATTTCCTGCAAGGAAACAAACAAACCTGATGTTTAATTTACAGTACAGTGACTGCTTTATGGTAGTCTGCCACTCTGGAGGGTTTGTGGTGAACTTTTATGCCTTCAGCAGGACGAAAGAGACCTGTATGACTGCTGTAGAGAGTGAGCATTCCCCAAAAGGCATCAGTTTATCTCCAGCCCCCTGGTACAGGTGATTGAAATGTCTAATCGAGAGCTGCCAATGACTGCTTGGCAACATGCCCTGTTCCTGAAACTAGCCAATGAGGATTCGGGGCCTGTCATGCAGGCAGCTTGCTTTGAGACTGTTGCCGAGGCTAGTGTATTGAAACACCTCCCACTGAAATATATACTCCCAAAAAAACCACCACATAGATTTTATAATCAAAAGGTTACGGGCACAGACAGCGTTGCAGATGAATCACAGGTGAAGCCTCAGCCCTATAAATAGGAACTCTTTTTCCCTTGTGTCCATTTGACTGCTCTATGGAATATTTATTTTCTGAAGTAATTCAGGGTAAAGTGCAACAGTACAACAGAAATTCCCTTACTGGGATTCCTTCTTAGTGCCCGCTATCAAACTGTTTCGGCTCCTGACTTGGACACTGTTGACCCTCACGGTGTATTTTATCTGTTTATGAGTTTAGTACGAAGGCAGGAAGATGATGTCAATTGTAAACAAGCTACTTTCATTCTTCTCAATTCAGGAATTTTCCAGATATTTCCAAAGAGATTTATGTAGAAAGGCCTCAGATTTTCTCTAATGATCTAACTCAGTCACTGCATTTTTTTTAACCTGTAGCAAATGCTGTCTTTCACTAAGACAGGCTCCTACTTCACCCGAGCTCTTCTGAGGGGAATGGAATGTCCTGAAATCAGGTGCATTTGGAGGGACAGGAAACACAGGATATCAGATGAGAAGGGAAATGACGTGAGTAGGAACGCAGAACAGGGCCACACTTGAACTCATGCTCACACGCAGAGTCGCAGACACACTGGAACCAATGCTCACAAGCAGAGTCACAGACACAGTGGAATCCATCCTCACACACAGAGTCGCAGACACACTTGAACCCATGCTCACACACAGTGTCATATGACGCATTTCCACCACACGGTACCAACTCCACTCAACTCTACTCGCTTGGCGTTCCGTTTCCATTGCAGAAAGCTGGTGGTCATGACGCTGCACGCAATTCCCGTAATGTCGTCTTCAATGCGACAAACAGGAAAGAACAATGGATGATATGGAAGGGATTCTGTATTTGATTCTCGGTATGTGG
>JAACJT020000031.1:9317012-9331911 GCA_009936485.2 Gymnarchus niloticus | reverse complement strand
CATGTGCAGAGGAGAGATGCTGGGTATATTGGGAGAAGGATACTGAGGATGGAACTGCCAGGCAAGAGGAAAAGAGGTAGGCCAAAGAGGAGGTTTATGGATGTAGTGAGAGAGGACATGCGGTTGGTGGGTGTGACAGAGGGGGATGTGGAGGACAGGAAGAGATGGCGAAGGTTGATCTGCTGTGGCGACCCCTGATGGGAGCAGCCGAAACGGAATGATGATATAGACAGCATATATTAAAAGATATTTCTTCATAAATAAATACACGGAGCATTTGTTTCCAGAAGGGGAAGTCTGTAGGTTTTTCAGGGGGCGGGGTGATTTTTTTTTATCATTTGACCAGTCAGCAGTTAGATGATGGGGTGGGGGGAGGAGTAGTTTCCTGGGGTCAAGAGGGGTCATGCAGTGGGCTTCCAGCCAGAATGTAAATGCTCTGCACTTCGGCATTGTGGTGCTCTTGGTCTTCTGGATATTTCTGTCTCTTGGTCCCAACCACGCTGTATATGGACATGTCGTTCTGGGAAGGCAAAAATACGACGGGATTCTGTTAACCATACTAACCACTTGTGTTCCTGTTTTGTTCGTTTTACTGAGAGAACGAAGTACTGAGCTTGGCTCCTGCTACTCCAACACGTAAATTTCAATTATTTACAAAGTGGGACTGCTCTTATTTGGCCAAAATTGCTGATTAGGTTTGGTTATAAACAGTGCTTTTTCAGACAATAAGAGGATCCATCCATCTTCTAAACCACATATCTGTTAGGGTTGCTGAGAAGCTGGAGCCAATCCTAGCTGACTTTGGGTGAGAGGTGGGATGCCACCTGGGCAGGTTGCCAATCCACCACAGGGCCAACACAGAGATGAACACCCCATACACACTCAGACCTATGGGCAATTTAGAGTAGCCAACTGACCCATCCTGGATGTCGTTGGAATGTGGGAGAAAACCCACACGGGCACGGGGGGAACATGCAAACTGCATACGGAAAGGCCCCTGTCGGCAGCGAGGACAAAACCTGGAACCTTCTCATTATCAGGCAGACATGCTAACCACCCAGCCACCGTGCCACGTTAAAAGGTTCTGGTATGCTAAAAATTACAGAGCATTAGGTGACTTTGTAGCATCCTAAAGCTATAGATGGCACTTGTGTTAGAAACCTAAAGATTCGAAATCATTTACGTACATCACCCTAGTAGCCATCGATAAATCGTGGCTACGTCATGCAGCTAAACTGTTGGCCAAACTGTAAAATGACGTGACCTTAATGCTGATGGTACTTTAATGATCATACATAAAAACCATGCAGGTCTAATAAATTTATCACATGATAAAAATTTACCATTTTCTTCGTATTCCTGGATGGAGCAGGTAACATTATCTCTGCATACAGCAACTGTGATTCTTCAAACACTGGTAGGGGGGAGATTGTAAGAGCAGATTCAGTGTTGACCTGAATAGAAAGCATGGCCCGTTTCCTCCAAAGAGACTAACCCACCTGCCTTCTGCTCTTGTTGTCTTTTTGTCCTCATATCCGGCCTGGTGTGAACTGCTTTTTAAAAAGGATAGTACAGTCTGTATTCAAATAGCCAGAATGGCAGATTAGCTATTTTAATGCCATCATAACAGTCCATGAATGTGTTCCAGTGCTGCAGCCTACCTTCAGTCATGACCAGTTCCTCTGAGGCAGGTGCTTGACTGGAAAGTTGCAAAGCAAGTTATTAAGTACACTTTAAACTAAAATTTGAAAGGGGTTGGGGTTGCTTGCGTCTTGGTACAAAACCTACATTGACTGCTTGCTTACAGAAGGTGGAGAAAGCCACTCTGAATTTTCCAGCTTGTTCTTTAAGACAATTTAACGATAAAGTGCATTATTGACCCCATCCCAACATATATAGTGTTTGGTTAATTGGGTGCTTTCACAATAAGTTAGCATTTCAGTTAGAGTAGTAAGTAGGCTTTTGTGTGGGTGGAAATGCATGCAAACATGCTTTCAATACCATGCTGCTCCAGCACCACACTCCTTCTCACTGCATAGGTATCTTGCTGACAGCAACCACAGAAACTTTCTTTGTCTGCTGTACTATCAGCACGTGTGGCCTTGGAGGCCAAGTCATCCTTCAACCCAGGAAGCTGCCAAGCAAGACTGGTCAGAAACCAGCTTAACCGCCACGTGAAGCGTTCATGCAGCGCCTTTTGAACAGTGAACTGTCGCAACAAGCAACCTGTGAATTCAGCAAACATAGGCTCTATAAACCCAGAAGTCACAACCTCATCTGTTCTCATTAAAAAAGAGCTGCAACTAGGTCACACCACCGTAGTTCATGACCTGAACACTCACCCACCGGCCACATTGTTATTAGTAGACCTTCTTTTTTGTTGCTGCACATATTCAATTCTTTGGATTTAAATTCAGTTTTCTTATGCTGAGTGACTTGTGTGTCTAAAAAATGTAGCACGCTGAATACTCCACCAACATTTCAAAAGTAGAAATTCTGGGCTCACCTGTATGGACAACAAGCTGTAAACAAACACAAAAGCAGGGTGAGATGTGATGACAGAGGAGTTTGTGCTATTTTCACTGTCATTCACTTTTTAGGAACTCTTACTTGTATTCCAACACAAATGGTCCACTTGCTTTAATGAGACACGTGTGCCATTTGCTATACGTGTCTCAGAGTGAGTGGAGAGTTTTTATTTTTACATTTTATCTATATCTGTACCCAAAAACAATCTGAATTATCTGAATTATTATGATCTGTTAGAGGCTGCAGGTGGTCACCTGTTCCTCCAAAGCCCTGGGTCATCTTCTTCATCATCCAGACCGCAGAGATACTGACCGTAAGAACAACGGCTATGAGGACTCCAGCCACGATGTACAAAGTGTCAAGCCATCCTAAAAAATTGCAGAAAAATGCACGCTGGTTAAGCATCGTCACAATGCTTCTGCTAGGGCAGGACTTCTTGGTCATAACCTTCCAAGCTCACAGTTTCTTTTTTAAAGTGTGGTAACGATAGTGAAAGCTGGTTCAGTGATTTACTGAGTTCAGTCTGATGAAGCTGGATGGCGAAACCTGCTAAGCTTTCACAAATGCAAACCAATTTCAGTCCATCTTCACATGCAGAGGTTAAGCTTTGAAATGTGACGAACCTTTTGATGGCCCTTCTGTCGGCCACTTAATGTCTGCATATCTGAGTTTTGTTAACATGTCAGTGGGAATGGTACTTTTCAAAGAGAGGCAAAAATCATTAATTCAATTCAATCGACTCTTATAGTGTCTGTCACAACATGGTTTGCCCAAGAAAAGGCCAGAAGACAACAGACGTGTGGAGTTAAAAACTTCTCAGCCAGGAGAAAATATCCATCCATCTATCTTACAAGCACTATTCCAGAAAAGGATGATAATTCACTTGGACCCTTTCCCAGGAATCACTGGGCACAAGGCGGTGGAACAACCTTGATGAGATGCCAGTTCATCGCCAGGCACACTCACTCACAATGTATCGGCGATTTAGAACTGCCAGTTTGCCTAACCACATGTCTTTGGACTGTGGAAGGAGAGCCAGTGAAACAGGCAGATTACAGGAGGTCTTTTAAATAGTGGTGCACCTATCAAAACAAGACTGGGCTTCCAGACAGTAATTTCCTCTAGGTTGTGTATGTCTGTTATGAGACTATGAGACGCATTCTCAGAAGACAGACTTAATTTTTAAATGGAAGGACTTTATTTGGACATGATCACTTGCTTTAAAGGATTATGTTGTAGTGAATACTTTTAACTTTGTGATATAAAGCAATGCAGATAAATATTGAAGTTTCACAGCATTAAAAAACAAAGTGAAATATTATTTTAATGAAAAGCATGTGACTGATCCTCCTTTGAATTTCAGATTAATGTAAGAATCAGTGAGCACTTCATTATGTATGCATATCTAGTAGTAGGTAGGACCCACTTTTGCCTCCAGACCTACTTAAAGGGTAGATTAGCTGTGTATTTAGAGAAGCCTGTCTGCACATCACTGTTAGCTTTAATGAGTATCGCTATTCTACCCTAACTGCCCTCATTAACAAGGTGCTATTGTCCAGAGGAGTGCCATTGATATATTTGTTGAAAATGCCATCCTTTGTAAACTCTAGACACTGTAGTGTGTGAAAACTTCAGGAAAGCCTGGAACTAACATGTAAGCTACCAACCACCAGAGCATACTGATAATCGTTGCGATCAGTTGTCTTACTGTTGTCATTCTTGACCCTGTCTGGGAGGTGCATGCATTCACCTGACAAGATTCAGTTTTTGGAGAAGCTGGTTCCATTAACAAGTAGGCGTGTGAAATAAACGGCCCAGTGAGAATACGTATGAAATAGTATTGATATATTAGTTGAAATGACTGGAGTCAGCTGGGAGTCCTTACCAGTCTGCTTGTTTTCTGACACCAGTAAGTGCACACTGGTATTCTTCTCTCCATACTGGTTCCATACAACACAAAAGTAAAGACCTTCATTTTTCTTCTGCACATTAGGTAGCCATAGCTCTTCTCCTCTGTGCACTTCTGAAAAGTTTCCCCACAGCCACTTTGCCTCAGGTTTGGGGTTCCCATCAGCAGTGCAGCCGAAGGTCATAGAGGACCCCAATTCCACCCACACAGAGCCATTAGTCATAGTAGCCGAGGTGGTCACTTCCACAGAGCTGGGCCCGTCTGCGAAGAAAGGGGTAGAACAGGATGCAGCATGACCTCATGGGTTAATTTCCGTTCAAGTATGACATGCTATTTTAAGTGGATAGTTGATTGAAGTTTTTTTTTCCTTTTCTCACCACATTTGCATCCTATGTGTTGCCACAAAGATTAAAAACTGAGGAATTAATTTTGTAGTAAGTTTAAATTTATCAGACTACCGACCCACGATGATTCTGAAATGACTCACAGCTGATATTGAGGGTGATGTTTGATGTCTTCTCCACAGGCCAGTCTGGGTGAGAAACCAGACAGAAACACTGTGTTTTGTGGTCTTCCACCCCAGGATTGAACTTGTACTGGCTTTGCAGACTGAAAGTGCCAGTACTGTCCCTGTGAATGTCAATACTAATGCTGCTGGGATGCACATGGAAATCCCTGTGGATCCACAGCACTGATACATTCGGAGGATAGAATCCGGAAGCTCGGCAGAGCAGATCAGTGGGACGTCCAGATTGCAGGAGAGGCGGCTGCTGGATTTTTACTGAGGGTTCAGCTGGAACACAGGTGATTATTAAATTACTTAATGAAGATTATCAGAACCCTGTGGCTGTTAACACTGATACCTGTGATAGAGGGCATGAAGGCTCAATCACTATATTTATAAAAATATAAAACATGATGAACTGTCAACAGGTATTAGTGAAGATTCTGCAATCGTATATTTTCTATGTCCTAAAAGAGTAAATTATAAAACAAGATCCTTACCATAAAGGGAAAGTTTTGTCCCAGTTCCTCTGAATACCTTCTGCCCACCATACTTTAGTATTATTATCTCACAGCGATACACAGCCTCATCCTCAATCTTGATTTGACTTATTTCTTGAGAAAGTTTACAAAGAAAAAATGCTTTCTGTAAGACGGATGGGCCGCACTTAATACTTGCAGTCCCATTAAGGTCGATTGTCATTCCATCTTTTGATTTATAGAATTTCCCAAACAGCTGATCACCATTCTTGGTTGTGTGGTTGAATTGACATAACAAATTGACTGGCTGCCCAATCGGAGCTTTTATTTCAGCAGGCTGATATGCTGTATTTTCCTGATTTGAATTCCCTAAAATAACAAATGAGGTCATTAAGAATTATTAATTAATAAACACAGGGACACAATAGCAATCTGGTAGCATTACCTCACGCATAGTTATAGGCAGGCATGTTTTGACTGCATTAAATTAAACCTGTACGTTATTTAATGTAGCAAAAAGAAAAGAAAACATATTAATGTCTTAGAAGCTGAGGTGCTTTAAGGTCAGCCTGGCCCTTCCATTTCCCAGTTTTATTTACCCCTTCTGCTAGCTCAGCACAGCACCTTGACACTCAGATTCTCACTGTCATTATGTGGTTCTCAGCCAACAGAGCTGTGATTGTTTTCACATACAGGTACATACGACAAGGTCATTCCTCAGCAGAATATGCTGCAGGGAAAAATACCGTCAACTGCATTGCAGTACCATTGACAGTCAGGCTGTCCCCCTCGGTATAAATATATTTCTGTTCATCCATCTTCTAAACCACTTATCCATTGGGGTCACGGGGAAGCTGGAGCCGATCCCAGCTGACTTTGGGTGAGAGGTGTGGTACACCCTGGGCAGGTCGCCAATCCACCGCAGGGCCAACACAGAGACGAACACCCATACACACCTATAGGCAATTTAGAGTAGCCAATTGACCCATCCTGCATGTCTTTGGAATGTGGGAGGAAACCTGTGCAGCACTCGGAGAACATTCAAACTCCACACTCACAGAGCAGAGGCTAGATTTGAACCTCCAATGCTAGTGGTATAAGGCAACAGTACTGACCACTGAGACCTCAATACTGGGGGTATAATGCAACAGTACTGACCACTAAGGCACCATGCCGCTCAGGTTATACACTTTGCCTGGCCATTAAAAAAAAAAAAAACAGGATAAGTCTGACATAACCAAAGCCCATTTCATGCATTTTCTCAGCTACTGTGTTTCATGATGCTCCTGCTCTGCTTGGCATGCTGGTCTGTCTCATTAAACTTTGCACATCTTCTTATCTGACAAGCAAAGAACTGAAAAGTCATTAGTTTGAATGATGCACTGTGGTGAACTTAATATTAGTAGTAAAGTTGTAGGTGGTATGTTGTTCTATATTTGAATAATGTATATTGTTAAACTCTCGCTGTTACACCAAGAACAAAAACATTCAATCATTTCAAACAATTACACACACATTTAACTGTAAGTTTTATCCTTATTTTGGATTTACTGCTAACCTCTGCAGATTATATGGCCAAATCCAACAGCCCAAGTGACAGTCAAATGCAGCAAATGTCGCTGAGACCTATCATGTATAAACTGGAAGATGGATGGAAATAGCAAGTTAGGTTATCCTTATGTCTGCTGTAGTGATCACAGGCATAGCAAAGCTTGAGGAAAAAGGTTTCAGCCGAATTTTAAAATAGGAGCATACAAATATTTTTAAATGTTAATATTTTTGTCTAGTAAAACTTAACATTATCTATTCAAGAATGTATAAGCATAATTAAGACCATAAGAACTACAGTTATGTAGTATCTTACAGTAAGGTTCCGTCAACCAATTAAGTGTTAATACTGAACACAATCATTGTATAATGACAGTTTTCATGGTTCATCAATTCAAGACGATATCTGTGTGACATTAATCTGGATTCAACTAACTTCTCTCACGGCAGTATTCAACATTATTATTATTATTATTATTATTATTATTATTGTCTGACATATAATTCAGTTGGATTCTGGTTTAGGTTAGTGGTTTCCTTATTTGTGACTAGTTACTTTTGGGTTTCAGATTTGATTTTCGTAGGGAGTGGTGAAATTCTGGTAACAGAACGATGCATTTAGTAAAAAATTTGCCGTCTCTTCAGGGAGAACACTTTACATATGTTTTATAACAAATCACTTCACGGATGAGAGCATGAATTTGACCCCAGGACTGCGTCAGTTATTTAATCAATATGTCTGGGGGTCTCTGGCCAGCCTGCAGGAGACTTGCCTAAAGACTTTCAAAAACTTCTTTTGGTTTTTATCCTCGCAGCCAGTCTGACACATGTAGGACTGTCTTTAAAGCAGAAAAGAGGAAAAAATCATGAGAAACACATGAAAGACGAAATCAACAGCGTGAAAGCTCTAAAACTGTAGTATTGAAATTTTGCTAGAAAACCCATCTAAGATGGAGAAGTAGGATGAACTTTCAGTATGTTAAGAATGAACTTTTTCAATGTAGAGATGACCTACCTGAAGTCTTAGCCAGTAGAAGAGAAAAACAGACAACAGAGTAGAAATGCTGTAGGATCCAGTGCAGCTCAGTCATGGTCTTATGTTATCTTGCTCTTCCAACTCAATTATAAAACAAGGTGAGCAACTCAGTACAATACATGCGAAAAAGGAAGCTGCACACATGTGACCAACGAAAAACTCGCAGCCTATTAACTCTGGAAAGTTTCTCAACCTATTTCTTTTTTAATCATGAAATCTATCCACTTCCCCCATTTCTTTCTTTGCGACTGAATATTGATGAGCAGCACACAGCCTTGGCGGTGTTTAACAAGCACTTGCCAGTGAAGTATGTTTCTCATTTTCTGGAGCAAAGTCTTTGCTACTGGAATACTAACTCTGAACTGGGGACAAGTTGAATATCATTTTTTAAATAAAGATTAAAGATTGAAAACTTTGTTTTATCTAAAAAATAGTAACGTGTAAGATGCTAAATGTCAAAAAATGTACAACATTTAGAGAGACGGTGTCTATGACTATGAGAGTGTGGGTTTGCCATCTCAACACTGATCTCTGCGATATATTGACCAAATATGGCATTAATTGTGAAACAGCAGTGTTCTCATGCAGAAAATATAGCTTCTGAGGTTTGCAATAAGCTTATACATTTGTGTACATTTTTGAGTTACCCTGTATGTGTTTGTTTGTGTATGTATAAATCTATGTGGAAAACAGACCAGTGAAAGAAGTCTGGTGAAAACACGGAGCCCATCTGATGAATCAACTCAATAATATCTGTTTATAGAGGACACAGTGGTCTTGCACTTCCAGGATTGGGGGTTTGAATCCCGGCTCTGTTTGCATGGAGTTTGTCTGTTCTTCCTGCTCTTTGCAGATTTCCTTCAGGTTCTCCAGTTTCCTCCAGCAGTCTAAAGACATGCATTTCAGGCTAGTTGGCGTGTCTAAATTGTTCATAGTGTGTGTGACTGTCCCCTGCAATGGCTTCACACCCCATCCAGGGTGTCCCCTGCTGTGTGCCCCTGATTAGGATTGAGGAGTTTGGAAAATGGATGGGTATCCATTTGCAATGGAACTATAACACAGTTCTCTTATAGCTGTTAATGTGTTGATTTTTTTCATGCAAGCACTAATTACACCCATGACTAATTGTTTTCAAAAGTTCAATTAAATGATGCTCTACGATTTTTTTGTAAAAGTTGTTTCTGTACAGACTTGCAATATACAGGCAAAGATGCAAACAAATTAGATGGCTACTAGCTGATGAGAGAATGAGGAAGACATAAATATTATATCAAATATAATGAATTTTCAGTTTCCTTTAAGTCATTGGCGTGGCGAAATGGGTGTAATTCATCTGGATAGTTGAAACTGTACCCATCAATAATGCATCAGGAAGAAGCAAAGTCTGCAAAACACGCAGACAAAATAGGACATGCACATAGATATATTTAATAGCACAAAGCATGTTAAATTGTCTGTACATAGAAATCATATTTCAATGTTTTCCAGGTGTCAAAATGCAATAAGCAAAGCTAATTTAGACATCAGATTTACATGATGCTGGTTGCTGCTCTTCATATTTGCTCATATGATGATAATTACAATGCATGGAGATAATTACAGTGCTCCAAAGAGTCAGATGTAACTGCATTTTGATGTTGGTCATGACCAACACGATGTTGTCCACAGTGATGGTGGTCCCAGTAGCCTTCTGTAGACAAGCTGACATCCTGGACCATGAAACACACAAGTTAAGTCATTTCCTCTAAGTCAATATTATATAATTGACTTATATATTATATATATTATATAATATATAAGTCTATTAATACATCTTCTAAGCCTTTATCCTCCGCAGAGCCAAGAGGAGGTTGCTTAAATTTTAACTTGACTGAGCAAAGAGCAACAGCAGCCTAAGTCTAAAATGCCCCGTTGAGTCTGGTTCAGAACGCCCAAAACGGAAGAACGCCATCTTTGACGCCAAAACCAAACAAACAAAGCCGGGCAGCCTACAAAACCCCGAGAACAATAAACACACCCACTGTGTGGTGGCCACCGTTTACACAGTAAATATATATATATATATATATATATATGTATAGGAGGAGGTTTAAATCAAACGAAAACGATTATTCCCACTATCCTACATTAATAACGCTAATTAATGGTTAAGTTGACCAGTGCACAGCGCTTCTAACCGAACGCAACATTCCACATTTTAAATGTTACGTTGTACAAATTTTCCTGAATAAAATTTCGTATGACAATTGAACGAATTTCGTCTCCGCGGAGACGCGCGATCATGACGTCATAAAACTGCGCGGTCTCCATAGAGACGCAGATACAAAACAAATCTCATTCTTCGCAGGTGATTTCCATGTCGGTACTGCGTCTTCCATAATAAAACATTTGGAGAACATGGTGAGTCGCTTTTAGTTAAAACGTAGATGTGATTGTGTAACTGCAAACACTGGGCATATGAAACAATCAAATTTTACGCAGTATCATAAACAATACATTTCACAGGCATTAAGTGGCACGCAAAATAATTACAATGCGCGGGGTATTTCTGTCATAACCGCGTAAATGGGTCAGGCTCTGATAATAACAATAATTACTCATTGTTTGCACTGGATATACTGTATACATTTACTATTACCACTTATTTAGTGCAGGGGAGACCCTGAACGAGACTATACAATTAAACAAACATATTACATATTAAACACAATTATACATTTTGGTCTGTTTTTTATTATTTATAGCTAGTCAGGCATCGCAGGCGTATCTAAAGAATTCCAAACTAACGTTAGGGAAGCATATTTTTCCGGGTGAAATTACCCCAAGTGTCGCCAGTGACATGAATGCTAAACATGCAAGTGTTCGCTATGGCTATGGGTCGAAAGTTATTTGTTCTGCCTGATTTTGTTGCAGCCCCAGAGTCTGAGGTCTTTGTCCACACGCCAGTCTGGCAGTTGCCACCTTCGACGGTATCACACCCGTGCCCCCACATCTCACGTGGACGAGACGCTGTTTGGAGCCCCCCAAAAAGTTTAGTTTCCCATTACTAACCAAAATTGATGCCAGTGAGGACTTCACCTCATAAAGAAAGCTAATGCCTTTGGATGTGCTATACAAGTCAATTTGTCTTGCCATGCCTTGGATGGTTTATTTTTGTGGATGTAAATTATAATATATGTAACAATAATTTTGTGTCACAATGTATGATAACTACAGTGTGGTTTGGGGTCACTTGAAACTTGGGTGTAAATTAATAATTAGTCCAACATATTTTCCAAGTTGTCAGTTTATGATGCCCAGGACGAGCTCCACTGTTCAAGACGCAGAAGCCTTCCTCAGCCAGCACCAGTTCAGAAAATGCAGAAACCGGAAATGATACGCATTGTCACCAAAGACCTAATTCGTGACCTGAAGCAAGTATCTGAACACCTAGTCTGTTACTTTTGTGGTCTGTGTGTCCCCCTGCGGGAAATACTGGGAAACTGAAGGCTAAGCAGTTGCAGCGTGCTGATACGAAGTTACAACATTTTTTAAGTTAATGGTTTCCCCTTTTAGTGTTATGATGTTTGCATCGATGGTTATTCTGATATATCAAAGATGTTATTCCAGAGTTCCAAGAAAGGACCAGAATGGACCATCCATCATCCTCTACCCTTTGGAAATGAACCGAATCATGGAGGAGTCTGAGATTCTTTCTAAGCAGGAAAGAGAAGCCATTTTGGAAGCCAAATCTAAGGAACAGCAAAAAGCAATGGTGAAAGCATTCTTCTGTGTAATGTCTGTGTTTGTATGTGCACAGATATCTATCTATCTATCTATCTATCTATCTGCTAGATGAAAAAGGCTATTGGTAATAACTAAAATACTCAGAATGACTGTAATGGTTTAACCAATAACAATAAATTACAGTACCTTGTTCGTCTTGAAAATATAGGTGTTAAAAAAGCAATACAATTAAGGTCTATATTTATATTGTAAAAATAACTAGCTGCTGATGTGTGTGAATTTTGCATGCTTTCCCTACATTGCACAGATGTCCTCTTGGTGCTCTGGTTTTCTTTCAAAGACATGCAATAAGACTGACTGGCATCACTAAATTGCTCATAGTGTGTGATGGTGTGTGTGCATGTGCCCAGTGATGGACTGGCATCCCATCCAAGAACCCTAACCCCAACCTTCTTCCCCATGCTGCTTGGGATACACTCGAGGCTCAAACCAGGATAAGCAGTTAGAAGTGAAGTTGTTAGATACGACCACAATAATATATTCACCCTTTTCCAAAATCACCTGCAGGATGCCGCAGAGGACAGAAAGGTGCAAATGCGACTGGCAGACATGTCTCAGAAAAAGAATCAGGGTCTGAGTGACCTTGAGGTTGAAGCGCAGCAAAGAGCCCAGTACTTACTGGAGAGAGCCAACGAAATGAGAATGGAGCAAGCTGATGATGTCAAAAAATTTAATACGGTACAGGTCTCTTTCATGTGCTCCAATGGCATCCCCAAACCTACGGTGGCTGCCACGCACTCAGATTGTGTGTTGTTTGATTTTATTGTATGTCTTGTAAGGTCCCCTTGAGTGTCTTGAAAGGTGCCTCTAAATAAAATGCATTATTATTATTATTATAATTTTACTCCTGTGTGTTTTTGTTCTGGCTATACCAGCTGATCCTAGGTGCTCATTGTCAGGCGGTACTTGATGCTCAAATTGTAGAAAAGCATCAAATTCAGAAAGAGCTGCAAGAGGAGGAACGGCGCCTGGACACCATGATGGAGGTGGACAGGCACCAGGCCCTGGAGGAGCAAGACCAAATCAACGAGCTTAACAAGCAGAAGATGATCTTGTGAGTGACCTTCCTCTGCTCCAGGACACACATGTGCTTCACATGCTCATCTCTTTCTCCAGCCTTTGCCATTTGGCTTTGTTTAGCTGTATACATGTATTTTGTTTATTGCCCCGTCAGAGGCAAGTTGCACATCGTTAACCAGATTCAAGAGCGGCTCGAAGAAAGGATGCTGCAAGATGAGATGAGAGCGCAGGAGGCTGAGCAGATGCTGAAGAGCCTTGAAAGACTGCAGATGGAGGAGCTGCAGGTACTGCTTGTGGAGTCAACATGATTAAATATGTAGATTAATCTGATTCATTTGTATTGTTGCACTGTATGTTCACTCGAGCCTTCAGAGTGCAATATAGAAATGTATTGTATAGTAAAGCACCATCAGGGATCTCTGATTCTGTGGCCCTAGGCCCTTCAGCACAAGAGGGAAGTACAGCGGCAGTTGCACCTGGAAATCCAAAAGATCAATGAACAGAGCCTGCAAGCTAAAGAACGCCAAAAAGAAGAGGAGAAGCAAGCCGACCTGCGTGCCTTGGAGTACATACGTCAGAAAATGGTAGGAGATGGTAACAAGCAAGCAGATCGTGAAGGTTTTGTAGTGTAATTAGGTACATCTCGGCCAGTAAAGAGTACAAGCGTGAGGTCAGGTTAGAGGAGAGACTAAGTACTTAGAATATATTGTGGAGTGACTGGCTAATGTAATTGGTGACAGTTGTTGGGAAGATTAGTCAGAAAAGACTGAAGGAAACACTGACGAGTTGCAGAGTGGAGGAACAGGTCTGTGGAAGATGCTGTTTCTCTGGTACTCCACACCTGGACAAGAGAAACCCCTCTGCCAGAATATTATTTACTGACTTCAGCTTAGCCTTAAATATGATTGTGCCAGCCAAGCTCGTGGTGAAACTCAGGGGACTGGGTCTCAGCAGCACCATCTGCAACTGGATCGTGGACTTCCTGACAGGCAGAGCCTAGGTGGTGAAGATGTGGAGCAAAACTTCATCCCCTCTTATCCTCAGTACTGGGGCTCCTTAAGGATGCTGCCTGAGTTCAAGGCTGTTCAGCTTCTTCACACATGACTGTATGGCCAAACTCACCAGCAGTCACATCATCCAGTTTGTGGATGATACAACATTGATAGGTCTCATCAGCAATGAAGATAAAACTGCATACAGCAGAGAGGTGGCAGGTCTGATGGATGTGGTGTCATGGCAACAACCACACCCTGAACATTGCTAAAATAATGGAAGTCATTGAGGACTTCAGGAAGAGCTCCAAAAACTACCTTCCAGTCACCATTGAAGGCTCTCCAGGGGATAGCAGGTTCAGATTCCTTGGTCTCCAGATATCAGAGAAGCTGAAACAGACAAAAAACACTGGAACCAGCCTGACCAAAGCCTATCAGCAACTGAACTTCCTCAGACGCCTGAGGAAATGACGCATGAGCAAAGCGATACTTACCAGTTTCTACTGTAGCACCATTGAGAGTGTGCATACCAGTGCTATCACAGCATGGTATGGTGGAGCCAGAGTCCATGACAAGCAGGCAGTACGTAGGATTGTGAAGTCTGAGAAGCTGAGAAGATCAAACCACCCTCCAGAGACCAAACTACCCTCCATTAAACAGCTATACCTTAACCGCTGCTGTAACAAGGTTCAGTCTATATTCCAGTACCATAATCAGCCCAAATACAAACTCTCGACACCGTTTCCATCTCATAGGAGGTTTTGTAGCATCAGAACACTCACTACCAGATCCAAGAACAGCTTCTTCCCCCCAAGCCATTCAAATGTCAAACACATCCTGTAACAGTCATGTTAATGACACACATACAATTCATAGATCTGTAACTGCACTTTTTCAGCGACTGATTACATGTCATCTAGTTTGCACTGTATTGTATGACTTTGCATTGTCCTGTATCATCTGTGTTGTTCTGCACTCATCTCGTACTGTTTGGCAGTGTCTTGTCTTGTTTTACATTATCAGTACTTGTCATCTTACACCCAACCAAGGGAAGATGCGTGAGTCAGCATTCCAATGCGCCCGTTGCACATAGCC
>JAACJT020000031.1:9305421-9316912 GCA_009936485.2 Gymnarchus niloticus | reverse complement strand
AATTAAGACCATGAGGCTTGAATCTTGGGTAGCTTCACAGGACCAATTAAGACCATGAGGCTTGAATCTTGGGTAGCTTCACAGGACCAATTAAGACCATGAGGCTTGAATCTTGGGTAGCCTTACAGCGCATCGTGCGTTGGCAGGAGCGTGATGCAGCGTACGAGGCTGAGCAGCTACGCAACAAATGGGAAAAAGAGAAGGAGATGGCACGACTCCGGGCCCTCCAGGAAAGAGAGCGGGACCACCGGGCCGAACAGGTAAACTTAACCTGGTCTCTGAGCTGATTAGCTTGCGAAATGAAATTCAGGTCACACGCCAAAAATGGGGTGTCGACGTATTCTGCCTCATTGACAGGATGAGCTGCGGGCCCGGAGGAACCAGGAGGCAGCTGAAAGGGAATGGAGGAAGAGGGAAAAGGAGCAGACCAAGAGGAAACTGGAAGAGCAAGAGAGGCTGAAGGCAGAGCGCCTAGAACAGATAATGCAGAAAGAGCGCCTCCTCTCTATCGAGGCCGGCCGTGAGCGCGCAGAATTTGAAAAGGTGCTAAGGTAAGGGAAATCCTCCATACTCTCTAATTCCGTCGTCCAACACAAGATTGGCAACCTCCAGCTACTCTTGAAAAAATAAAGGATAAGCTCTTTTTCAGTGCATTTACATTTTCTTTTAAAGTTCCGAGTGTAAAGCTGGCTGACATCTTTAGTGGTGACGTTGCTCCCCAAACCCCTATTAAAACATGCCCCCCTCACTGCAGAGCACAGCAGGAGGCCATTGCCCTCGAGCAGGAGAGGGACAAGATGCACAAGTGGCAGGAGATGCGTTATGGCGAAGGGCTCCGGCAGCAAATGAGAGAGAGGGAGGCCCAGATCATGGAGCGGCGCCGGGAGGTTCAAAAGGAGGCCAAACGGCTTGAAGAGGAGGCTCACCGTCACCTGGCTCAGCTGGAAGAGATAAAACAGAAGAAGCTGAGAGATTTGAAGTGAGACTAAACCGGGAAACACAATATTTTGTGTTCAGCTCATATGATATCACATGCATGTTTTGTCTCATATACAATTTTTCTTAAAATATATTCATTTCCCATTCTTCAAAGCATGCTTTTGGGTTTGTGAGTTACAATTTTTGTTGACATCTGCTACTCCATTATGCATATTTGTGTTATATCACTGTCCTATATTTGTTAATTATGAAATTTGTAAATAGTTTTCTTTCTTCCCCTAGATTGGCTGGGCTTCCTGAGAAGTATTGCAATCAGGTGGAAAGAAAGGCCTGCGTGTTCCCACCTCTCATTCACTAACAGCCCTGGGACATTAATGCTTATATGGAAAAAACTTTCCAAGTGTAAATGTATTAAAAATACAACAGTATGAAGGATCCTCAGTATTCTATACTGCTTTTTGTTATCCTGATCAGGTTGCAGTTTCTTAAGAAACAGTTTTCTCATTGAAAGTATACAGCAAGTAGTTTAAAAATGGCATATATGGTCTAACTGTCCGTCATAGTGGCCTTTTCATTTACATTGTAGTTCTCAATGATGCAACATCTGCAGTAATATTATTGTCTGGTCCTGCAGGGGGAGCTGCATTTGAAGGGTTGCGATTCTCATGGCTGCTTTTCCAACCATGTGAGCTTCATTCATGCTTCACTTTTTCGTGCTTCGTCACGCTCCACGGACAGTGCGTGTAACGCAAATTTGTGAATCTAGTGCAGATTTTGCACGTCGTCTGCACTGGTGCAAGGAATAGATTAGCGCACTGCCAGGAATTTCCAGTAGATGGCAGTGCTGATTTTTGAACGAACAGATGCTGATGAAGAAGGAATAGAAAAGGGGAGTGCTCATCAATGCACGCCTTTGATGAGAAGCTATGTGAGGAAGTGTGGAGGTACCCGCACGTTTACAACTTGTCTCTCAAGTGAGAGAACAGAAGCAAAAGCAGATTGATCTTGGTTGTCAGTGTGTGGCTGCTGTGTGCTCCACTTTCGTTTAAGCTTCGTTCAGCCCACAAGCACAGCATGTGCCCTCTGGTGGTTTGGAGGAATATCATCAGCGCTGACCATGAATGTATAACTACGATGCCAGTGCGTGGACCCTGACAGAGCACGGAAAAGTGAAGTATGAGGTCAGTTTTATTGAGCATCCACCGCAGAGCTTACCTCAAAGTCCATAGTTGGTTTGTAATGCTAAGTGTAATTTCAGTTTGGACTAATGCTGTTGGCTCCCTGGTTTTGCCTGTGTGTTCTGGCCTAGACCTTTTTTGTTATAGCTGCTCCTTTGATTCAGTTGAATGTTTTTTGAATTTTTTTTTCAATCCTTGGTTTGCTCAGATTTGCACATCTTACACTGGTATTTTCAGAAAATGAAAAGAATAGCAAATTTGGTTTCCCACACAGCACATTAAAGTATTTTCACTTCCACTATGATTCAGTCATTACCTGACATATCACAAGCCTTGATATCATCTACATCCCAAAGCTCACTCATCCTGGAGCCTCCATTCATCTCTGTCAAAGAGGGAAGTTGGTGCATACCCAGTACAAAGCCATGTTAAAGAAAGCGCCACCTATAATGCTGAACCCAGGGATCAGTGGCTTAACCTTGAAGCTGAGGTCTTCAGCTCCAGAGGTGTGCCACTGACTTGAACCCGGGACAGACTGGCTTGCTTGCCCAGATGGTGCCATTATTGTTTGCCTCTCATCATTGCTAACTACGTCAGGTGGTAAAGATAAGTCACTGACACGTCTCTGCAAGGAGTCCAAGATTTCTAACGTTCAATGAGGAAAATGGAGGGCCAGACCAGAGGATTACAGACGCACAAGAAAACCAAACGAATTCAATCATCTCAGGGCTGCAGGCAGTCACTGCGGACCTTATAAGAGACGGGGAGACAGGGAGTCAGTGAACCCAGTGACACTGTGATGATCTGCATCAACGATTTGATGAAGCTTTCAATATTACTATTTTATTTGAACAAAAGTCCCTCCTGATTCACTCCTAGTGTTTTCATGTCATGTATTTTGTAACCCCGGAATTTCTGGTTTGTCACCATCCCATTCCTAGTTCAGAGGTGGCACATTTTCCTGATCGTCAATAAGAACCTTTCAACACTACAAAGTACATTCAAATATCCATGTAGCAATTGCTTTTCATGAAGAGATATTTGTTCGTACTTCAGACAACTTTTTGTTTTTGAGATTATTCTTATGGAAATTGAATTGTATGTTCCAATGGTTGAATTTTTTTGAATAATTTCAATAATCGAATAATGTGTGAAACAAATACCCTAATCTCCTAAAGGTATAATAGCATGGCAATGTAAAGCAAGGCTTGTCTCTGCATCATAGCGGATCATAACTTTATTTTTTTCCAATAACCGATTCACTCCTTTTTGTCCATATCAGATCAGCACATCCCTACTTTAGATGTGAAATGTACTTTTAAAGCTATGGCAGTAATGCCTGGAAACACGGCATGCACTTTACACCCGTGGACCTGTTCTACGGCAAGGGAGGAGTGACTAATTTGAGTGGTGTTTTTCCAGTAGCCTAGAATGCTGTACTACCGGTCTTCCCACAAGTAAACACAACAATTTTCTCACTGCCACCCCTAGCAGGTGATCAAGCAGGTGGCAGAGACCAGTGAGGTACAGCGAAGGCTTCTCATGTGCTGATGACGGGCAGTCATTACATGTGTGATGCTCTTGAGGTTCACAGACCACATGTGACAAATTTGATTTTGGAAATTTTAAAAAATGTAGCAATTTATTTGGGTTTGTCCATTTGAATGTACAGTAGCTTTATCAAGAGTCATAAAAATCATTAAGAAGCAGCTGGAGGGGGGCTGGTGGCCGCATGTAGGCTGAAAACATGACATGGTCTCACTCTGCCTCTGCTCTGCTGTATCCATCCTCTACAGTCATTTAGTCCGTGCATCAACCATCTGCGGTTATTCTATGATTATGAATTGTAATGTTGTTTATCAGTGAGTAATGTTTATGAACTGGAAATATATGACTACAGAGATTAGATAGCTAGTCAAAGGAACGTAGTACAATGTCCACTTATATTAACTGCTAAGGGTTTTGAAAATGAGATTAAAGTGACTCCCAGGATCAATAAGCACAATTAGTTCATTGAGTTTGATTTTTTGATTTTCAGCATTATTAGGACATATTTACACTATGGTTACCATTTTACCAGAGTAATTGTTCATACGTAGTAGTGGACAAAAACAGATGATAAAGACTAAGCTTACAAAGCGTCCTGAATACATGAAATATAAATTGAGAAGCAATGACAATACCTGTGATAAAATTAACAAATTGAAATGTATGAATCCGTGTTTCCCGCACTGCAATATGCATGTTTTAGTTGTTCCTTTTGTATCGTGAAAATTCGTATTTCATCTTTACTGTGTGTGGGCGGGTTTTTTAGATGTGATGTTGAAGCTATTTAGGGCTGAACTTAAATTAATTTCGGATGTTGATCTTTTTGAAAAGCCTTTCTCATTTCAATTATTGGTGATATCACATGTTGATTTTAGATTTTCAGAATATGCATCATTCAAATATCTTTTAGACCCTCTAAGTGGCCCCCTTATTCAACTTATTAAATATATTTAGGGCCAAAAAAGCCATGTCCAAATTAATTCTGCAGACTGTGTAAAATACATAGTTACAGTATATCTTTGCAAAACCAGTGGTAATGATGTCTTTTTATGCAATGAGAAATAAAATACAACTGCAAAACCACATTATTCCAGGAATGATATGCTGAGACCTGTGATTTTGATCTGAATTCATCTGCAACAAGATCAAGTCACTAAGTGCTGTCTACATAACGCATTTCTGAAGCAGGTCACTCCTGGAGTATGCATCTGCCCAGGGACCTATAATAAGATAACACATATCATTCCGCAGGATTTACAAAGACATTCAGTTGCAACGTTGCCAAGTTTGTTCACCTGAATGCAGTGGAAGTTTCTTTGGATCGTTCGCCTGCCCACTGGCAGAGCCAAGTCAAAGGGCCTTCTCCAGAGTGTCTGTGGTGCTCTTGGTGTTACTCTGGCTGATGGAGAGACCACGGCCCTGGTGGTGACTGGGATCCTCAGACAGGAAATTGAACATGCTGCGCAAGGAGCGAGTAAGGCTGTCCTTGAAACCACGGCCCAGGCAAACGTACAGCAATGGGTTGAGGCAGCTGTTGAAATACGCCAGGCACAAAGACAGCACTCCGGCCAGCCGCAGATGGGGCAGATTCGGGGAGTTCTGGGGCTCTGCGATCTCCAGGATGTCAACGATGTGAAGAGGCAGCCAGCACGCAATGAAGCAGAGCACCACGGCACAGATGACCCGCCGTGTGCGCTGGGAGCGGGCACTACACGCCTTTCTCATGCTTTGGACTGCCCTGTTGTACACCACCCAGTGGCACATTGCAATGATGACGATAGGGAGCAAGAAGGCCAGGATGAAGCGCAGAATGACAATGGTCCAGGCTGTCTGATGGCTGTATTGAGATGCGCATATCATTTTGTCACCATGGGAATGCTCGGTCGTGAAGATAAAGTGAGGGGTGCTGCTGATCAGCGCCAGGAGCCACACGCCCACACACGCTCCCCGAGCCCACCGAGGTCGCCGCCAGTTCTGGCACCAGACAGGCCGGCTCACCAGGAGCCAGCGATCCACGCTGATGAGCACCAGAAGCAGCACACTACAGTACATGGTGACGTAGAGCAAACTTCTAAGGAGCTTGCAGCCCACCAGGCCAAAAGGCCACTCCTGGTCCTGGGCCAGTGGAACCATCAGTAGGGGTAGGGATAAGCAACAAAGTAGGTCTGCCAGGGCCAGCTGCAGGAACCACAGCGAGTTGACAGAGCTGGGCATACGGAAACCCGTCACCCACACCACCAAGCCATTGCCAGGGACACCAAGCAGGAAGACCAGGCTGTAGCACACCAGGGCAGCCACTTGGTTAGGTCCCAGGGGGGATGGCGGCTCCAGCGGGTCGGAGCAGTTAAATTCTGTGTCATTGGAGGAACACAGAATGTCCAACCAGTCAGAGTCATCCATCTTGTTTGCCAAGGCAAGCAGAGGAATGAAGCTGTCACAAAAATTTGAAAGGGAAACAATAGAAATAGTTAATGCTTGGGAAAATGTGAAATAGCAAGCAGGATCATTTCTGCTTTTAGTGCAAGTATTGCTTATGCTCCAGATCGACTTGTACGTGTGTGTCGTTCCTAAATGTTTTTCTCAATACTCTAACGTGCCATGCCGATTATGTCTGGGACAAAAAAAAAAAAAAAAAAATCAATAGACCATGACACAAACATTGTCGTGTCTTTAGCAAGGAAGGACCCGAAAGCAGGAATAAGACGAAAACAAAAAGGGATCGATTGTCCCAAAACCACACACACTTCAAGGGATCCAAGGAAACCAGGAGACACAGGAGAACAACATCAATGATCAGACGGGGGATCACAGGACTGGGGAGCACTTTTAAACTAGACTAACGAGGGGGCAACGATTAACAGGCATGCCTTATTAGGGCCATGCTGGGGGAAAACAGAGGGGGCAGGTAGGCAGGGCGTGACAGACATATTCAATTGAGCTTAATGGGTCATTGAATTATGTTGATCATTGCCATATGCTGACATCCTAATATGCATTTTTCTTTTGTGTTTTGTTGTGTTTTTGATGTAAGCGATTATTGTTGATTTCTATAGCATTATCACATTAAGTATCGCCTCAGACATTTACATCCGTATGCTATTAACAAACAAAAAATATGTAATTAAAATTAAAAGTCCAATATTTATTGTCCCTAAGAGTTGACTGTGATAGTTAAGCTTTGACTTCAAAGAAATAATCCAAAATCAACGCTAAGTGTGATCACTTGCGCCTGATCAAACTGCTTAAGTGACAGAAGGACCAACAGCCAACACCTGGCCATGTTGAAGGGTGTGAATAAGAAATATTTTTAAAACATTATCAGAGGATGCTTCACATATTGAAAACCCCCAAAATTCAAAATGGGACCTCTATAATTTGGTCCCATTTCCCCGGCTGATTGTACCAGTGAAGAACACCCTCTTTATGTAAGAGACCACCATTTTTCTTCCAAAGTTGACAATATCCAGCTCTTTTAGCTACTTAATCTATATTTTTTACCAAAGTTCAATTTAGGAGAATGCATGAGTTTGCAATATTTATAATTAACGTGACCATAGAATGAGGAATAAAACTGAGTTGCATTTTCCTATATAAAGGAAATTGTACTTTCTATTTTGCTCAATGTAAAAAAATTAACAGTCATAATGAAGCCACAGAACACAGAATTTTACATTTAAATCAAGTTTTTAATTTTAGACGATGTAGACAAATTCTGCATAGAATTAATAATTACTTTTCAAAATAACAAACCATGAACAAGGAATAAAACTGAACATACCTTCAGGGAACAACAACAAAGGAACAGATAGTTGGTAGCCCTGTCGTTGTGTGTGAGATGTACATGAATGTCTTATATCTCGTTATATCTTAGTGTGGACAAGATATTTCCCCTACTCCACTTCCCACAGACATTGCACAATATGACACGTGACTGTTGGCTTATACCATTACCCCATCTACAACTGCTTTCTGTATATGGAGTACAGTTGGCCAGACAAGCCTTCGAGATAAAAGGGTGTCATGGCCAAGTGGTTTGGTACTTCACATCTCCCAGTCTGACCGCATGATTCCAACTGCCATTTTTGAGTGTTCTTGTGCATTCATACAGTTTTATCTGGTTTCCTTTATGATCAAAAGAAATGTTGTTAGGGGAGTTGATGTTTCTGATCTCCTTTTGGTGTGTCAGGGTGCCCCCTGTACTGCACTTGGTGTTTCCTGGAATAGGCCCCAGGCGCATTATGACCCTTCGTTAGGTGGATGGATTTTAATTTATACCTGATGTGAAAGCACTTGAGCCTCACACCTCTAGAACTGAGGCAAACCCTGACGTGTTTGTCTGTGTTTACATGTTCTCCTTGTGTTTTGCCTGGACATGAAAGTTAATTGAATGGACATAAAACTTACATTTACGTCATTTATAATACATTTGCATTTACAGGATTATAATAAGCTGTGATTTAACTGGCTGATGGAGTCAGCCAGTCTAGCCATAGAACGTTAATCTCTCTTTTAAGTTGCTGATGGAATTTTTCTTCTGCAAAACAACTTCCTGTTTTGTGTCTTAATGTGATCTCTGTTGCAATCTGTTATACTGAGTGTGCAAAAATTGCAGATTCAGGATGGAAACTGTAATAGTTAATGTGCACGTGAACTGAAATTTAACTGGGAGTAGCTCCTCTGTTTTGCTGGGCTAAGATATTAATAGAATACGGGTAAGAAAACGTGTGATACAGGAAGAAAAATGCAATGAATGTATTGCAGGCAAGACTGGCATCTTAAATGTGAAACATCTAGAGATGTGTTTATAATGGTCTCTCCGGCTTATCTGAGTTTAACTTACATCCTCAGGAAAAATACCTCGCTATTCTGCATAGAGTTTTACCATCAAAAACGAATGTGAAAGGTAGTAATAAAGTGCTGATGTCGCCGTAAGCCCAGTTCATACTTTACTTTTCCGCCCCCCGTCCCACCAGACCAGCACAGGGCACACGTCCTCGCGGTCTGAATGAAGCTTAAGAGAAAGAGGAAGCACACAATAACACAAAGTGAAAGAGATGACATGAGTGTTGGCTGATCTCTCTCCATGAGTTCACATCCGAATGCACCGCACTAATCTAGTCACATGGACCTCTTCAGTCTCTCTGTCTTCTTCATGCTCATTTTCATCCTTCCTTCAGCCCACAGCGTTGGGCGGTGGAGTGCACTTCGCCATCAAGTTGTCACCCTCTTCAAAGTCCGCATCTTCGGGGGGCCGGCGGGCTTCCCTGCTCTCTACGTCACTCCTCCTTTCAGGTGATAAGCTTGGAGGTCCCACTGTGACTGGCTTCAGGGGTCCAGGAAGACCTGAGCACAGGGAGAAGCGGCAGAAGTAAAGCAGGACGAGCAAACAAAGGGGATGAAACAGAAAGCAATTAAAACTGGAAGAAAGACAGGAATCACCAGCCTGGAAGAACGTGTCTGTGGCAAGACCTTTTTGATTGCCTATAGGCAGCTATTTAACGAGTGCTCTGGGGCTCGAGCGCTCATGGCGATGGTGTGGCACTCACAGGGTAATCTCAGAATTAATGTGTAAATACACCAACCAGTCAGCAATCTGGAATCAACACAGCACACAAACTAAGTTCTAGAATGGCAAACAGCACAGTATTGGCAGCCCTAAATATTTTTGCATTGCTCTCTTTCCCCCGGCACACACGGTTTTCTCCTCACCACCCCACTTGTCGCCACACTGCTCCCAGAGTCCTGGCATTTTAGGCACCGGAGGTCCATAATGAAATGCTTTCAACCAGAAAATAAATTTCTTTCTCCTTCCCCCATTCACCTTGTTTGTTTGTCGCCCACCACCTACCCGCACACCCCTGGCAGACAATTTTAATTTAACCATGTACGCAGCAAAAATACGATTTTGATCAAAATGTCCGTTAGAAGCCAGGATGGTGACAATCCCTGACAGGGGACAATAGAAGGAATAAGAAAATAGTGAAGCTTTCTGTTGTGCATCACTGGGCTAATTTGGATGTGCAAAGGAGTGCGTTACAAGCAAAAAGAAAAAAAACTAACATCTTCATTTTGATCATGTCCACTTTTAGCAAAAGTTGTGAAATTGTCGATGCAATACCATCCTTGCTTGTGCAGTTTCCAGTCAAGGCCTGAAACCCTTACCTGAAAAGGCAGTCGGCCACTTTTTTGCTGAAACAGCACTCCATTCTTTCCATTGCAGAATCACCGCGATGTCGCAACAGAGAAAACCAAAAGTGAGAAAGGCAGGGGAAGGGCTGGTACAGCACTGTATCTATAAACGGAAGGAGGGAAGAGGAGACGCCAGAAAGAGAGTGTGATAAAAAAAGAGGGGGAAAGGGGGAGAACCTGGGCAGGCAACAAACAAGGTAGTGAGCAGACAGTTTAGAAATAAACACTGAAGGTCAATAAAGAAACGTGTAAAAGCAGAGAGGGAGGAAATCTACCATTAGAGGGAGAGATATTGAGGGTGGCAAGGGTGGATCCTGCACAAAGGGGTTGTAAAATGAAGCGGCAGAGTCTGGCTAGGAGCTGGGGTAGGGTGCAGATCACTCATGGTTCACCACATGTCATCAGAACTGGGGTCACACGGAATGGAAGGTGTTATTCTTTCCAGCAGGGAAGTTGTGGGAAAAAGTGTAGAAGGTACTGAAAGGGAGAGTGGAGAACAGCAGGGTACATCAGGAAAAGTAACAAAATGAAGACTAACAAAGACGTTGGCCACCGAGGGGCAAACGTGTTAACAAGCTTTAGGTAGAGAGAACATGAAAGAGAGAGAGGTTGAGTGAGGGAATGGGAGACATAGAAACAGAGAGACCAAAAAAGGACAGAAGTCATATCAGGAATCACAGAAGGCCTGACAGACACTGCGTAATAAACAGAGGCACAGGGAGAGAACAAGCAACAGAAGCAAGGAAAGGTGTGCAAGAGTCCAGCCAGCCTGCTTGAAGAAGAGCTAGAAAGAAGACGAGAGAGTACACAGTAAATGAGGAAGAGTAGAGGCTATGAGCAGACCTGAGTGACAGAGAACCTAGGCACAGAGTGAGGAGACGAGACCAGCGCTTCCTGAGGTTTACACGAGACTGGGGGTCACCATGTCGGCAGGCTCCAACCTCGGAGAGCTGAAGGTACCTGGGGAGGTGCCACTTTCTGGGCCGGTGGGGCTGCAGACCTTGCAGGACCTGCTGGTGGGTGTGTACCAGGAATTACAGTCTTCACCCATGGCAAGGGAGAAGTATATCTCAGGCTTCCTCCAGTGGGGTCAGTGCTCCCTCTAATGTCACATTTCTCATACAACACAGGTCCTCAGCTACGTGAAGTTCTGTGATTACGATTCGGTGTGGTCTTCAGAATGTACTTTTCTGTGTTTGTTGGCAGAGAAGCACAGGAGCACAAAATATGTTTATGGGTGACAGAAGAGAAGTGAGCAGCAAGTCTGAATATTGTGGTTCAAGTCCATTTCAATTAAATGTACCCAAATAATACGAATTGGTGAAGTATTTTAATCTATTACATGTATATAATGTATGATATACCTGTGGAAGCATGGAGGTGTTTAGGAGAGATGGCAGTGGAGTTTCTAACCAGATTGGTTAATGCAGTCTTGGAAAGTGAGAGGATGCCTGAGGAGTGGAGAAGAAGTGTACTAGTACCGATTTTTAAGAATAAGGGTGATGTGCAGAGCTGTAGTGACTACAGAGGGATAAAAGTGATTAGCCACAGCATGAAGTAATGGGAGAGAGTAGTGGAAGCTAGGCTAAGAAGGGAGGTGATGATTAGTGAGCAGCAGTATGGTTTCATGCTGGGAA
>JAACJT020000031.1:9292822-9305321 GCA_009936485.2 Gymnarchus niloticus | reverse complement strand
CGCACCCCGTCACTTCCCTGTCTCAGCATGAATGAAGTAAGTGTCGTGAAAGAGGGCTGGCTGCATAAACGAGGTGAGGAAGATTCCTCTGGTTGTCAGTGTTACTTCCAGGCTGTAATCCACAGAGATGCCAGGGCCATGAGCTTCCTGCTAATTCGCGTTGTTTGTATGCAGGTGAGTACATTAAGACATGGAGGCCTCGCTATTTCATTCTGAAGAGCGATGGTTCCTTCATTGGCTACAAAGAGAAACCGGAAACATCGGACCTCATCCTGCCCCCTCTCAACAACTTTTCTGTGGCAGGTCTGTCTCTGCGGGGCATGGGGAGGCACTAGGGCACATCAAGGGCTTTTCTGCATTTTCTTTCAGGTAAATATGACTGAATTCCCTTTCCTCCTTCTCTTAAACCCCATCCTGCTCCAGAATGCCAGCTGATGAAGACGGAGAGGCCTCGGCCCAATACCTTTGTCATCCGCTGTCTACAGTGGACCACCGTCATTGAGCGTACCTTCCATGTGGATACCAATGAGGAGAGGTGAGCTGGGGCCAGAGCTCCTCAGTGATAATGGTCTGCTGGTCTCAGGGCATGGTGACTTTGGAAAGCAGGATTGCAGGCTTGGCCAGTAAGCCTGAATACCACTCTGCTGCTCTTCGGTTGAACAGTGCATCAGTCTGAAAAGTCAGAGTCTCACCAAAGATGAGGCTTTCAGAACCCTGCAGGTTCAGCTGGTATCACCTTCACATCCATCAAGTATGAGGGTGATGTCTTTATATCTGGGTCTCCACCCTTAAAATCTCTCTCTCCACCAATATTTTTTTGTCCAAAACTTGGTGTACCTGCCCCAGACTGTCCTTTAATTCCCCCCTTTATGCTCTCAGGGAGGAGTGGATGCGGGCCATCCAAGCGGTGGCCAATGGCCTGAAGACACAGGAGGAAGAGGAGCCAATGGACATCAAGCTTGGCTCCCCCAGTGACTGCAGTGGAATGGAGGAGATGGAAGTCTCCATGTCCAAGTCTCGATCCAAAGTGGTCCGTTTCCACAGAACCTGTAAAACTCCAACATCTGTCCGAGTGCTTTTTGCCAAGCAGCACCCGTCAGCTTGGCCGCCATCAGTCACATGACCACTGTTATTAACGTGTCCTTCTCTTACCTCGTGCCTGCATTGCAGACGATGAGTGACTTTGACTACCTTAAGCTGCTGGGAAAGGGGACCTTTGGGAAAGTGATTCTGGTCAAGGAAAAAGCCACAGGGATGTACTACGCAATGAAGATTCTACGCAAGGAAGTCATTATTGCAAAGGTTGGCACTTTGCATTTGCCATTTTTGCATAAGGTATTGTCTTTCGTTGAGGGTGACTTGGATAGGATGTACCTTCAGGATGTATGGTCTTGAATCAGGTTAGGCTGATTGGATGAGCGTTTTCTAGTTCTTTAGGGTTGGCTAGGACGATGATTTAAGATGTCAGAAGTTCTTTGGCTTCTGTTTGAATCACAATCAGTTTTATTAGCCAAGTATGCACATGTCTGAAGAATTTGACTTGTTGCAAGTATGGAACAAAGAGTAAGGGGAGGGGAGGGGATAGAATTATTGAAATGTTAGGATCCCATTATAAATATGGAAGGGGAACAGAATGCAAAGTCAAGTACACATTTGCAATAGTCCAGAGGTAAGTAGAGTCCAAACCCAAACTCTCTTCCTGAAAACCTGAGATTTTTTGCTAGTCTTTTCTTTTGTGCTTTTTAATTTTAAAGTCTTCCATACTTTTTAATCTAATTTAAAATTTGACTTTTTCTCAAATTTTTTTTAAATTTTTCTACTTTTTAAAATGCCTGCAAAGCACTTTGTAAACCCTGTGGTTGAAACAGTGCTGTATAAATAAAAATTGATTGATTGATTGAGTCCAGTTTCAAGAGTTGGGTAGTGCATCTGCTCTGGGAGAGAAGCTGTATTTTCGGTTCGGAATGGTGCAGATCTGCTGAAAAGTCGTGTGTCTTCCAGGATGAAGTGGCTCACACGGTGACTGAGAGCAGGGTCCTGCAGAACACAAGACATCCCTTCCTCACTGTGAGTACATGCTGTGATTATGACTTCAGCGCCACCCCGCCCAGTCTCATTTCTGCTGCATGTCTGTCATCTGAGACTTGATGGTGACAGGTGACGGTTGCTTATTTTGTCCCCAACCTTAGACACTCAAGTATGCTTTTCAAACACACGATCGACTGTGTTTCGTCATGGAGTATGCCAATGGAGGAGAGGTGAGTGCACCCCCTTTGAGGCGCTCAGGCCTACAAGCAAGCTGGAGTTCTAGCAAGTTTGATGGCAGTAACATTGGTGGCCATCGCTGTCTCCAGCTCTTCTTCCACCTGTCTCGGGAGCGTGTGTTCACCGAGGACCGAGCCCGTTTTTATGGTGCCGAGATTGTATCTGCCCTGGAGTACCTGCATTCACGCAACGTTGTTTACAGGGACCTGAAGGTGAGCCACCTCATCAGGACAACAGAAAGACGTACTTTAATATCAATATGCGTCATCTTGCATCTTCAGTGTTGTAAGTCTCTATAGCACTGGACCTGTACGATGATTTTTGTAGTGGGGACACAATGAGCTTTTAGTGCAGAGTAGACTGAGCGATAGCTATTAGCCAGTGTGGCGTGCAGAGGGTTGAGCCAATCCGTGACTGACGATGATCAATAGTCCCACCCACTGTTGTTTTTTTAAAGCCTCTTTTTGTACCTGCACCCAAAAAGGGCTGGAGGGGGAAGCTTCGCGAGAGTGAGGGTGAAGTAGAGGTGACTTTGTGATTCACGCCTCTCCCAGCGCATCTCATTTTTCTCTCATCAATTTAAGCTGGAGAACCTCATGTTGGACAAGGATGGCCACATTAAAATCACAGATTTTGGCCTGTGCAAGGAGGGTATTACAGATGGGGCCACCATGAAGACGTTCTGCGGCACTCCAGAGTACCTGGCACCAGAGGTACTGGCCTGACAGATGTGTTTCTGCTTGGTTGTAGTGCTACGCCACAGTTGGCTAGAGTCGAGTTTGGGACTTGGGTCAGTTTTGACCCACAAGCTTTCCATTATATCGTGGCTGTTGGTCAGGTTTGAGATCGCCATCACCATCCCTCATTTGCTTTATTTTTTTGTGAAATTCTACTACTTTTTCAGATGGTATTGCTTGTTTGCATTACTTAGTGCAGTGTTAACTGATTTCATAGGAGGCATACGAGTTAGCATCTCATTCTCTTTACATTTGAATTTCAATATTGATGCAGTTTTGTTTATGCAGAATGAGAACACGATAGCATTAAAATCTGCTGAAGGACGTTGTGTGTGTCACTCCACCCCCTCCTCCAATGTGACGTTTCCTACTTGCTGTAGAACAAAGTTTCCTATGAGAATCAGTAGTTCTTACATAAGAAAGGAATGCGTCTCAGTCAGAATCCAATAGCACTTCTGTAGGTGCTGTGATTGTTTCATTTCACAGGCTTTTGTGGCATACAGAAGTTTCTAAAGTGTTGCAACATGCAAGAGATGCATTACTGCAGTGGGTGAAAGAGACAGGTACACAAAGTCAAATGTACAGCACATTTAAAGCATTTGCCCCCCCCCCAGGTGCTGGAGGACAATGACTACGGCCGAGCAGTGGACTGGTGGGGCCTAGGTGTCGTCATGTATGAGATGATGTGTGGCCGCCTGCCCTTCTACAACCAGGACCACGAGCGACTCTTCGAACAGATCCTCATGGAAGAGATCCGTTTTCCCAGGAATCTGTCTCCTGAGGCTCGGGCGCTGCTGGCTGGTCTGCTAAAGAAGGACCCCAAGCAGAGGTGTGACACCAGAAACAGAGGGGATTTTAGTTACCTGGTTTGGGGGGGGTAGTTAAAACAGCCACAATATTAGTAATGTTTAAGCATTGAGCTTAAGTCTGGGGGTGGTAGTGACTGTGATTTACTTGGCAGACTTGGTGGCAGCCCTGATGATGCAAAAGAAGTGATGACCCATAAGTTCTTCATATCTATCAATTGGCAAGATGTCCTACAGAAGAAGGTAAGTGGAGCGCATGGCTCACACAGGTCATGTAGGGCCACAAAAAGGGCTTGTTGTTCCTAAAGTGCTCACATGGTGATCTCCTGCCTCTCTCAGCTCATCCCTCCCTTCAAGCCCCAGGTGACATCAGACACAGACACACGCTACTTTGACGATGAGTTCACAGCACAGACAATCACTGTCACACCCCCAGATCAGTGTAAGTACATCTACTGGGTAGCCGTAATCTTCTCTCTTGTTCATTTGGTGTCTTTAATGTTGTACAAAAGATGTGAACGTTTGATGTGAACCGTGGCAATGACGGATGTATTGTGGTGGTCACTAAGGCAGCATGTGATGTCACCGACCCCCGTGTATTTTCCAGATGATACCCTGGACGGTGAAGACCCAGATCAACGCACACACTTTCCCCAGTTCTCCTACTCTGCCAGCATACGGGAGTGATCTTCTGACAAATACACGTGCACTTATGGTTATGCAATAAAAAAATGTAAAAAAAAAAAAATTGGAAACTCATTGATCCAGATGCGCCCGATAGACGAGTTACTGGCCGAAAATAGCAGCATGAACCCAGCACCTGGACCGGGAGCCCCCTCTTGGACCTGGTCCGTCTACTCACATGGCATCGCACAACCTGCTCCATAGCAGCTGGGCTTTAGCAGGCATGACTGGTGGGGCTTGCCCCCCTCTCCAGAGACCGCCAGAGGAAATATCCCTTGTTAAGGAAAAATATTTTTACATCTTTAAAAAACTTTTTTTAGTTCTGCATGGGAGGGGAATTTTCCACCTCTCCCTGTTGTTCTGGTTGCTGAGGTTCAAGCCATATTTCTGCGATTTTTACAAGTGCTCTTTCTGGAAGTAGCTATTAGCAATACTGTTGAACTGCAAATGGAGTCTGGAATGTAACCATCTTCTTTTGTGTGTTCGTGTGTGAGGGTGGTTCTCTAAATGTACACGTGGTGGACACCACATGATAAAAGGGAAGAACAAAATGTGAAAGAACAGTTCTGAGACCACCCATCAGAATAATTGTAATAAATGATTAATGAAATGTTTCAAATGCATCTTCCACCTGTGAAGCTTAGGCAAGGAGAAGATAATGGTAGTTTGAATAGTTTCTGTAGAATAAAAATTTTAAAACCTGGGATATTTTAGTGTAATTGTTACTCATCTGCATGTTTGGTAATCATGGGTTCAGATATTTGAAAGTCTAAAATGTACATGTGAGGCTTATAACATGTTTTACAGTTTAATTTGTACAACTGAAAGTGTGATGTGTTGAAATGTTGGACTGGCTACTCAGGTGCTGTCTCAAAACTCAAGTCAGTGTTTGGAGAGGTCGTCTTCTATTAAATTTTGCCTTTCTTTGACCTTTAAAAAAAATACGAGAAGGGCTTTCTCTTCAGATGGCCATGAAACATCAGCACAGCTCCTATTCCTTCCCCTTTTTCTGTCTTTATTGATCAAGGTGGGTGTTCATGAATCACCTTGAATTGCTCACTTCAACCTTAAGTGTGAGGACGACTTCCATGTCCACTGGAGCCTTAAAAACATAGAATTTCACGCACTTCATCCATCTGACATACTGGAAAATCGCTGGTGATGAACAATAGACGCCAGGCAGGTATGCAGTAACACTAAAGAAAGTGAGCAGGACTTCAAGTTAAGGAGCTTCATGCCAGTTTCATAGCAGTCAGAAGCGAACGAAGCTGGCGTGACGTTACACGCTGACGGAATGGACCTAGAAAGGATTCGCCAAGCAATTATTACATTTTAGGGAAGTGTGTGTCGTGGAGGGCCGAAAGAATTAAAAAATAAAGCAAGACGGGTTATCTGACAGGACTCTGATGAAGAGGAGTCTCCAGGCTCTTCGTTTAAGCCGAGACAGACCCTCATTCCCAAGTCGGGGTTCGTTTTCGGTTTAGAGACACTTTAACCCAGAATGAAGCTCCTGATTGCCGCCGTCACGCACACCTGCCACTTGATCCTGTGATCTTGTGTGATCTCTGTCGATCTTATTAGGCACCGCTACACTTTAGCGCTCGACGCTGAAGCTGAAGCTGAAGCTGAAGCCACTTCGCCTCCTCCGTTAAGAATCGCCATGGCCCAGACCGGCTTCTGCGATTCCAGGCCAGCGGACCTACACAAGAAGGTGAGGCGTCCGCTGGTGGAAGAAGACTACCTACACACCCCTCGGCGCCAGATAAGATACACTAATGACTGACTGCAGGTCTTACACACCCCTCGGCGCCAGATAAGATACACTAATGACCGACTGCAGGTCTTACACACCCCTCGGCGCCAGATAAGATACACTAATGACCGACTGCAGGTCTTACACACCTCTCGGCGCCAGATAAGACACACTAATGACCGACTGCAGGTCTTACACACCCCTCGGCGCCAGATAAGACACACTAATGACCGACTGCAGGTCTTACACACCCCTCGGCGCCAGATAAGACACACTAATGACTGACTGCAGGTTTCTTGTGTAAAGGACTGAATTACTTCAGCACCGAGATGAACCCCTAGCCAGTGTCAGCAGGACACTGATGATTTGCCAGGGGATATTTCTAAAATGGACTGGGTTTATGGATGAAATGGGAAATACCCCTGGGATTATAAGCGCCAGCTGGTAGCATTAAAACATGCTGTGTTGTAAGGGTTGCTAAAGGAATGAAATTCCCCTTTTATTTGGCTTTTCCTTTATTGTTTGTGGTATACTTTTCTCTTTAATGAACCCGGTGTGTTGAATGGTTCCTGGAGTTATATCCCCCCTTCTTTATTTAACTGGCATGATGCGCAAAGCATTGCAATATGTGTGTTTGGCCATGACACTGGACACGTCGATGCTCATTCAACCTAGAATTTAATGTCCCTCTGCCAAAAAAAATAAAACGGGCCTACCAAAAGTGTATATAGGCCTGCCTCTAACTACTTGTAAGTTGATCTTGCTGTGTATAAGTAAGACCAGGACAATATGCTGGCATAAAGTGTGTGTGTTTAGTGGTTTTGTTTGATGGTGAAGTTTACAATCCATGCTTGAGAGAAAAGGGAGTGTGACATGAATGGCCTGCACTGTATTTAGACGGAGGATAAGCGTGCTCCACTGCGGACCTGGGCCAATGCCTGTATCCCCAAGGAGCCCAGGGGGCGGCTTTGCAAGACTGAACCAGAGCGCAGATGGGTAGGTGTGCTGCCGTAACACGCTGCTCTGTCCTCTACTTCCTTGGTGTGTGTCTTGCTGCATTTATGTCTTACCACGTTCTGCCTCCTCCAGGTCAGGAGGTTGCCGTTGACTGCAGAAGATGGAATTATTATGGATTATGTTGAACAAGATGATGCCACACACACAGGTTCTGTACAGATGGTTGTCTCTCTACAACTTGCCCTCCCAATATTCCTGCAACATTTAAATGCTTTTTGAAAAAGCACTGTAGTGCTTCCTACAGAAACTTTGGTGTGACTTCCTCAAATGTTTGTAGCTGTGTGGTTAAGGTATATCTCTCTCATGACTGCATTGACTATAGTATACTCGTCACCTGACTTGTCTCCCATCAGCATGGATGATGCACATTGCATGTTGTACTTTTAATTTGTCAGACAGTGCATGTTGGTTGTAAGACGCTTCCTGCTGCATTGCTGTAGCCTTCATTCGGTGCATTTAAACATACTTCAGTAACCATGCATGCCAAGACTAACAGAAGAAAGTTGTGGAATTTCTGTTGCGGTGAACCGTCAGTTGTTCTGGAACCCACTGTATAGATGGTCGGGAAGATGCAGCCTTGTTGCTTTGTCTGCATGGCTTACACAATCTTCAAGTACTAGTGCCAAGCTTGTTGCATCGAGAGCTGGAGTTGGCCATGGAAAAGTTGGGTCTCATCTATGACTGCACATATGCCTGGGATGTCTTCTCAGACATGATGGTAAGGGCATTTACCATTGAAGTTCAAGGTCTGTAATATATTCTTGCGTATACCAGTTGAAACCAAGATTCAATAAGGCACCCACAACATATGGATTCTCATTCTGGTATTCTTAACGATCAGATTGGTTTCTCGTTTTGTTATTGCGGCCAACCTCTCTTCAAGATAAGCCAGTTGCGGTATAGCTTTCCAAGTGCTGAACTTCCCAAACCCTTTACTGAAGCCACTCGTGCCATTCTGGTGGACTGGCTTATTCAGGTTCATGTGAGTACTGTTGCTCTAACCTCAGGTCTCCCAAAAATAAAATGGGGGCCCACTCGACTCTTCTGAAGGGCTTGAGTTGCTCATGATGTCCTGCTTTTTTTTTCCCCCTTAAAGGATGTCTTCCATTTCTCAGAAGAGACTCTCTATCTTGCAATCTACTTGCTGAACCGGGCATTGCGCCAGATTAAGGTGTCCATTTCCAACCTACAGTTACTCGGAATAGTTTGTCTTTTCCTGGCTGCCAAGAAGGAAGAGTGCTTGTTACCAGAGGTATACCTAACCTTGTTTCAAGGCTACTCATTGTAACTTTTTCCACCAAAAACTGAATTTAAAGCCTGACTGTTTTTAAGGTGCCTGTTTTGTCCCACCAGATATCTGAGCTCTGCTATCTGATGGAAAACAGCTATAGCAAGCGGCAACTTCTCCGCATGGAACGCAAAGTTCTCTGTGAGCTCAGATTTGAGCTTTCGCACTGCCCACCCCTGCACTTCCTGTTACTCTTAGCCACCATTGCCCGCTGCAGCGACAAGGTTAGAGACCTGCTTCTTGGTCCACACCCTGCCAGTCTTTGGTACCAACTTCCTGTCCATTTCCAGGTAGTGTGGATGGCCCGATACCTCCTAGAGCTTTCCTTGCTAGAGGGCCAATGTGCTGTGTTCCAGCCAGCAGAGCTGGCCAGTGCTGCCCTCTGCCTTGCTCGCCAGGTACTTCAGGAGCCCCCCACTCCTGAGGGTGAGACAGCCTGGTGCATTGCTGCCAGGCTTCTCACTTGCAGGTGAGGACCACTGCAGAACCATACAAGTTTTGACAGACTTTTATTCCAGTGCTGTATAGTTTAGACACCAGGAGCAGAGAGTAGCTCTAAAATTAACCTCTGACTCATTGAAGATCTGTGATCACCACCATGTAGTAACTAAAATAATCCTTAAAGAATCTCTTGTAGTCTACATACTGCGGTGGGATCTACTACAGCATGTGCAGTTTGTGGTGTTTCCTCCCATAGTTCTGACATGTAGTTGGGTTAATTGGTGCCTCTAAATTCCTGTGGTGAGAGTTGCCGTTCCATTTGGGGTGTGCCCGCCCCCATAATCCTGACCAGGATAAATGGCTGGACTGTCGATATTTAAGCTTTTGACCTATTGGTGGGCTTTAAAGGCAGAAGATGGCTCTTGTGTAATCTACTTGCTCTTCACTTAGCAATACTGCTACAAGGCATTGTCATGACTGTTTTGATTGATCTCTGCACGTTGACTTGTCGTATCCAAGACCACCAATTCTGTACATGTACTATTGGTTTAACACCTAGTACCCTCCTTCTTAACCCCTCGGCAGTGAGTCCACTCTCCAGAGGATTATGCAGGTCCTTGCAGTAGCAGCAGCAAGGGCACAAGGGCGGGAGACCCGTGCGTCGTTTTTGAAATTCTCCACTGTTGAGACCTTGCATGTCAGCAGTCACCCTTCCCTGCTGGGAGCCCCACGACTGCTGGGGCTTCCCTGCCCTCAGACACGAGCCCAGATGCGGGAAGGAACTCTGTAAAGCAGGGAATGGAAGCTGTTTCACACATGGGAGTGGACCTAATCCTGTGGCACGGTCTCAAACCCAGGAGCATGTGGGTCATCGTGAACCCCTGGAGGAAGTGACCAATGGAGGCAGGAAATCTTGAGTGGTTGCTAGCGGATCCCTTCTGCACGATGACACTTCTGAATATTTTTGAGTGAGCTGCAGTACAAGTCTTGGATATGCTGCCCCAGGGTTTTTGATCCCTGTGCAGGAGTTTTCCATCATACTTCAATCCAAAAAGGAAGAAAGTTTTACTCAATTGCAATGATTTTCGGGAGGGGGGGGGTGGATGTCTTTTTGAATGTTTACCTTGGATTCAAAAAAGTGATCATACTATTCGAATGTTTTCTTAATGGGCTAGCAAGAAACCAGTGTTGTATTAAAGCACTTTGACACTTGGTTTTTAAGTGTTTCCATGTCAAAAAAAAAAAATCTTATTTTTTTTGTAAGGGAAGTTTTAAAACCAAAATCTGCAAATCATTAAAATTGAACTTTGCAATATACCATTGTTTTTATTGTAAAGCTTTCTATGCTTTGCGGTCTGACAAATCATGGAAATGTGTTTTGTCTCGCCGGAGATCCGTGGAGTCCGATGACGTTATCCTAAAACGACTGGGGGGGGCTCTGACGTCAGGGGAAGGCTACAGTCCGCTCACTGAACACGTGCGCTGCCCCTCTGCTCACACGTGCCAACACTCCGGCTCCGCCCATTGGCTGAGCGCCACACGCTGACGTAAAACAGCTGACGAGGCTTTCAATGGCGGGAGGAGGCGGCCGGAAACGCGTCATGACAAATGCCGCCGTTCTCGGAATATCACCTGAGCGAGCGAGCGAGCGAGGCAGGCCCCGTCATCTAATAAGAGCTTTCAAAAACGTGCTGCATTAATGTGTTTAAAAGCGAAACTTCGGGGCTTGTTGCAATTGTATTGTGACTCTAGTGTTGTAGCGTAACGTTTGATTTGATGCTGGATCGCTTTCTGACATTATCCAGATTAGTCTGTATTTAAAGCACTCGGTCGGATCGAATTATTTCCAGTTTAAACTACTGTATCCTAGGGCCTCACCAAAACGGCCCCGCCCTCCTTACCGGTGGCTCCTCCCTCTTGGTCCCGCTCACGTGGCTGTCCTCCCATCGTCGTGACTCCTTCCGCTGATTGGCTGTCGCCTTGACAGCGTGACGTCACTCCCATTGGGGCGGGATTAGGAGGAATCCGCAGACTCCAACGGGCGGTCGAAGATGTCGGTCACCGCAGGGGGCTGGATTCCTCGAGTGGGCGTTCCCCCACGTGCCAGTGTCTGGTTTGGAGCCGCGTCCGTCGCGGGGATGCTCTGGTGACGTCAGGAAGGAGGATTTGAAAAGGTAAGATCATGTTTCATAAGCACGGGTATGAATATGAAATATTCGTATTCACTTGGGTTCTTTTGGAAGGAGACATGCGAAGACAGTTCCTTGATAGGGCCGGTGTGGAAGGGCTGGGGAAGAAGTCAGCTGAAATCATCAAACTAGCTGTAGATGCGTTTCTCACATACGTACATATGTCACATGTACAAATGGCACTTGTACTAAATTTCTTGTTGTTTAATGGCTAGCATGACAAAAGATTATTATAACTCATTATTTAAAATCAGTTTATAGGCTGGTGAACCAAAAGATCATGTTCTGAGACTTGACAGGTTTTTTTCTAGTAGTTTTATTTATCACTTGTATCCTTTAAAGCTTAATGAATCTTGATTGTTATTATCTTTATCCTAATTTAGTGTTCTGTTTGTTATGAGGGGTGATTCCTGCCATTATTAATATGGGGGGGTGATTCTTGCCTTTATTAATAGGGGGGGTGATTCCTGCCTTTATTAATATGGGGGGGTGATTCCTGCCTTTATTAATATGGGAGGGTGATTCCTGCCTTTATTAATAAAGGGGGGGTGACTCCTGCCTTTATTAATAAAGGGGGGGTGACTCCTGCCTTTATTAATATGGGGGGGGGTGATTCCTGCCTTTCTTAATAAGGGGGGTGACTCCTGCCTTTCTTAATAAAGGGGGGGTGATCTGCCTTTCTTAATAAGGGGGGTGACTCCTGCCTTTATTAATATGGGGGGTGATTCCTGCCTTTATTAAGATGCACATTCGGAATGGGGACGCGCACGCGGAACATGCGCATTCGGCATGAAGATCCGCTTTCGGAAGGTTCGCATTTGTATACCGGGTTGCTATGGATACTGAAGGCAGCCCAAAGTTCATCGCGCGCGTTAATGCGCGTGTTCCGCGTGCACGTCTTCCTTCCGAACGCGCGTCTTAATAATGGCGGGAATCATGTGATTTCGTGTTTATGTCTCGGTATTTGCTGTAACACCGTTTGACTGGTAGCACCTTTATATCGGTACGGGGGGTCCCGTGTGGCGTTTTGACTTGTGTCGTCGTAATTCTTCATTAACGTCCAGGTGGTGTTACATGATGGTGTGGATCATTTCATCTGGTGTCTTCAGTGATTTTGACCTTGAATGATGTTTGATTTAAGCTTGGCTTAAACTGTAGGCTACTACATCTTAAGATGTTTTTATGTATAAAACATATGAATTTATGTTTTATGTATGTGTCATGCGTGCTGTGTGTATAAAGCCTGTGTTTGTGTATTGCAAAAAGTGCCATGTTCAGTTGCAAATTGGGTGCAAAGGAGAAAATGTGTTTATAGTTTT
>JAACJT020000031.1:9252936-9263541 GCA_009936485.2 Gymnarchus niloticus | reverse complement strand
TTTCCTAAGGTCTCTGTAAGCTCGACTAAGCAGGTGTGTTTTAAGCCTAGACTTAAACATAGAGAGTGAGCCAGAGTTCTTCACTGCTGCTGGAAGTCCATTCCACAGCTGCAGAGCTCTGTAAGAGAATACCGTATCTGTATCTATGTACCCCTCACAGCGGACTGCGGTGGAACCCTGGTGCTGGTGAGCCAGGATGGTATCCAGCGCCCCCCCCTGCACTTCCCACCTGGAGGCCACCTGCTGGCATTCCTGTCCTGTTTGGAAAATGGCTTGCTCCCTCGAGGCCAGCTGGAGCCGCCTCTGTGGTCACAGAGGGGCAAGGTCAGGCTCAAACTGGGTGCCCCGTCTCGTGCTGGATGGCTATGGGTGTGTGGTTCCTCTTTGTCTGTGTGAGTGTGACGAGCCTGGCCCCTGGGGCCCTGCAGATCCTGGAGGCCCTGAGGCAGATGGTCTATTGTGAAGACAAAATTGTGGATCCGTTAGGCATGCCAGGTCACTGATGGGCGGTATGGGTCGGTACTTCAGACGGGGTCAACATGTATGAAAGGAGACGTGATGATTCCAGTGATCGGGGAGTAGGGGGTCTGGTGGTTGCCTCGGCATGCAGATTCTCTGGAGTTTGTTCTGCCTTTTTTTTCTTGTTTCTCTTGGATGTCCCCCCCATCTTTGTTTTTCCTCACCTCTGGTTCTGTCTGTGCTGAACGCTGATCCTTCATCTTCCCTAAGGAAAATCATTCCCAGCTCGTAACAAATTTCACAGCAGGAAATCTCTGCAGCGATCGAGACTTTGTGTGTGTGACTGGTAGGGCAAGGTCTTCCCGAAGCTGAGGAAGAGGAACAGTACGGCAAGGCTGGTGGAGCTGGATGGCACAGGGGTGGAAGAGGAGGTAGCTGCCGATTACGTGTTTCGCATCGTCTACCCAGGACATCGCTACGATTCCAGTGAGTACATCTCAGCGATAACCTTGCACACAGGCCTACCTGCATAGTTGGTGCTAACCAATCAAGAGTTTTGTCTGTGGGTCACATGCTTGCTTACAGCCAGTGGCTTTGGAGTGTACTGTGGAGGAAGCAATGACCTTCTTAATCCAGAAGTTTCTTTTGCTTGAGAAAAAGAGAGGGTGTGTGTGTGTGTGTGTGTGTGTGTGTGGACATTTTTATCATCGCATTGTGGGACCACTGTGTCCCCTAAAGGAATGAAAACCTGTTGATTTTTTTACTCATGGGGACAAATGGGAAAACTAAATTTTTTTTTAAAACCTGTGAATGCAATCAAAAAACACAACTAGGCAAAAGTCTTATATTTTGTTGGGTTAGGTACGGTTAAGGGTAGGGCTGGTTAAGGGTTAAGGGTAGGGCTGGTTAAGGGTTCGGTTTGTCATAGTTAGCAGGAGCAGCTGGTGATGCTGTGCTAACCATCACAGTAACCATTTATCAAAACTGCAGGAGACCAGCGCTTTGTAAGAGATTTAATTGGCATAACAAACAGTAATGATAATGAAAGGTCTGAATGTGCTCAAATATAACTTACAATATGAATCGAGATCACAGAAAGTCTGGCTCAGAAATTTAAAAGTATTATGATTTTTTTAAAGTGACATATATTGCTGAATGATGTCAGCTATATACAAAAGGTTCTCACCAAGGTTCTCCTATCAAAAAGATTCTGAATAAGATCTTATTGAGTTACGATTTTGAATAAGAGATCATTGAATTTGGGGGCGTCTGAAATTCAAGGTTTGGATGGCGTGTCCTCATCATCAGCGTGAATGTTAGTTCGCTTGACATCTGTACTCCACCACTAACGGACTCTGCTTGGGCTGTAAATCAAACGCCCGTTAGACATCGGATTTGAGGGCGCTGATTGGCTAATTTTATGTTGCCATGTGCATTCCTTGTATCATTAATTGGCTATGCTGCTGCACGGAACGGGTGCGCCCTCTAGCGGCCAAGAAGAGACTTGAATAAGACTGAGTAAGAGGGGGACGAGCATGAAGCTGATTTCACCAAACATAATGATTTTTTTAATATGTATTACACGTCATTATGCATTTTCAACAGATATTTTGAAGTGTGTAAGTAATTGTTGTTTATTTAAAAACATATCTTTTATAAAATCAAAAATCTCTGTTAAACCAGGGAGGGTGGAGATCTAGCACCCGCCACTGATAGTTAGCTTTAGGATTAGGCTAATAGAAACGAATAGAAGGTCCCCACAATGTTATAAAGACGTGTGTGTGTGTGTGTGTGTGTGTGTGTGTGTGTGTGTGTTGGCGTGCGGGTTCTAAACTGTGTCTTCTTATTGCCCGAGCAGCAGTTACTATAAACTACCACCACACGACAGGCAGCCGCGCTCCCTCGCTGGACGACGATGACGAGGAAGAGGATAGACTTCACACAATGATCTCAATGATCTGCTCGCGGAACCTCACAGATCCTAGTGTCATGAAAGGTTTTTATCACAAGACCCCCACCCCCCACTGCTCCCGGTCCTCAGATCCCAGGCCAACAGTGCTGGTCCCTCCCCATAGCAGGGATGGGCAGGTGGGAGACTGTGGCAAATGTAGGGTTCATTCCAGCCTGCTTCCCCCAGTTCTGATGGACTTGGTTTTTTTTTTTTTCCCTCTCCTGTCCACTGATGCTTCCTTTGAGGGCCTTACCTCTGTGTTGCCATGACAACAGTTGCACTCAGCAGGGGGACTGCAGGGTGGCCGACCTTGCTTCCCTGTTCACGATGCGGAGGTAATCTGTCCGCTGCATGGGAGTGAGAGATAGATGGAGGCAGCGGGGCAAGAGGGTGGGCAGACGGAGGTGGGTGGGGGCAGACTGGAGCAGGTCGGTGGGACAGTAAGATGGGCGATTGGAGGAGATGACTAGGGGTAGAAGAGGGAGACTAATGCCCCAAGAGGGCGGAGGAAACACAGCAGCTCTCCCTGTCAGGTCTCGGCAGAGCAGTCTGATTTACAGAGGAGCCGCTCCCTTCTTAGCGGGAGAATGGCTCCGCCCCTCATTCATACGCCATAAGCACCTGCCCCTACAAAAAGCTCAGGTTGTCATGCACTGAGGCACATTGGACCCTCCAGATCCTGCAGTGCTTCTAAATGCTCCTCGGATAACCAGTCTCCGAATATTCTAGAAGGGCTGCCCAGTTAGCCGGGCCCGTGGCGAGATGGAGGCCACAGAAGCCCAGAGTGACGTCCAGGCTCTCTCTCGGCCACCTTAACTCACGCTGCTTCTCCCTCTCAGCACTGTTGGGGTTGGCGTCTGCTGGCCAAAATACGCTTTGATTATTTGCTCTGTTTCCGTTGCACTTCTGGTTTCTGTTCCATTCCTTCATTTGATTTTATGTGCAACATGCTTGAATTTTGCATGTGATGTTTGCACTAAAAACGATTGTTCGGTTTTCTTTACCTGTCGTGCATTTCTGCATCTCTGTGAGGAATTGTCCCCTCTGCATTCTTATTTTTTCAGACTTTTCTGGTTGCTTTGCTATTCTGTTTATCCTCTTCCGTTGAGCCCGTTTCCGTAATGCTGTTCACTGTAATTCTTCACTGATTCCAGTCACCTTTCATTACAAGTGCCGGGTCCTGTGGGGTTCTGCCGTAGTGGAGACATGGATCGTTCTGTGAATGGGGCGCCGTAGCGTCACATAGCCAGGGGGGCGGGCACATCCGCGGGGCAATGCTTTTATCTTTTTTTTTGTACTTTTTTTCTGTAAAATCCACCAAAGACAGGCCATCAGCTTCAACCTGAAGAATTAAGGTGAAGAGCATTTTTTTTTTTTCGATTTTCTGTTCATTCCTATGCACTAGCAGGTTCCTCTTTAATTTCCTTTCCTCTCCTCTCCATTTCAGTGGCGCTCCTGTCTGCTTTGCTCTCTCTAGCTCTGCATCCATTACCTTTATTCTTGTTGTTGTCGTTGTTGTTACTATATTTAAAAAAAAAAAAACACAGATGCATGATTCTCAGCTGTTTTAGTTTTTTAATGAGACTCGTCTTTTATGATTTCGTAGTGTCAGAATGTCTGTCTTACCTTGATCTATATTTTTTTTTTTTTTTTTTATGTTTCTCCAAAGCGTCTCAAATTCGCTGATCTCTACCTTAATTGAACTCGTGGTTGAGCTGAGGGGCCTGCATTTAACACAAAGGCATGTTACATTTTCCTCACGGACGTTGCATTAAACACGTGAATGGATGCATTGTATTTCATACACAATCAGACACGTGGAGCTGCGTTATTCTGCATGCTGGACGCTGATGCAGCTGAACTGGTCCTGCACCTGACCACTTAGTCATTGACTAAAAAGTGAGGACAACCTTTTTCTTTTTTAAAGGTGCAGAGCGGACGGTACTTTACAGCCCCCCGTGAATAAAATGTGAGCCCCTCCCTCCTCCACAGGACTCTCCGAATTGAGGGGTTCAGAGGAAGCTGCTATGTGTGTGTTGTGTTGCCTCTTAGCCCCTAATCTCGCTCTCCTTCTCTCCCTCTCCTGCTCTCAGATCACGGGGACGTGACAGAGATACCTGGCTTGGGGGGCAGCCCGTTGTCATGGCAGCAGGGAGAGTGCAGCAGCCACATGTCGTCATGCCTCTCCTGCTCCACCGGGGGCAGCAGTGTATCTCTGGAGCTGCCGCCTGGCTGCACCTGCATTCATGATCGGTGAGGCGTTGACCAGTCTGTCAGTGCATGTAGACGCGTGGGGAAATGGAGGAACTGTCTAAAAGTTTTAACGCGATATTCCTGGTTTGCTTTAGGTCATGACAGTAGTCAGCAGTGGTTTTTGTTTCTTGTTTTGGTCTGGTCTGGTCTGTTCCCCCTCCTCTGATGATAAAATCAGTGCTGGTCTCACTGGACCCTGGCCTGGGACAAGACACCATTAACCCAGTGCTGTCTCCCCCGTCCCAGAATACCCCTGAAGATGCTCTGCCGGAATATGAAGCGCCAAATTGTCTCTCGGGCTTTCTATGGCTGTAAGTCACCTGGCACTCACCCCCCTCCAGCCGTCTCAGCCCCACCCGGGCTAAACAGGGCCTCAGAGTACCGCTGTTCGCATGCATCCAGCTGCTGGGATTCTACACCTGGAATGTGTAATTTCATGTCCAGAATTTATCATCTTCTGTATCCATGGCTTGAAATCCCTCCCCATTCTGCTACACGTTTTCTCCTTTCAGGGCTGGCCTACTGCCGGCACCTCTCCACGGTGCGCACTCACCTGTCGGCACTGGTCAACCACAACATCGTCCCACAGGACAAACCGTGCGAGGCGTCTGGGGGACTGAGCAAAGACGTGTGGAGCAAGTACCAGAAAGACTGCAAGGTGAGGTTAGCCTGCAGAGTTAGGCTTGGCCATCGGAGGGCAGCAAAGGCCACGGTTCACTGTCACTTCAGCTGACTGGGGCTCCTGGTTTGCACTGCAGAACTATAAGGAGTTGGAGCTGCTGCGGTTGGTGTACTACGGAGGGGTGGAGCATGAGATTCGGAAGGACGTCTGGCCCTTTCTGCTGGGGCATTACAAGTTTGGCATGGGGAAAAAAGACATGACACAGGTATGGAAAGTCAGAGCCTGAAACGAGCAGAGTGGCATGGCCTTCCAAAGAGCTGAAGGCAGCATTTCAAGCTCCACCCCAGCCTGATCTGACACTGGGATACGCTAACCATACGTCATCCCAAAATGAGCCCTGGTCTTAGTTGTTATAAATCTGTCACGACGTCTGACGATACCCATGCAGGAAACTTGATTTATGACTGTCATTTGTTTCGGAGCGCGATCTTGCTAAATCAGATCCGGCTCAGACATCAAAGGAATCCTCTGGTTTTGTCCAGACCCTGGGTGAAATCTCCGAAATGGTCTGTGTGGCGGAGTTTTCTGGGCCCGTGTACATATTCCTGGGTGCCTGAGCTATACGGTGTTCCGTTTCTGGTTCTTTCCATCACGGGATGAGTGTCGATTTACGAGTGGGCCCTCATTTGCCAACTGCCCCGCTGCAGATCGATGAGAAGATTGCAGCCAGGTACTGGCAGGTGATGCGGGAGTGGAAGGCATGCGAGGTGATCGTGAAGCAGAGGGAGAAGGAGACTCAATCTGCCATCTTCGCTAAGCTGTCGTCAGGAAGCAGCATCGATAGCCACGTTCTGAGGCTCGTCCACCGGGACTCAACCATCAGCAATGAGGTGGCGGGGGTCACAGGGAGAGGGGGTCACTAGCCGAATATGACAGAATGGTGGGGGGGGGGGGGGGGGCCACACAGAGGGGTTCACCAGCCCAGTTTGACAGAGGGATTCTCACTTTACGCTTTGCCTGCATGTCTCCTTCTCCCAGGTTTTCCTGTCTGTGGATGAGCTCGACGCAGGTGGACATGACACACCCCGTGACAGCAGCACCACGCCCACCCTGACCGCCGTTGTGCCCCAGGCCGCCCCAGCAGCGGACGAGAGGCCGCTAGTGGAGTTCGACTCTCCGGACTCGGGCCTCCCTTCCTCCCGTAACTACTCGCTGGCTTCTGGCCATTCTCAGCTGATGTCCAGCATTGAAGACAGCCAGAGTCTAGAGGAGGAGTCGGTAGAGGAGGTGTGGCCCCGCGGTATGCTGGGAGAGCAGGGCCGCCAGGAGGCCCTCAGCGAGGAGCAGCTCTGTAGCCAGATGGACCGGCCGGCCGTGGATGGTGAAGCCGTACCCATCTGCTTCTCCTCCTACACAGTATGTTATCGCATCCAGGTGCTCAGTCCGGCTCAGCCCTTTAGCCCAGCCACGTCAACTTAATTACCCCAGTCGTCCAGTTCGGCCCAGCCCTGACCAGAGAATCTGCATGTACGATAGCCCTGAAAGACCACAGTTTTGCCCCCCTCCCCCGAATAGTGTGTGTGTGTTGCATCACCGTGAGTCATGTGACCATGCTTCCTGCTAGATTGAGCTGCTGGACACAGTGGCACTGAATTTGCACCGGATAGACAAGGACGTGCAACGCTGTGATCGGAATTACTACTATTTCACTCCTGCTAACCTGGAGAAGCTACGCACCATCATGTGCAGGTAGGACACCCCCTACAGGATGAGCACGGCCCTGTTCCCCTTTAGGATGAAACGGCCCTAATTGAAGGTCCCCTCTCTGATCTCAGCTATGTGTGGGAGCACCTGGAGGTTGGCTATGTTCAGGGCATGTGTGACCTCTTGGCCCCTCTGATGGTCATCCTGGATGACGGTAAGGCCATGTGTATCATTCAGGGCTTTTTTCAGAAATGCCTTGCTGTCTGGCTTCTTAGGATCCCACAACCGTCATGGCGTTGCACCTTTTTGCGTGTTGTCTGACAGAGTGCCTGGCGTACAGCTGTTTCACCCAGCTCATGAAGAGGATGGGTCAGAACTTTCCCAACGGTGGTGCCATGGACAGTCACTTTGCCAACATGAGGTCTTTGATCCAGGTGAGCAGCCCCGCCCCCTGCAGGGCTGTCAGGACAATGACATCTAACTCATGACCTTGAAAGATGTCCTCTCCTTTTCCAGATCCTGGACTCAGAGCTGTTTGAGCTGATGCAACAGAATGGTGACTACACCCACTTCTACTTCTGTTACCGCTGGTTTCTGCTGGACTTCAAGAGAGGTGCTTCTTCACATCTTCTGTCCAGTAGAGCTGCAGCCCTGTCCTCTGTGGCTTGATCCATGTCTGTGTACTTCTGCCAGAGCTGCTGTATGAGGACGTCTTCGCGGTGTGGGAGGTGATCTGGTCAGCCCGCCTCATCTCATCGCCACATTTTGTGCTCTTCATCGCCCTGGCTCTGGTGGAGCTCTACAGGGAGATCATCCGGGACAACAACATGGACTTCACAGACATCATCAAATTCTTCAACGGTGAGCTTCTCTGGGACGCATCGGCATCGCTACATACAGGTGGAGAAATCCTTAAGTAACGTTTCGTTTACATGTTCTACCGGATGATAAATAATGTTTCTTAGTAATTCTAAACATTGTGTTACTATTTTATGGATAATGTGGCTTTGCCTGTCTCTAATGGCTGTACCTGTGTGTGTGTGTGTGGCAGAGATGGCCGAACGGCATGACGTGGAGGAGATCTTGCGTATCGCCAGGGAGCTGGTCTACAAGCTCCAGTCTCTCATTGAGAACAAATGAGCCTCCTGGACGAGGGGGGGTTGTTCTTCACTTCGGAAACCCTACAGCATCTCATGTGGCGGTAGGGCGCCTATCAGCGGGCCGGGGTGTCGGGAGGAGCAGCTTGGAGGCCTGACTGGCCTTTCAAAGGAGGGGTTTTAATTTCATTTAAAGAAAAAAAGAAATTGCCTGTCACAGACTGCACAGAATGAGTTGTGTTTCACTTTTGGAGTTGTCTGCATGCTTGTGAGTTTGACGACACTGTGACACGGTTAAGTTAACTGCTGTTTACAACAACATATTTACGAGATCGTTTTAGATCATTCCCGTTTACAGTAATGTCTCCCCGTTCTAAAGAGTGAGCCCGATCAAGTACCACAGTTTTTACTGTGGCATTTTTGGGAAACCAGACCTTCGTACGGCTGCCATGTTATACGTCTATGTATACATTTTGTAGGTTCTCTATACTGTAGCCCATCAGCCTCCAGGACAGAGTGCCGCCATTTTAACCTGGTGGTTTGTGGACCTAACAGAGCTAAGGGTGGCTTTTCAGAGGAGTTTCGAAACATTAGTGACAGTCGGAGAAGGGCCAGAACTTACCGTGGTACGTGTGGGTAATTCACCTCCAGACCCCACCCAGCCCATTATAGGAAAGTCCTCATTGGTTGGCATCAGAGGCACAGGCATTGATCACGGCGGTCAAGTAGAGAACCCTGCTGTTTACAGCTGCGCCGTTCTGTTGAGTGCAGTTGATGTGGAGCGGGTCCTACTTCCAAAATCCAGAGTGGTCGGTCTCTCCTGCCACTTGATTCGGCGCTGCGTTGGGCCTGATGGGTCCTGCTTTTTTCCCAGCTGTCCCACCTCATGAACGTGACTCTGCTGAAGCAGATGTCAAAGCACTTGACTTTTGCTTTGTGACCAAAAGGACTGTGGCAGACTTGGCGTGCTCGCGATCTGCATCGGCATGTTTCCGTCTTCTCCGGCACAGACTGTCTGATTAGATGCAGACTCTGTAAGGCCACTGAAAGCTAACCTGGTAAAGTGGAACATTCTTTCACCATAACATTCCAAGTTTTGTTAGTTATACTTAATATTATTTTAAAAACACTCTTCGCACTTTGGACCAGCCTGTGCCAGTGAGACCCCTGGGTCCGTGTTCCCCAGAGCTCTACAGGGGAGCTTTGCTGTGCCAGGTGGGCATGATGGCACTTCCATAAATGCAGCCTGGTGCTCTTGGCTGACTCCCAGTTCTCCCACAGCCGAGCTGGAGCCAGTCTGCTGCTTTACTGCTCAGAGAAGTTATGAAGTGTTACAATGATCTGATCAGGAGGAGGAGGATAGGACAAGTGTAGGGGTGAGCGAGGAGCAAGTCGTACCAGCTTTTGCATGCCAGACTGCATCCAAGAGGCATCTTCTTCCATGCTGCGGTGGCCAGGCTGATGTGTTCTGGCTCGTTCGCCGTTGCTGTTGCCTGCATGACAAGGTCAGCAAACGAGACCGGGTGCCCTGGGTTCGCGTACCAAAGCCCCCGCAGGTAAATCTCTACTGCGTGAGCAGATTCCGCCGTGACTGTTTGTTGGGCGTACGCCATTTGACAGCCTCTTTTGAATACTGTGCTAAATGTTTAGTCCTTCCTTATCTCTTACTGCTGCACACAGCAAAAGCCTGAGATTTTTAAAGGGGAAAATGACTTTTGTAAGACAGTACTGGTTTGGAACAGAAACCAGGCCCTCCACACTTCAAATACACAAGCTGAGCGTTGGCACTACTTACTCTGGTGACTGTTATGTGTTATTTAATGTCGTGCACTGAATTTTATCCATTTCAGAAATTTATTTTATTTAGGAAACCAACTTTGAATGACCAATTATGTATTGTAAAGCAAATCTAGTTTGCCTTGAATGTATTATTGATTTAAAACGATGTCTTATTAAAATTAACATTGACAAACTTTCAATAGGCACGTTTTGATCACTCCCTTTTCTGCGCTGAACAATGACAAATTCATTTATTACGGTCCTCCAGCTACAAAACGGCGGCTTCAGGGTGGATAGCGGCTACAAAAATGGTTTCTTTACATGGTCAAAACCCCTACACTGAAGTCTTGTACATCAGCACCCATGGAATTCCACTATAGAAAGACATGAAAAAATTAAACAAAATAGATATTGCATCTATAAAAAGCTAAATCTTCTTCCATAAATACCTTTGCATTTAAAGTCACTGCTCTTAGAATCACAGATCTGTACAGAGAAAGTTTAACCCAAACTGAGTGATGATGTGACCAAAAAGAAAAACAAACAGCAATGACATTCTCAGGCCGCGGTTGACGACGGCTGCTTAATTCAGTACAACATCAAAGGCTGGGACGGGTCTCCGCTTGGGGGGGGGGGGGGGGGGGGGGGGTAGCCCCGGGGGGGAACAGGAAAGTGCACGGGGGGGGGGGGGGGGGGGGGGAGGAAGCCCTGGAACAAGAAATGGGAGGGAGAGAAAGGGG
>JAACJT020000031.1:9230957-9246760 GCA_009936485.2 Gymnarchus niloticus | reverse complement strand
CACACACACACACACACACACACACACACACACACACACACACACACACACACACACACACACACACACACACCAGAGCATAGAAGTCAATGCGAGTCATTTAGGATGCAGGTTGTCACAGTGACCCCATCAGGGGTTGAGAAGTACTAAGAAAACCTGGAGTAAGCCTGACACTTGAGGAGGACCAAAGCCTGACCCAGGGTCCGAGTGATCGTGGTCCAACCGGCTCACGATGCAGTGGGGAGAAGAGACAGTGAAAAGCGTTTGCTGAAACTGTTCCTAGATCAGAAGGAACACTAAATCCCAGCATCTGTACACACAGCAAAACTGTTTGGAAGTGGATCAAACGTAAAATAAATTCTCACTCGAGCATCCAGCCAGCCGACGGTCTGGCATGGGTGAGGCTTCTACCTGGCTGGCCGATGAACCAGGGCGACACAAGCAGAGTCCAGACTGCTGATAGGCAAGGACATAATACCTAGAAAGCCTGTGGCATAATTGTGCGGGAGACTCGCATAAATAACAGCAGTGCAAAGGAGAGAAAAGCATGAAAAAATTAAAACCACACGCCGGTCACGATAGCACCAACTGTACAGCCAAAAAGAACCACTTACCAAAAATCTACTGCAAGCATCTCTGCACACAGCTGCCATAACAGAGCCCCGAAGAAGGATGACAAACAAACCAGCAGGTTTTAATATGAAACACCTTTTGGGACGAGTCTTAAGAGACTTCTCTGTCCAGGTTACATTATCAGAGTGCCTTTATTTCACTCGAGAACATGAGGCAAATAAGATCAACTTCACATGAATCCTCAGAATAAACAGCGAGAGGAAAACCGCCATTTCACAACAACCGTTGTAGATGCAGGTAACGGTATCACTGATGCTAATGCAGCCTAGATTTAGCTGTAACATGCAGTATGCATTTCTAGTCCTGGGAAAATGGAACAGCAATTCTCAGTGATGGAAAACCTTGCAGTTGGGTTGCCCTGGAAACGAGGCCCATCTCAGCCTTCCTTCAGGAAACACCCGTGCCAGGCGAAAGGGCATTCAGACGGTAACACGACATCTCGAGCACATCCTTAGCTAAAAAGGATGACGGAGGCCTATGCAGTCTTCTAAGGCAGAGCCATTTGCACTGGGTGCTCAGATCATGGCTGTCCCCTGACTGGAAGAAACTCCAAGCTGTGCCACAAGTGACCTTATTAGCCAATGACAGTAACTTTCTTTAAACAGATGTTGAGTACTAAATAGCACGCCTTACGCCTCTGTTTTGTCGGAGACTTCTCTAGAACAGTCAGATCCCAACCTGAAATGCAGGGAAACGTGTCAATAACCCAAGTCACTTGATACCCGACAAACCATAACTAGTTATACTTTATAACTTATTTTAAAGGCCAGAGTGTCCACCTAGACTGGTGGACTAATTTAGCTAGTATCCCAATATGGGTGCCAGGCTGAACTTCCTCTGAGCTCAAACGGGTATTTAATGGGTATTAACCCTAACGCAGCCACCTGACAGATGCTGACCGGTATAAAACTGGACTACAGATACGCTGCTGCATTGAAGCCTCTCACTGCCATGCATGCAGAGCAAGTTCATGCTGCAAATCGATCAAAGGAGGGCAGGGCTGCAGTAACGTCCCGCAGACGCAGGCGGAGCAACACTGCAGCTAGAAGAGACTGCAGGATCAGACTGGGGTACAGCCAGGACTGAGGTCAGCATGGAGACCAAACACCAACAACAATCCTCTGGTCAAAAGATCACTTTGAACCTTTCTTCCCATGATCTTTTAAGTAGTACTGTATGTTGAGTTAATACCATGTTGTCCCAACCCTACATTTTCAGGTTCTGGCTTTTTTAACGGCTTGTGGATATTATGACCACACAAACTCTACCCTAACATTGTGAAAATGTTCTTGAGTGCTTTGCCAAAGGATGCTTTCGCAAGACTAGAGCCAGAAAACCAAGACACACAGTCACAGAGCAGCTTCAACAACCAACAGCAGCCAAAGAATGACATGCCTCTTTGGTGCAGGAACTTTTGGTAGTTATTTACGCCACCCCCCCCCCCCCCACATAACCATTTCCAGTCAAATCCGCCCTACAGGCAGAGAGAGAACTCAGCTGGGGGGCTGCTGGAGTTTTTTTTTTTGGCTCCATGGTCAGATCTCTCAATTGATGCCTATCCTCATTGGAACCCCCACCCACGGTCGTCCCCACCAATCCTAAGAAAGGCCACACCTCCATACACTACTTTGGTTTGTTAATTTGCCTAATAAGGTCAATGTTAAGCCCACATTCACTGTACCAAGTGTTTGGGATAAGTGAGCCTATAAAAGCACTACTGTGTGTACAAAGATCAGTACTTTTTCCAATTCAATTTTATTTATATAGCGCCTTTAACACGGAGCGCGGTCACAAAGCGCTTTACATAGTCCCGGGCCTACGGTCCCCAGAGGGTAAGCCAAAGGTGACAGTGGGATGGAAAAACTCCCTCAGGAGGAAGAAACCTTGGGAGGAACCAGACTCAAAGGGGAAGCCCGTCCTCCTCAGGCCAGCACCGGGCAGGACAAATTAATTAATACAAATCAGAACAATACGACACTTCAATAAGTACTTCATCACGTTAGGAACGTCAGCACGCCTCACTTAGTGGTTTTAAGTAAAACTTAGATGGCACCCAACTGACACCGGATCAGATGACACCCAGAGCCAGGACAATATCCTACACACGAGGGCAAACAGTTCTTCACCACTGAGAACACCTGAAGGCACCAGACCTCACCGCGTTTGGGGGGGGGACAATTCTTAACTGCAGGTGGAAACTCAGCAACCCTCAAAGGTTTTGTCAAGCTCTATTAAATGTTCAACATTGCATTGCTCGGTGGTTTGGATGCATGGGTTCTCTCATCATAGCCAAGCACCTTTGTGCCATTAGCAAATTAGGCAAGTTTAATTCCCGAGAGATTTTGGTGAGGGGGGGAGGGGGTACCATGAGCATGCCAGAGAAGCCATAAGCACCAGGCACCAGAGTGATGTAGGGAGATCAGTGCCCGGATTGTCATACAAGACTAAAATCTGCTGCCGGTGTGGAACGTGATGCCCTTCAATACGAGAACAAGAACTTTATGTCCAGCAACAAAAGAAAAGAATTTCCACACTCACCCTTCTCGTGTTGTCCAGCACCTTGGGGTCTGGCCTCCCATAGTTGGGGGGATTGGCGTGTGGGTCGTAGCCCAGCCGAGACAGCATAGGTGCTATGACGGCCATATCCCGCAGCACGTCTGGCGGAATCTTGCCCACCCATTTGGACAGGGCCTCCACGTTGACAGGCTTGATCACCTGGTCTGTCGACCTCTCCACCCTGGAAGAGAAGGAGCAGCGTCTTTAGATCTGCAGTGCCATCGTCTCCCAAAGGGACCGCCCGAGGCCTCCGTCAGTCTCAGACCCAACATCCTGGGGACGGTCCTCGACTGAGCGGTGGGGTCAGACCCTCACTCATTGATATAATGCAGTCAGCACCATGCTGGTGGCCTTCTGGCACCCATCAGCGCTGACGCAAGACACATTAGGTATTAAAAACATATTTATCAAGTCCTTTCTCATCAGAATCGGGAAAAAATGTAGCCGGCAGTAAATTGGCAGGTCACTCAAATGACACTTCACTCATACCTGCGTGGGAAGCCACCTCTACCTACTGAGAATGACAGGGCTAACTGCGAGCACGGCGCCACACTCCTGCTTTCCTCTGTTCCACGATTCAGGATATCTGTGGACCGCCATCGCCATGGACTCCCACGAGAGGCCAAAGAAGTTTTGGGAAGACATTAGAGGTGGGAGGACCATTATGTCATTTAGAGTAAATTATTTATCTCCTAAAATGAAGTGGTAAATCCATCGGGCCAGCATGTCGCTTTTCGGGAAAGACAAAGATGAAGTCATTCGATTGATGATGCATGCCAAGGATTAAATGTCAGGGATATTTACATTGTGAGGAACCTGAACAGGCTCTCAGCATGGAATGGGATTACCCATCATTCATGGCTGGCTGCCCAAAGGCGATGGACCTGGACCCCCGTGCCACGTTCAGCCTCCGAAGATGGATGGACCGCCAAAGTACCACACTGCATCTACAAATGGTCATATCATGGAAGCGTCACACCTAGAATTACCCCACCAGTTTGGGGTTCATTACAAAAAAAAAAAAAACACCTCAATGCAGTGTCAGGTCACACCAGAGGTAGCCGAGGCTCTGGTGAGCGGTATTTGGTTGGAACCAAAGATCAACATGAGGCAGGGGTTAAAAAAAAAAAAAAAAAAAAAAAATCCTCCTCCTGAAATTCCACAGCGTGGCCTGGCTTCTCAGCACTGTAGCGCTAAGTGTAAATGGGTCAGCTGAGGAAATGTTTAGGTTGATGACCCACTAAAACTGTGACAGCAGAATGAAGGATGAACACCTGCAGAACATGGCCGTTCTAAATGTGAATCGATCTTGGTCCTCAGACAGAGGACCCATGGGTGATGATCGTCCATCATCATGGAGCCTCCTAAGTTAGCATCCTTCATCAGAGCCACAGCAACGTGACGAGAACGGGCAAGTCTTCAAGACTCCTTTGCCCTCCTGCTGGCACAGTTGGCATGGTTATCCAGGACTCTGCCTGCTCGAGGAGTCACAGCAGCACCATCGATGCTGAGACAGGGGGAAGCTCAGCTTTCCTTAGGAGCCCCATTGGCTGAGACCAGGCTGAGATTTCCAACAACCTCTTCTTCAAGCCTCCTCTGCATACTGCTGCGTGAGGAAGGGGAGGTAGTGGTGAGGAGCCTCTCAAAACCCATTTATCAATCGTCCAATCGCTTATCACAACTGGATCACGAGGGGTCTGGAGGCTAAACCAGACAGCCCAGGTCACAAGGCTGGGGTCCATCACCGTGGGTGCACACACACAGTTCACGCTAGAGTTTTCAATTCAGATCCCCCAATACACTTAACTGTATGTTCTTGGGCTCAGAGGAAAGCTGCACGTTCAAAGCACAACAGAAAGACACCCAGAAGAGAACCAGGACTGAAACCCTGAACCCCGGAGGGGGCAGTGACAGCCAGCGTGCCACCGCGAGGCCTGAACACCAGCTCGGATTCTCTGTATGGAGCGGAACCACCTGCAGCATGGAGTCTGTCCAACGCTGGCTTGGGCCTCACATGTAATTCACTTTAATAATCCATTTACTCTGGAACTCACTCTTGAAAGCAGCAGAGCTCTGTAAGATTAATTGAGGACAATCTTTTCTTTCTAGGATAGGGAGTCCATCTTTAAAAATGCAACTACTATCCAAAGATTACTCAGAAACACTACTGCACAAAAAACACAAACACCCCTCCACCCCGAGGCATTAAAACAACAAGTCAGGCCACCCCATCTTGAATCGTCTCGCGTTAACATCAGAGCGCCATAGCGGCCCCAATACAGGACATCAACTCCTGTCGCCTGGTAGCCTCAGGCCAGCGGCAGGTCGAGGGACTCCAGAACCTCACGGCACAGGGACTGACGACCATCAGGGTCTTGATTCGGTGAGTAACAAGCAAAAGAACATCTGGGGCAACCGAAACTGGATACAGTACACTAACGAGGGCCTCAAACATTTACAAGGTGCTAAAGAGATCATCCCCAACCACCAAGTCTTGCCTTTCCTGATGACTAATTCCCCCTTAAGTCAGTCACTTGACTGCGATTGTAGTGGAGGTGGGATAGAATTTAAAGCAGAGGTAAAATGAAAATATACTCAGTAAATAAAAGTTTGGACAGGAGGTCTGTTTATCGTCACTTGAGAAGGCTGGTAAAATGTTTCCTTGCTGAAAATGCAGAACAGACAATCCTTACAGGGGTAAAGAGCAGTGCCCCCCCCCCCCCCAGCAGGTGTACATTATAAACAAGAAAATAGCAAGTAAAGCAGTTTGGGACACTTCCGTGAGCAAAATCAGTCAGACAAAAGCCTGTCTGTTCGAGTGCACTGATCCTGATTTCTTTAGCAGCTTCAGAGGGACGCCATCGTGCTTCAGTCAAAGACACACGGGCTTGTTCTCTCTGTTCCTATCATGCTTCCCCACAGGCATCACACAAACAACCTTCTGAAGAGAAGCACTTAAGGCCTGTGGGCAGCTTGTCAATTATTCATGGGCAGCCCACTCTGGTTCAGAAGAAGGGGCCACTCTCAGCAACGCCTACGAGACCTGGGAGCAGTCACCAAAATCCAGGGCTTGTAATTGATGTTAATGGATCGGTGTGGAGCAAGGCCAGCCCACCTCAGATGGATAGACACTCAAGGAGGTCCCTCTTTGGGGAACACGTTCATGTATAGCTGCCACGCCAGGGGACAAACGTTCAATATTAAGGGGCCTGGAAAAGATGGATGGGGCCTTGACACCATTAGAAGCTTCTGGTGAGCAGACCGTCTGCATAGCCATACTGGGGCTGATACACACGTCAGCTCTAAATGAGAAGGATTTGGGTGTTCGAAAGCACCATCAAGACACCCCAGTTGTTCTGCATTGTGATTGGTCAGGAACCACCTGCACGGTTGGTTACGGTAAATGCCCGTGAGCTTCTTCAGTGAAATGGAGTTTCAGCCTGCATTTCTGGATGCAGCGGCGAACTGGGTTTTCCGAAGTACTGCCAAGCCCACGTGTTTACGTTTATCTCAGCGTCACGACAGTTTGGTATACAAGGTCACGCACATTGAACACCGGTTTCTGGCCTTGCTCTACACAGAGATTGAGACCCCTGTATCTTCTCATGATATTACATACTGTAGATGGAGAAAGACCAAAATTCTTTGCAATGCTGCACTGGGAAACATTCATTTTGCTCACAAAGTTTGGCAAAGCGGTGAGCCACTTCCTATCCTTGTTTGCAAAGACAGTCATTAGTGAATGTTGTAACGTGATACTATCACGTTAAAACAATTAACCTGCTCATCGTGGCATCTTCCAGAAGGGTCTTACTTGAATATTCTATAAACTTTTCACTCTTATTTTGCATCTGTCCCAGCTTTGAGTGTTGCAGACATTAAGCTTATTTACATTTACAAAAGACAATCAAGCCGGTCAGCCAACACATTAAAAGTCATTTCTTTGTTCTTTCGGCAGTTAAATAAGACGGCCCGGATCTGCCCATCCATCTCGTATTCCCTCCCTCCCTCATTAAGGTACCCCTTCAACATCATCCGCCCACCTACTGACCACGAGGGAGTGGTCTTCAGCCAAGACACTTGGCAGCTCCTACCCTGAGTACAGGGCCGTCTTCCTTTCACTCCATAACGTACCAATAAACGAGGACGTGTGATATTTCATGACGAGAGCTCATCTCTGCTGCCTTTTCACGAACAAACGAGCACATTGGCATTTATAATGGGGCTATGAGTCACAGCCATCATGTTTCCTGCAAAAGTACCAGTAAAATGTTAAACTCCAACCATTTAGGGGAAAACAAAGAGGACCCAACGATGCCACGTCTGCTGCGTTTGACACCTATGCTGGGTTTGTCTTTTCGTGGAGGTGAACACCCAAGCGGGCCCCAATCCAGCACTATGTTAATAAATGACGTCATCTAAAGAGGATGAGAGAAAGGTCACTGCCACACTGAGCCCAGAGCACCCCCCCCCCATTTTCTTCATCCTATCTGATGATCTGGACACGTCCCAGTGCAGGGGACCATTTTCACTCCACAGATTTCCACACGGTCAGCTCATTAGGACTCCTATTACAGTTCTAAAGCAACATCATCTGCTCTCTGCCCGTTCATTCAGACTGCCAAGATAACAGGCTCTCTTTGGCTGGGAGCTGTCATTTCACAGCCCCGCCGAGACAATGACATCGCATATTCCCACAAATCTTAAACTTCGTAAATCTCCCCAGTTCAGACTGCATGACAGACCCTTTGCATTTCCTGCATCCTCGTTTCTGTTCTTCTATTGTGCCAAGACAGCCATTCAAAGCCTTCAGCTGTAGTTCCTGAGAAAGTATCTCACCTTCTACATCTTAACAAGCCAGCTGAATATCAGGAACAGAGCCGAGTCCCGCGGCAGGGAGGGAGCTTTCAAGCGACCGTTCCAGTTCACTGACCCAGGCAAGTGAAAGGGCATCTCAAAAGGTTCTGCCGTTACAGGAGGACAGCGGATGCCAGGCCATCTATCCCCACTTCTCTCTTTTCAAAGACATGGTCCACTTGGTTAACCTACAGTTGTTTTATTAGAAACACAACAGTGAGGGACAGCCAAGATGTTTACAGAAAGGGATGCAAACCCATGATCTTCAGGGACAATGAAGGAGGCTCTCAAGAAGTGAAAAGGAGGGGGCTTGGGGACCCTGGACTCCAGGCCCAGAAGCGAACGCTACAAAGGCCAAATGTCAGCTTCCTGTTGGACACCAAGAAGAAGCTTCTGCAGGGGACTGGAAAGGGGGTTCAGAGGTGATGTGGCAGGCCACACCAGCCGTGTGCATGTTGGAAACCAAACACTGGCTGTAATTTAGAAGAGAGCCAGACAACAAGCATCTATATAAAATGATAATACCAGAATGGCAGAGAGGGCTGAGAGCTTGGAAAGTCTGGATGTCACTGGGGGGAAAATGTGGCCGTGTGAGAAAGAGGAGCGTTCAGGACTGAAAGCTGGACATCCTGAAGATTCACGCCAAGCCTAAAACTGCACCGGTGGCTCTGCTGTAGACATCATTAAAAAGGTTCTGCTGGGTGGTAAGAGAAGGGGAGGATTTGCGAATGGACCACAGCACACGGGCGTGCCACCGGCCCAAACGAGCCCTGCAGAGTCTACTGATCAGCACAGTAGTCACCAAAACAGGAAGTGGTTACAGTTTCTTCCACTCTTTGTGCTGGCAGAGCTACCTCGGCTGTTTACATCTCACGCAACTCTCCCGGAACATCACAGACGGGCTTCTTCTCGCACCCGGAATGTGGATGTTCTGAATGGGTACTGCTTGGCACCAGCTCTCTGCCAAATCTCCGGCTCTCCACTAACTAGTGCCAGCCCTTCTGCCACTTAGCGGCTTGGAGCGGGTCAGTTGCGAGGAAACACACCACAGCCAAGGAGAAATAAGAGTAAACAGATTAAATAACAGAACAACTTGACTCTACATATCAGCTTATGCCTAGAGGAACAGATCAGTAACCCCAGCATAGACTGGAGAGGAGACCGGCTGAACAAGGGGCACAGTGGGGCACAGCGGGAATTAGACCAGCATGTCAGCCGCACGTCCAGGAAGAAGCAGGTGGACGGCAGGGCAGGGAAGGGCAGGGAATGGGACTCACTTGGAGAGAGACACGCCTCCCGCCTTCCCGATCAGCTCCTCGTGATGCAGGACGGTGTCGCTCCAGGGGATGTTGAGGAATTCCAGCAGCCTCCTCATCCACTTCTCTGGATGCAGGACCAGCTGCTCGTAACGCATGGGCAGACACCTGTCGGCCACTTCCAAGCACTGCGTGTACATGGTCTCGATAGCCCGGTTCCACTTGGTCAGACAGTCCCTGTAGCTGCCCAGGTCAAAGCCAGCGATTGTCACCTTGCGCGAGATCATGGAGTGGACCGAAGCCCGGCCATCCCTGATCATGAGGATGAACTTGGCTTGGGGGAAGATCTTGGCCAGGTAGGACAGCGACTTGAGGGCAAAGGGGTCTTTGTTGCACAGGTAGGCAGCCGGCTCTCCGTGCTTGACGATGATCTCCAACAGGAAGGCCTGCATGGCTGAGTCCAGCACCTTGTCGGTGACGCCGGCCTCGTCCAGGCGCATCTTCTCCCGGCCAGAGCGGCTCCACATCTGCTTCATGGCCAGGATGCGGGGGATGACACGCGTCTCCTCACCACAGCGCACGTCGGGGTGGGCATCCAGCATGGCACGGATCAGCGTGGTGCCGCTGCGGGGGACACCGCCGATGAAGATCAAGGGCATGTCCTTGCTGTACGTGACAGTGCCAGAGCTCAGGTTCCGGCCTGAGCGCAGAGTGGCGTGCAGGGACCCCGGGACGCCCAGGTGGGAGTGCTCCTCGATACGGTGGTGGCACTCCATGGCGTGCCGGCCCAGGTAGAAGACGGTGACGGAGCTGATGACCAGGCAGGCCACCAGGAGGTTCTGCTTCAGCTTCCCGATCATGGTGGAGGCAGTGGCTAGACAAATGGAGGGGGTCCCTTCCCTTCAAGGATGGCCCCTGGGGGCCAAGCAATGACCGTTTTCGTCTGGGTACAGTCCCTGTCGAGTGCCCAGCTCCATGAGTCCTGTAAAACAAAGAGAAAAACAAGGGTTATTATGGTATGCCTAGTCTGGGTTGGCTGAGCCTCAGGAACCGGGCCCAGTTTGGCGAGAGCAGCGCAGGATTCAGAGGGCTGCAGATCGGAGACTCGTGGACCAAAAGCTACACCGAACCCCACTGACCAGAACAGCCGGGCCTGAGGTGTTCAGCTCCAGTGTCTGTTCTAAAATCAAAACTGTCTCTACCGTATTTGAACGTCGAGCAGCATGGAGTACAGAGACCATCACAACTGCCACCAGAGACACAAAAAAATACTAGACAGCCTCGAGTCTCATTTTGCAGGCTTCCACATGAAGGGCGGGCAGGCAGCCCCCAAAAGGCTCTCGCCGTATAACGGCCCCCACACACTGTTCCGGCACAGTCTTCTCCCATGCTGCTGTCGCCTGGACTGGGCAGGCCGCCTCCATGCCTCTCGAGGGCCAGTTTCCTCAGCCCAAGCAGAGTCACACAGCAGGAGGAGGAAACTGCAGCAGGCGGGGGCCAGCATGGAGAAATCCACAGAGCTGATGGTCTGCACAGGGAGGAGGGATTAACCCAATGACAGAAAGGCTTTCACCTGCAGGCTGAGCGACAGGTCATTGGTTACCTACAGGCCCTTGGACTGAGGGCCACGATTACAGTTAGAGAAAATAAAAAGCATCATGAGAAACAGGCTCAGTTTGCTGAGGAAGCCCCCCCGAGTGCTTCTGTGAGATTAAGAGGTCGTGCAGCCCCCATATGTAGGGATCAGAGATGCCCAGCAGAGGGCTGCATGAACAGAATCAGGCTGGGACCCCCCCTACAGCAAGGAACATGGGCAGGCCCCACAGAAGACGACAGGCAGATAAGACGAATGTCTCCACATTGCAACAGCCAGTAGGGGGCGGTGGAGAGAAGTCCTAGGGAGCTGACCACCTTCATAACACACTTTAGCAGTGATGAGTGCGGATGACGGACGGCACATCACCCCAGGAATCCTGGCAGCACAGGAATGCTGAAAGCTGACAGCTCCTGAAGGCAATGGTTTAACGGGGGGGCTGCTGCTTCTGGGGGCACACCTCCCTGGGGTGACGCACGCCACATTACATACCAACATCTGCTCTGTGGGGCTGGTGGACGAGGGACACCTAATTCATCACTTCAGACAGGAATGCCCCATCCCACTAGCCTGAGTGCAACACTCACTCTCCGCTCCGTGAACAGAGGAGCCAGCGTCAAGAACAGGAAAGGCGAAAATCTATCGGTACTGAGTGACGTGCCGATTCCTAGAAAACCACGGCTACATTCCTGCCTTGGGAGACGACAGCGCTCAGAGCAATGAGCCATGAAAAGTTAAGATACATCCAGTGAGGCAGGACTCCTCGCCGTCTGCTCTCGGGTCACGTTTCATCTTGTGAGGTTGAAATGAAGGTTTGTGTTAAATTAATAGAAGTCCTAATATTGTGTTACAAGCATCTCCCACCTCAGCCTGAACGTCACCCCATCGATCGCCTAGGCCTCGCTGCAGGCTGACACTTGAAACCTAACTACCGCTGCATTTTATTAACGAGACATAGTCGATATGAGTTCTGGGGGTGGGGGGTGGGGGGTGGCCCTCGTTTACCAAAGGCGAATGCAGAGAGAGGCTTGCCCCCAACCCTGGACCCCACCCACGTGGAACCCTAACCCTAAACTGAAGAAGGCCAGAGAAATTCGAGGAATCAACAAAACCTGAACTTGGGTTTTCAGTTGTTTCCTCCAAATCAGAATTCAGGTTTAACTGTAGGATGTCAAAGCCACTGTCTGGAATATCTTCCTGGAATCAAGCAGGGCCTGAAGGTCAGAGTTAGCTACCTAGGGAAACACAGGAATGACAGCATCAGGCACACACAGCTGTCTTGGGAAGAGTTTAAAACCGTGGTCTGAGAATAACTGGAGGCTCTTCAAATGGTTCAGAAGGATAAACAAGGTACCAAACAAACTTTACCAGTATCTATAATGGCCTAGGCACAGAGGGGGAAAAAAGAAAAAAAATCATCTTTGTTGCCTGAAGGATCTTCTGCTTAATTCTGTTACCCGGGGCATGAATAATGGGGCCTGAAGTCGATCACGTACTTCTCAGAAGCCCAGCGAGCCTAGAGGCTGTCATGACCCCCCCAAGGCAATGTGACATTTCAGAGCTCCCTCCCAGTCCAATGTCAGAGTGAGTTATTTAACGGTCTGACAAACACCCAAACGTCATTCACCAAGGCAGATGTGTCACGGACCAATAAAACATTTTCAGCACACCTGCAAATACAGCAGTCTTAAAGGTCACATGGCACTTGAAGGAAGACAGACAGCTTTTCCTAGAGGTTCCACCAATCAGAGACAGCAGGGAGCACTGACTGCACCACTGACCACTGACTGCACCACTGACCACAGCGTGGATATTTCCACCAGTTATGGTGCCAGCCAATCAACAAAAATGGGCAGGGTGGAGGGAGGGCTTAAGTCAGCCAATCAGATGACTCCACCATTTCCACACTCTGTGGATCCAACCGTGATCTTCGACCAGCCAGTCATACATCAGCAAACAAACAGGGTTATGAACTGGGGGGGACTCAGTTTGAATAATCTGTGCTCAAAGATTCAGCATAAATTATTATTATAAATAAACAATATGAGAGAGGTACAAAGACCCTTAAAACCTTTTTATACATTCAAATTATTTGCAGGAATTAAAGTATAAAAACCCAATAGATTTCTCAAATCAAATTTAACCAACCCTGAGTGAGAATTAAGGCGTTAAATACAGCAACACCCTGATTTCCCCCCCCCAATCCGAGTCACTTAATATTTGCTGCCTGCCGATCCCGAGTCCCGACCTGATACTGGTGTTTTCCTGGATAACGCGATTGCACAGCTGTACAGATGTCAAACATTACAGTTAGTGAAGCCAATCCAACTTAGGGAAGACTGCAGAAGGAAAATTTCCTGCCTCACATCTTTCTTCTAATCAATTTCCTTTAACAAAACAGAAAACAGCAAATAAGGATCACAATTCAACTTTACAGTTTAACATTCACAACATAACAAAACCCCAACGCACAGAGAGAACATTCACCAGCTCCGAAAAGGATAGCGAAAACCATTTTAAATCTAACCATTTAAAATTCTTCCACAATTTTACCGGATTCTTGAAATGTGCTGCTCTGCCACAGGTGGTGCATAATTTTTGCTTACTGAACGGCAGCCAGCATAGCGACGCGAGTGCAAAAGATCGGATTACCACAGGATTAACGTAGCCAATACCAATCAATCAAAATATGCCTCGATTGGCTTCAATGCTGATTTTTCTGATCGGAACGTTACTAGATCAGCCTCATCAAGCCCTCCCACTGGTCTCTCAAGCACATGGCCACGCCCAGCTGACAGACACAGGAGCATGATGGGAAGCGGTCATCTGTCCAGTAGAATCTGCCAGGTGACGTCATAGCCAAAGGTCAGATTTCCCCAAAGCGTGGTGCTCATGGACCTCGATTTTCAGTGCTGCCATCTGGAAAATGACCTTTTGCAAATTTCCACTGGATATGCACAAAATGCGTGCCAGACGCACTGGGACTGCTGCGTCCAGTGCATTTTAGGATCATGTTACCGGCCATTTCCATCTTTAAAAATGACTCTTCTGGACCGAGCCCTTCAGCACACCACCAGAGCTTGACATCTGAGTAAACCATTAGCCAAAGACATTCCTCTCACTGCCCCAGAACTTTGTGTTTTTTAAGTGGCACCTCTGCCTTCTGATGAAAGCAAAGTGAGATGATTCTCCTGCGATCTGGATGTACCCTTACAGAAGGGTCCAGTCCACCATGGACCTCCGCACACCTGGATTTCGAATCTGAAGCCTAGAGATGAGGTTTGACGCCGGTTTAAGATGTGCATACAAAAACTGGATTTCTCACGCAAAAATTCAGCTGAATAAGAAGTCACACCAGAGCATTACACATCTTCACCCCAACCTCCAGGCCGTCCCTTCTCACCAGGCTTTGCTCCAAGAAAAGACGGCACTCATCACCATCTTCCTTTGGAAGGTCAGTACACAGAGAACACAGACCAATGATGGAACGACAGATGAACCTTGGTCCACAACAGCAATATTGCAGATAGGCGATGTACAGTGTGTTTAAAATTACAAATAGCATATTGCAAGTAAGACAGAGGAAGTTCAGATTCTCATAACAGTGTGTCAGCCATCACTGGACGTAAATAACAAGGAGGAGTCTTTCATGGTTTAAAAATAGATTTAAGACAAGCAGCTATGAAAAAAATACAGCATATGCAAGACCAAGTACTTCTGGTGATGTAATAACAGGGAAAAATTAAAAGTTATAATTGAAATCCATGAGCGAGTAGAGTGTCAATCAGAGGAGCACATGATGAAGAGCAGCTTTCAAAACCAGGCTGAAGAAGAAGAGCTCCACCCCCAGCCAGAAGCACACGAATCACCAAGAACATCAGGAGAACGTTTAGTCTGGACTGGGGTCCGAACGGAAAAGTGCTGCGGAGACAAACGGTCCACTTGGGGGAGCGTAACACTCCACGTGCATCGATGAGTGATCGGAAATGCTGAGGAAAACCAGCAACAAAACCGGGGAAGAACGGGACAGGAAAACGTCATGGAAAAACAAACAAAGGAATCAGATCAATGTGTGTGTTACAGACGTAGCCTGTTATACTCCTGTGTGCAAAATGTGGGCGTTTACTCAATGGCTTTGTTGCTAGCGAACTGTCACAACACTAAGCAAACACCAGCAACCAAGAGGGAAGTTAAGCTGGGGGGGGGGGGAGCTAGATGGTGCAATTTAAATGTCCTTGCGACTCCATCTAGCTGAATACCCACCCCACTTCAAGTATGACATGAAAAATAGATCCACACTGGGAAATAAAGACTCATGCAGCTCTTCCCAGGAAAGTAGACCCTCCAGGAGGGAAGGGGACACAGTGACCAGACACCGTGTACCTAGACCACCTGCAAGGACAGCTGTCCAGCGTTTACTAAATCAAAAACAGATTCCCATGGAAGATAAACACAGTCTTTGTGGCATGACTCAAATAGCCGAAAATTATCTCAACCTATAAATAAATATTGCCAGAGTACAATATTAGAGGAATTATGTTTACTAGACGTGTTCCCCATTAACGTGGAATCCCTGAATTTAATTTCGCCATTCTTTTAAACAAAGCACTGGGAACCACAGCGTTATCCGGAGCTGCCTGCCTGCCTACCTTCATCATCATCATCATCATCATCATCACCACCACCACCACCACCTAACTGGTAAGTGCAAGCCTCCCCATCATGCTCAGTAAGTGGCAGCTTCTGGGCAGCCAAAACCTGATATTAATTTTGATCTGCGCTAAAACATTCTGAGAAACGACCTTCTGGCCCTGGAGGGGAATCCAGGAGCTCCACCACCCCCTACAAGACGACCACCACCCCCTACAAGACCACCCCCCCCACAGGACGACCACCACCCAGGAGCT
>JAACJT020000031.1:9217055-9230857 GCA_009936485.2 Gymnarchus niloticus | reverse complement strand
CCCCCCGGGGTTCCCCACCTCCTTGACAAAATGGACCGCCCACAATCCGAGCCTCTTTTTTTCCTGGCCCCCCCCCCCACCGGGGGGCAAACCAAATTATCCTTTCCTTTCCCCCCCCCCCCCCCCACCCAGGCTGAGACAGTAGATTGCACTGGTCACCTGACTGAGCTCCGGAGAAAGATATACCCCTTTTCCACAGCCATGGTAGCGGTACTCAGCCGGCACTGAACTGGCCCGCATTTCCACAGACGAGAGCCCAGTGGGAGCCGGGTGACGACACTGCGTCTATGTCACAGGCCATGCCCACTACACACAATTTTAAGCGCTTCCCTTATTTCCTCGCACAGCCTTTTCTTTCTTTGTGTGCTTTCTAATTTCTGCTGTATTTCTTGAGATGACCAAATTGCTAAAAGAGCACTGATTTCTTCAGCCAATTACACAACAGACTTTCCGCCATTTTTGTTGTCTAAAATTGACTTGCCCCGCCAACCGCCAATGACATCATGGGATCTTGGTTCCAGCCCACCAAAGTTTTGGGAACCGGCACCAGTGCTGTGGAAAAGGGGTAACAGAAAGCCTATCGTGGACCAGCTGGCCGCCCCCTGGCCTCTAGGAGGCAGTCACGCATCTCGCAGCGTGAGCGTGGCGATGACAGCAGTGCCCCAGCTTACCTTGTACACAAAGGCGGCTATGACACTGAACAGGGTGACCAGTGCCACCTGGCGGAGGCGACCCAGGCTGACACGCGTCAGCAGGAGGATTCGGACCCAGCGCAGCTTCTCGGCCGTGTGGGGGGGGTAGCGCATCTTGTTGACCCCCTCCAAGGTCAAGGTCTTGATGAGGCAGCTCCGCAAGTTGCTCAGCTGGTCAAAGGTGCACTTGCCATGGTAACGGCCCATCCCACTGTTACCTGTATGACGTTATTCAAACGTCAGTTCAACATCGGGTGGCTGTACTCTCTTGGGGACAGCTCAGCTTTGGACCGCACTAAGTGACATGTCATTTTTGGGTAAAGGCCCCATGGAAACTGCTAACGACATAACAGATAACATCTGGGTCTCTAAGGTCTTATTTAAAAAGGAATTATTTGGTGGTCAGCTTTCAGGTTTTTGCTTAATTTGAAGGAACATAAACATGTGATTTTATCTCAGTGTTAATTTGCGAATCTGTCACAGTAACTAGGCTTTAGGTCACTTGTACTGAATATGTATAAATGTACAGAATGAATGAAGAAACCGTCAACCTTTCACCGGATAAATTCAGCTGAAGCCCGACCACCAGAGAGCCTGACGCGAGCAGCCTTTGTTACAGTATCCTGTAGCGCCACCTGCCGGCCAACCTTCTCCCATCAACGAGGAATTGACAGCTGCAAAACGCTCACCCACGCCTCCGAAGGGCAGAGCGCTGACCGTGTAGTGCACCAAACAGTCATTGGCAAGAACTCCACCGCTTGAAGTCTCGGCGATCATCTGCTTGATTAGCTATAGGAGGGAGAGTTCAGCCAGGGTCAGTGGTGTAATTAACTTCAGTGTCCGAGGCTGCATCAGCACCACAGTGCTTACTTTGACTTCCGGCCAAAATGTTAACTTGGTAACTACCAAAGTCTAGGCTGCATCTAAAATGAATAAATTGAAGCGACTGGACCTGGCATTTGCCAGGGGCGTGTCTCTCTCTGGTTACCTTGTTCCTGGAGGAGAAAACGTAAAGAACCAGGGGCTTCTCACGGCTGTTGATGAAGCGAATAGCCTCATCCACCCCAGCGACTATCACTATAGGGAGCAGAGGCCCGAATATCTCCTCCTGCATTACTCTGGCATCTGGCTCCACATCCCTCAAGACCGTCGGAGCTGGAGAAGGAAAAGGCTATTATCGAGATGGGAGAAATTTAGCGTTGTTGTTTACCGTTTGGACAAAAGCCTGGAGCAAATGGAGGAGAGAATCTAAATAGTTAGTCACAGAAACAGAAGAAAAAAAACTGTTCTGGGGGTGTGCAGAGCTGCAGGTCATTAATCCATCAGGAAGGTCGCGGGCTGACATCCAGCAGCCCGCAGGCTAATCATATCACCAGAAATTGTAAACGTTAGCGATAGCGCTATGCCTGCAAAAACAGTCATCATCTCAGAATTTGATTAAAAAGAAGGTCATTCCTGAATGTCATACAGCATGATTCAACGGCGAAAATACCCGTACCGATGTAGCACTGGGACTGGTCACTGTCCCCCCCTACAGCTACGGTGCTCCCCTCCAGCAAAGCCATCACCCGCTTAAAGTGGCGGCAATTAATGATGCGACCGTAGTCTGCACACGTCTTCGGGTCGTCTGTGTAGAATTCCTGTCACCAGAACAAAAAAGCATGTTACCACTAGCCAGACCAGGACACGTGGTTGGACTGTACGTTTTTAAAGCCCTAACTTTTGGTTTCCTCCTTCCTCCTGTCTCCCCTCCAACCTCCAGGTCTTTAACGAGTAACACGGTCAGAGTGGCAGTTAGCAGCTCTTTGTTTACGGACCTCGATGCATTTCTTCATCTCCTCCACCACCCTGTCCTGGATGCAGGCCTCACACAGTATGTAGTCGGGGGCGATACAAGTCTGCCCGCAGTTGACAAACTTCCCCCAGGTGATCCGGCTGCAGATGAATGCACACGTGACCAGACATGGTGTAAAGTAGAGAAACACGCTTTAACCAGGCTGGCGTTCCGTGACCAACTCACCGGCAGGCGATGGCGATGTCGCACTCCTTGTCAATGTAGCAGGGGCTCTTCCCACCCAACTCCAAGGTGACGGGGGTCAGGTGGTGGGAGGCGGCCTCCATCACCAGCTTTCCCACCGTGCTGCTCCCGGTGTAGAAGATGTGGTCAAAACGCTGCCTCAGCAGCTCCTGGGTCTCAGAGACCCCCCCCGTCACCACCGGGTACATCTCCTGAAACAAAAACTCAGATATTTAAGGTGAAAGAGGACATGAGGACATCAGATGGTGTGGAGCGAGGGCTCGACAGGGAAACAGGATGTCTGACTCGCCTTGTCCAGGTAGAGGGGTATGAGATCCTCCATGACTTTGGCTGAGTGAGTGCACACCTCTGAGGGCTTCACCACAACTGCGTTACCTGCAGCAGGAAGAATGATTTCACTCATGTGGTTACTGGACACGTCAACAAGCTGTTTGAACACAATCAGGTGCCTGTGTGACGACATCATGTCCCGCTCCTCGTCTGGAATGACGAGTTACTTCAGGACTACAGCAGGAATTGTGAAATAAGGGTAATGCCATGTTTGTAATGTAATATCAATGCTGTGTTCAGCTCCTCCCTGTTCAACGTGGCCTCTGACTGTACACCTGACAGGAGGTTCACACCGGACAGCAGCACTCACCTGCGGCAATCGCCCCAATCAGGGGCTGGAGGGTAACCGCCCAGGGGTAGTTCCAGGCCCCGATGATGAGCACCACCCCCAGGGGCTCGGGGTGAATGTACACCTCGTCTGAGACTGTCAACAGCGTCTTGTTCACTGGCCGGGGAGCGGTCCATTCAGCCAAGTGGTCCAGGGCCTCTGTAATCTCGTCCTCCAGACCCAGCATTTCATAAAGCTGGGTTCCATGTTCACTCTGTAAGGGAAAGAGGATATATGCACAAATTCCACTTAGCTACTGCTTTAAGACTATTTAACAAGTGAGGACTAATTTTCCACAGTAGAACATGTGAATCGTGTCATGGCTGAACCCTCAAGCAGCCAGATGCCTGTGAGAGCCCCATAATAAAGATGAGGCAGGCTGACATTCACCTTGCCAAGATCTTTCTGCAGGGCGGCAGTGATCTCCTTCTGCTGCTGTACAATGAAGCACCGCAGAGCCTTGAGCTGATGAATTCGGTACTCGAGGGGCCTCGACCGTCCCGTGAGGAAGGCTCGCCGGGTCCTCTCAACCACCTGCTGTTCCCGGGACATTCTGCTGGACCTTCTGACCAGTGCTGAAGGATGACTTTCTGAAGGACCCTAGTGCATTTATAAACACTGCCCGGTCATCTGTCCTTTCAGCTGTATCTGCAGATCTTTCCTTTTGCTTGGTTTTAGAGTAAATATCAGTCACCAGATTATTACATTAACATCCCATCATCTGCTTCATGGGGGGACGGGGACGGTGGCTCTAAGTCTGTATGTTCTCCCCAGGCTTCTCGGGCTTTCCTCCCGCAGTCCAAAGGCATGCACTGTAGGCTGAATGTTGCCCGTGGTGTGTGACTGTGCTCTGCGGTGTGTTAACACCTCGTACAGGGCGTGTTAACACCTCGTACAGGGTGTCTCTCCCCCCCGGTGCCCTAAGGCTGCCTGGGACAGGCTCCAGCCTGTATCATAATGGTGTTGATGTCTGACACAGTACGTATATAACATTTCATGGATGCGTAGAGTACCGTATACACTTCAAAAGTCATATAATCCTATTTGGGCTACCAAAGCGAACTGGTCAAATTATTAAGTCACGCTCGAAGAAACATAACAGTTTAATTTTAACTACGTCAAAAAACCGAACAAAAGCATCCTAAACATGCAATAAAGACCAGAAGTGCGCGCTTCGAGCCAGATCCAAATCTTTCCTGTCAAAGTCCACCTACTGATCGGCTTCTTACCTTCGATTAATCGACGCTCCGTACGCTCGCTGTTCAGCCCCCCGCCCCCCGTACGGCGGAAGTCGATTCCTTCCCTCTGCGCGTTGCATGCTGGGAATTGATGTCCACAGGCGCCATCTTGCGAAAGAGCACGAGGTGCGAAGCCGGAGGCGAAGGGTGTGCACGAGTCACCGTGTATGAGGCGTATTGTAAACGTCAACGCAAAAATGTTCCCTTTTCATATTTGTATGACCTTAGCCAGGAAGGTCTCTTATATTAGAAGTTGTAGAGTGAGATTTATTGACAGCTGTACATAACCGTGTATATTCTGTATTTATTTTGTTCCCTTGTGCTACCTCACGTCGGCACACATGCTAGGCCCCCCACACGACCCTGACCAGTTTAAACGTCTAAGAGATGGCTGGCTGGATAACGGCGTTTTTTTGTATTTGTACATGTCAACCATAGTACTGTCACCTTACACCCCGAGTTGGGGGTTCAAACCCCACCTCTGTGTGTGTGTGTGGGGTTTACACGTTCTTCCCATGCTTTGTGGTTTTCCTCCAGCAGTCCAAAGACATGCAACGCAGGCTAATTGGCGTGACTAAATTGTCTAGTGTGTGTGTGCCGGGTTTCCATTTCATCCAGCGTGTCCCCTGCCTTGTGCCCTAGGCTACCTGGGATGGGCCACAGGCCCCCCCACAGCCCTGAGTAGGATTAAGCAGCTTGGCAAATGGATGTGGAAAAATAAACAGTAGGTATACATTTGTAGATCTCCAAATAAAAAATATGCCAAAAGTAATATTTATCATGACATAAAGGACGTTTATCAGCGATGTGGATGGTGATTAATCAAGTTCCCACAGACAGACATAATTAGGACTTGCATTTGTCGTTTCAAGTATATGCTAACACTTCATGCAGACAGCAGACAATTATGACCTCAGAGTCGGTTCCAGTATTAGGCCTGTGGAAGTGCTGTGTAGATTTATGAGCAGGGTCTTTACCTAGAAGTTGGCAGTGATTTTATAATTAGACCGTCAGAATTTCTCTGTAGTTAAGTTCTTCATACACAAAGAAAATGGGAGACCATTTTCAGCAGTCTCTTAAAACAATTTGCATTGTTTAATTAAGATCAAAACTGGCCTGCTTCTGCATGGCCCGGGCCACATTTCCACTAACACTACTCTGAGCACAGGGACACTCATGGGAAAAGTGGAGGTGAATTGGTTGCTTGGCCTTGCCAGTATTTATAACGATGGTTTTTACCCTTTTTAAATCTCCAAATCACTTCTCTCTCTGGAAAAAGAGCGTGCCCCTTGGAGGAGTCAGTGACACCTCACCGTACAACAGGTAAAAGAAGCAGCTATGGCAGTACTTAGTAAGAAAGTGACATATAAAAATGGTTTGTGCTCCTTGACTGACAGGCAGAGCAACCAATAGCATCAGTCACTGTTTCCAATCTAACTCTGTTCTCACACATTCAGTCCGGGAGAGGGGAGGAATAATAAGCCACATGCACAACATACAAATATTTACATCTTCCAAAAAGCAATTTCTCTCTCTCAAAAAACAAAAAAAGACAGTAAAACGTACACAGACTACTCAAGTAATTTGACCGTTTGATTCGTGGTGGTGAATAGGAAGCCGAGGACATCAGGGTCACCGTTTGTACCAGGCTGGAGCTCCTTTCCACCGCTGCAGAGCAATTCAAGTCTGCTGCCATCAGTTAGCAATTCTCTTTCTAAGCCGACTGACTGCAGAATGAGGAAGACTGACAACACACAGGCTGTCTGCAGACATTAGAGCGGACACTGGGGCGGAGTGGCTGCGAGTGGATGGACACGGGGTTGGCCTTGAGACCTGAGAGGGTCACAGCATTCTCGGCTTCCCATCTGCTCCCCCGAGGATGTGATCTTCCATGGCATCTCCCCATATTCGCCCTCTGTTCAGTGTGTGTATAGACACACACACACAAACACACACAAACACACACACACACACACACACACACACACACACACACACACACACACAGCGCTTTTGCTAACACATGTAAAATGACTACTGCATGTGTCATTTCCTCTTCATGGCATGTAGTTCTGTGTGTTTGTCAGAACTGGTCAGACAGTCACTTAAGGTCTCCTCAGAAGCCACTAAGCCCAACGGCGCAATCATGAGTACAGGCCCCTCCGATCCTCAATCCTCACTTCACACAGGGCCAGAAGATTCCCCAATAGCATCCACCTTTAACCAATAAATAAGACCAACTGCAAAACAAAAGTGATAATGAACATGCATCATTTTGCTTTTTAAAAGCAGACAAGTGTTTGATGAGGCAAGGCGGACTGAGTGTCAAGGTCTAGGTCAGAGTCACCTGGTCATTCTCTACTCATTCCAAGACGCCATGTATGAAAGATGAGTTCACAATGCATCCTTGCCATTAGTACCACTTCAGGCTTTTGCCATTGTCTTTATCCATCATCTTTGGTAGTGCGTTTGTCCATCGTCCTTTGCATCCAGTCCACAAAATAAAATCTATAATATCTTCAAAAAAAGAATTCAAAGTGCTTAAACTGCTACAAGAGGGAATCCTAGGAATACGGGCACCCTGATAACTGTCCTCTGTTTTCTCGCTGTTGTTCAGGTACAACACGGTGGTCCCTGTGGTGGGAGGACGGCGTCTCCCACTACTCATACAGAGTGACGGAGCAGCAGCAGAGCGTCGACAGTCGTCGGTCCACACTGGCCTTATCTGCACAACACAAACAGAATTCATTTCAAATTCAACAAACGGCCATAGTCAGCTCTGGGAGAGACACCAGAAGTCGGTTACTTACACTTGTTGACGTTGTCAATGTCAGCGGGATCCTGCAGGATCTTGGACAGGCCCTCCAGCAGCACGGCTGCTTTGTTGTAGCGGTACGCTATGTCCTCTGTCTGCTGGAACATTTCATCCAGGGCTGCAGACTGCACCTGTGGACCACGGAAGAGGCAGTGCCAGTCAGGTGGAGTTGGGACGGGCACCCGAGGGCCGGTGGGCACGGGGTGACAAGCTCACCATCTCCACGGCGTGGCTGTAAATGAGCTTCTCGGCCGTCACGCTGTTGATCTCATCCACAAAGCGCTGCTTGTCGGCAAAGAAGTGATTGAGGCGGTCGGTGAGGCGACGACAGAGGGCGATGCAGTCTTTGTATCGCTCGTTCAAACTCTTCACAACTGCACAATAAGAGAGGAATCAGAAACGGTCCCCGACGGGGCACAGCAAAATGCCAGCGGCCCCAGGCAGACATGGAGTTACCCTGCTTGACGGCAGTGGACGGGTTAAGTTTGGCCGACTTGATCTGAGCCTTGGCCAGGTGCAGGGAAGAAGCCAGCAGCTGAGCAGCCTTCATGTAGAGGACCAACTGCTCCACCTGCCTGTGGGGTCCAAAGCAGAGAGTGAAACCTTCCACCGGGTCTGAAGCGAGGAGGCAGGGAGCGGGGCCCGTGTCTCGGGGACCGCACACTCACCCCCATTCCTTACTCAGCTGGCTGATCTGGTCCACCACCACGCTGTCCTGCGCTGGGTACAGGCAGCCGGACACGCCCATGTCGGCACCACCGGCACGCAGCGTGGCCACCTCGAGCACGCAGTCGGTGAAGGACAGCATCAGACGAAGGTGCATCAGAGTGTCCGTGTGCTCACGCTGTGGACAGAGACATGTTCTGTCCTGGAATGGATAACCCCCCCCCAACCATTCCTTGCGAAAAATTAGGAACAACAAAAATGAACTTTGGGCAGAGGGAAGCAGATTCTGCCACATTACATCTACTTTATTCCTGCAGACTAAACCCAGGCACTGGGATCCCTCAGCTGGGACCAATGTGGTGCGGTTAGCCTCACCTCCATCAGAGTTTCCTCAGGAAGCTCAGGGGCCTCAAAGGTGATGAAGCCCTCCAGGCTGGGAGGGGAGGTGCCGTAAGGGACATACCGCAGGCTCCCAGGGGCGGCCTCCGCCCCCGGTGGGGAGCTGCCCACAGCCATCCCGGGGGGGGAGCCAGCATACGGCCGCCCACTAGTCGAGCACAGGGAGCCGGCCGAGCTGCTGGAACCCACTGGGAATTAAAGCGACACATGGAAATGCGCAGTGTCAGTGGCATGTCTGAAGTGCTGTAGGGGGCGCCATGGAGCAACCGGTCTTCTCACCTGAGGTGGTACGTGGCCGAGGGCCCAGGTGACTGCAGGTGGGCGGAGTGCTGCTTTTTGGCGGGGAGCCCACTGTGAAAAGCACTGTGCGGGGGCTGGCTGTGCAGCCTAGAGTGGGGGCTAAGAGAGGGGGCGTGCCAACTGAGTAGCTCAGCCAATGAGTAGGTTTGCTCACTAAATGACTAAAATGACATGTTTATAAGACTCTAAAACATTGAACAAAAGGCCACTTGGTAATTGGCACGGCTTAAGAAGGTGAAGGGAAGTTGCAGAGAGTGTGAAGGCCTCACCCGTGTCCATGCTGTCTGTGCTGCCCTGTAAAGGCTGTCCATCCAGCGTGATTCTGACAGGCTGCTCTGACAGGCGTCCGGCGCTGATGGACCTGTGGGCCAATGAGCACGCTGTCTGTCTGCTGATCTGCAGCTAGGTCAGCAACTCTCGCGGGGGGTGGGGGGTACCTGCCAAAAGTGGTCTTGCTGGCTTGTGGGGCTAGCTGCCGTGGGGTGGGGTAGGGGGAGCACTGGTGAGCAGAGACGTGGCGGACGTCCGCTGAGGTTCTGCTGGGGTTCGGGCTGTCAGCAATGCCCTGCTGGAATGCCAGGGCCAGCAGGTTACAGGACGCCTGAGTTTTGGGGATTTTAAAGGGCGCACTTGTCTGGGAAAGATCAATGGGAAAAGACAGGGTCAGAAATGAAGATAATATGTGAAAAGTACCTTTACAATTCAACGTTTTAAATCCCTTAAACACCCTCCCCCCCACTGCTCTATCCATTTTAAGATAGTCTTAGTAGTAGTGTGTACTTTGGTGGGAGAGCCAATGATAGTGGGAAGCGGAGACTTCTGTAGCCAATCAGACGAGCGGGGGGAAGAGCCAAGGTGCTTTGTGGGGGAGGTGCCCAGGCTGCCAGGCCGGCACAGCTGTGGCGAGTGGCTGCTGGGGTAAGCCGGTGAGGTGGGCTGCACGGGGTCTGACAGTTGCTTGTGGAGCTTCTGCTTGGTCTGATAGACCTCAGTCAAGGTGGGGGCACTCTGGAGACGGGGGCCCATCGTCTGAGACTGGGGGACAGGAGAGCCTGTCCGGGGGTGGGGGTGGGGGGGAGGGCACATGCAGCAAACAAGAACATTAAACAAGGAACCACCGCAGAGATTTTTAACCACCACTAGATGGTGCTGTAGGTTAAGCATTAACTTGCAGATATGTTGTTGACATTTTGATATTTTCCATGAACGTTCAGGGAGTTTGTTTTTGCCAGCTTATTCCATGTAGTTGAAAACAGAAGCCAGAGAAATGTGTGGAATCATCTTTATTGGCCACGTTTTGCCAACTTGACTGGTGGTGTTTTTACAACTGTATACACCTGCTGCTGTTTGTCTCTTTAGGAAAAGACCAAGTTCATATTTCATAGAAACATGTTCTAGTAACTTGGCGATTGTCAGCAGAATATCTCACCTCCAGACGAACTCCGGCTGCGGCATTCCTGAGGCTGGCCGTGAGAGCAACAGCAAGGGACCAGCTGCTCTGGAATGGTGCCCACTGTGGGGGGGGGGGGACGGACAGAAGGGCATGTGTGGGTAAGGGACGAGGGGGCCACACTGCCTCAGCTCAATAATTAACTGGACAGTCAGTAGGGGTAAACTGAAGCACCAATTAAAATCTGATTGACTGGCTCTATCCAGAGCTGGAGACGCTGACCCCAGCGAGAGCTTACCCAGTGGCGAGGGGGAATATGGACGTGAGCAGCCCATGGAGAGGCGCCGCCCGATGCCCTGGGCCGTGTCAGCTGAGCTGGGGGAGCTGGAGCCCACCTTGGGGAAGCCCATGGGGCTGGTGTTAGAACGTCGTACGGTGCCGGGCCTGCAAACAGAAAGTGACACGTTCCAGTCGTGGCCTGTAGGCATGGAAGGCTCTCTGGCTGCTGGTCAGTCTGGGTGGGTAATGTGTGCCTGTCAAGGTAAGGTTAAGTACTGAAAAGAACATGGATTAAAAATCCGCTTATTCAAAGTGGGTGTTTCTATCCAAGCAATGACTTTAAATGCTGGGCAGTAAAGGACCCCAATCGCAATGTGCAAGATGGCCACCACAGCACCTGTCTGCTTGGGCAAGTTGGGGCATGTTCGCATAATGGCTTCCTCACACTCTTGGCTCCATCAGCCACATTTTGTGCGAAACCTGGTTTCAGATGAACATGTTTTTCTGACTTTTAAACACCACACCTAAAAACTACCTTAATGCCGTTTGACTGTTTTTGAGACTTCCAGGCAAACTGCGGGATTCTTCTGTTTCACTTCCATAAATCAGCTACTTCAGCCTATGAGTTCAACAAGTAATGAGATGATATGATGATGAAGATGGGGATTATGGAGACACGCTAATGCTGTATCCACACCTTTGGTAAAAAAGTGGAGCCAGTCTAGATGCTGGTGATGAAACAGCACAGCATGGTGGTGGTCTGACCTACCGTCTCCTTCACATTCATCCCCAAGACCCCAAAGCTCTGACAGAATGTGGGCCTTAGTCCATCAAACCTCTAGAAAAACCAGTAAGACTCATCTCTCCCTTAGGCTACACTCCTTTAAAACACACACACCTTCTGAAGACAGAGCTGATGCAACACCATGGCTGGAAAGGAAAGCGAAAGATCCAAAGAACTGGATCCTTCTGTAGCTATCATTCGCGTCCGACACTCACCTCGGGGATCCATACTGCGCGCTGGTGGGGCTACTGGAGAGGTTCTGCTTGATGCGCTGGTAGTTGCGTACTTGGGTGGGCACGGGTATTGGCGTGGTCTCTGCCCGGGGGGACGACGTGGCTGTCTGCCCTGAGGGTGGCTGCAACTGCCTGGACGAGAGAGAGAAGCCTGAGATCTGGGCATGCTGTTCCCAGACCCGAACCATTTCCCACGAGAGTCGGGTCCCAGGAGAAACTAGATTTCAGTCCAGAAAAGCCTGGTCCTTGATGGAAGGAAAATGAGTCCACAAAAGAACCTCGGCTCAGCATTACAGAGCAAAAAGTCTCCTACTGCTTTGTTTTGATTCCGAGCGAAGGCAGACCAGTAAGTGAAGACTGATCATGCCACAGGGCTGGCACATTGCAGAGAGGTGTGGTTTCTATGCAAATGCGACAGGGTGCAGCCAATCACTTGAAGGCATTTCCAAAGGGAGGTGAAGATGGGGGCAAAACCAACACAAAAAACAGTTCGAGGTCAGCCAATGACATCCACATCCACGTTCGAAACCGCCAATAAAAACATACTACTGCTCCTTTTTACGATCATGCTCTTTCCCGCTCCCTCCCTTCACCAGAACACTATTTCAGAGTAAAAGTCATATGCTGGCCATCCATAGCGGAATGCACAGCTGTAGGAGGACAGTGCAGGAGTGTAGTGGTACGTAGCTAGTCTTACGTAACAAAGCAAGGGGGGACAGCACACAACACATTGACTAAGACGTGATGCACTAGAGGCTTGGCAGCATGTTTCTGTTTGACCATCAGGCATCCAATAGCTGCAAACATAGATGCAAGCTGTCTGTGGTGTGGTTCTTGGAAAACCAGCATCATGGTATTCAGAGAACTGCACCAAGTCATGCTGGGACACCACAAGGAAAGGAAAAAAAAAACAGGACATCACTGGGATGCCATAACAGAAAGCTGCTTTGTAGGTCAGGACAAGGCTGAGCTGTAAGAATACACATTTACAGCTGCTTCATGTTACTGCTTAACTGGTTCAATGATCTCTGCACTCACAGGATAGCGATCAGACTTTCACTCAGGTCAATGACCCACTATTTGATACTGTGAAACCCAGTAGAAAAAACACAGGAGTCCTAGCAGCTTAAAGGTGCTGACAGTGGTCCATGTCTGAGAGGCGCAGCACAATCCCCTAGCTACTAGAGTCTACGTATGGCTGGTCTACACAGCAGACAGATTACATGAAGCTGAATAAAATGTTTCTAGGACTAGCAGGGATGAGGGATATCGTCGATATACTGGTGAACAGCCATACAGGAAGCCAGGTGGCATTCAAATTTATACATATTCATGCCTAGATATGATGTAATAACAGAAAATCATATGTTTATCACATGGAGCTCTGTTACTAACTTACCCACTTTCCACTGATTTATCTTTAGAACAAGGTTGTGTATAAGACAGGACCACTAAGGTAATCCCATGCTAAGTTAGAGACGAAGACTCGTGACTTTTCCATTTGAGGAGAAAGAAAAAAGAAAAACATTTGTGCATATGCAATTTTTTGACGTTTCTTTTAAATTAGAATTCGTATTCCGATGACTTTTAAAAAAAAAATAAACATTTGAGTGGCGATGGCCCAGATAACGCCGATGCGAGGTTTTACACCGTTCTGTCACATGGTTGCTGCTAAGATGCCAGATAATATTCTTGTGAAAAACACAGGGAGGCACCTTTGGGCAGCATTTTGGACTTCAAGATTTTATCAACCCACAAAATTACAGACGATGCTGCTTTCTAAAATGCGCCGAGTGTAAAACGTCCAGGCAGAACAACTAATTTGCCCTGTCATTCACGTCAAAAGTTGGCGACCGGTTAATGATTCAGCGTGAAGATACTTCACTAAGTGGCTGACATAACAACCCAGGGTGGCTGTTTTTCTTGACATTTCAATTAAACCAGTCTTATGACATCAGGGAATGTTTTGCAGGTATGTGGACCGACATTTTTAAACATTTGAATTTCTATTCAATACTAATATTGTCTATCTAAACAGAAGCAAACTGTACATATTTTGGTTTGTAATAAAAGAAAGGAAGCAGAAGTGTATTTTAACTACATTTTTAAGCCGAATCTCCCACAATATCAGTGGGCTGCATCGTGATACCGTACACCATAGTGTAAAGTTGCTAATGACAGCGAATCCTCTGGAAGCAGTCTGACGTGTAGCTATGATGACCGAGCAAGCTGGAGGCCTCAGTCTCGGGGCTGTGGAGATTTTGTCACACAGTGCCCCCCCCCCCCCCCCCCCCCCCCCCCTCCCCATAA
>JAACJT020000031.1:9182558-9198114 GCA_009936485.2 Gymnarchus niloticus | reverse complement strand
CCTTTGATATCCGTGTAGCCCACTTTGTGCATGTTTTAGATAACACCCTGCTAAACGGAAGTGTGATACCATTTGAACGCTATCCTTTGTCAGGGATCCGTACGTCGTGTAGCTACATCTGAAGTGACACCACCTGTGTTCTTGCCAACGTTTGAAACCTTTGGTTTTTAGGTACAGGCGCCATGGCAGCTGCGTTCCCGTATAGAGCTGTACCTGGGGCCATGCCTCCGGGAATACCCCCAGGCATCCCTGCAGGGATTCCTACCCCAAGCCCGATGCCCGACTACATGTCTGAGGAGAAACTGCAAGAGAAAGGTGGGGCTCTGGAATTGTTTGGGCGAACCAGTTAACCTGTAATTCAAATGATATAATTTTGGGATGGGTGGGGGATGATAATGGAGGGGATAGTATAGATGCTTCAGAAGGAAAGGATTTTAATAATGTTTGCGTGATTCTGCCTTTAGCTCGCAAATGGCAGCAACTGCAGGCGAAGCGCTATTCTGAGAAGCGGAAGTTTGGCTTCGTGGATGCCCAGAAAGAGGATATGCCACCTGAGCATGTGCGCAAAATCATCAGGGATCATGGAGACATGACCAACAGGAAGTTCCGCCATGACAAGAGGGTTTATCTTGGGTAGGCAACGTCTGCTCTGCTTTAGTTTGTTTAGCTTCTTGTGCCAGGATTCTTTAATATTGTACATGAAATTCTATGACCCTTTGAAGATTTGTGTGCATTCATACTTGGTCTCGTTTTTATTCCAGGGCCCTAAAGTACATGCCACATGCTGTTCTGAAGCTGCTAGAGAACATGCCCATGCCCTGGGAGCAAATCAGAGATGTTCCAGTGCTCTACCACATAACTGGAGCGATCTCCTTTGTCAATGAGATCCCATGGGTTATTGAGCCAGTCTACATTGCACAGTGGGGGTAGGAGCATTGAGCTTTCTCTGGTTAGGATTCTATTTCAATCTGTAAAGTGTCAGGGTTGACTGACACCGTCTAAAGAAGGTTGATACATTAATGACTGTCCTTAGGTCCATGTGGATCATGATGCGTCGTGAGAAGAGAGACCGGCGGCATTTCAAGCGAATGAGGTTCCCTCCTTTCGATGACGAGGAGCCTCCGCTGGACTACGCTGACAACATCCTGGATGTGGAGCCCTTGGAGGCCATCCAGATGGAGTTGGACCCTGAGGAGGATGCGTCTGTGGTGGACTGGATGTATGAGCACCAGCCACTCAAAGACAATGCAAAGTGAGTCCACAGCAGAAACGTGATGGACTGCCTCCTTCAGTCTGTCTCCATGCTTCATTGCCTCTGCATGTCTGTCCTTGTTAGGTTTGTGAATGGCACAACTTACAGGCGATGGCAGTTCTCCCTGCCCATGATGTCCACCCTGTACCGTCTGGCAAACCAGCTGCTGACTGACCTGGTGGATCACAACTATTTCTACCTGTTTGACCTGAAAGCGTTCTTCACCTCCAAGGCTCTCAACATGGCCATCCCTGGGGGTCCCAAGTTTGAGCCTCTTGTTAGAGACATCAACTTACAGTAAGTTCTGGGTTTCATGATTAGACAGATTGTCTAATTGTGGGCAGTATTCTAGAGTCTGGCACGTGTGGTTTTCTACAGGGATGAAGACTGGAACGAGTTCAACGACATTAACAAGATCATCATCCGGCAGCCAATAAGAACAGAGTACAAGATTGCGTTTCCTTACCTGTACAACAACCTGCCCCACCATGTTCATCTTACCTGGTGAGCTGTTTGTTTATGCCTGCATCCCGCAGTTTGTTCCTTGCTCTTGCCGAAAGTATTGCACTGGTTAAGGGGGAAAGACCAATATGTAGATAAGCGTTTCTTTTCTGCTGCAGGTACCACACTCCTAATGTTGTCTTCATCAAGACAGAGGATCCTGATTTACCAGCTTTTTATTTTGACCCCCTGATCAACCCAATCTCCCATCGGCACTCGGTCAAAGTAAGCCTTTCATACTGGCCTGAGAGTAGCCTGTTAAACTTCTAATGGTTTCAGGGTTTTTCTCCCCTAATAATTTTTAATGAATTTTAGTTTCCCATGACAATTTCTTTGCCTTGTTCCCACTAAAGAGCCAAGAGCCCCTTCCGGATGATGATGAGGAGTTTGAGCTCCCTGAGTATCTGGAACCCTTCCTTAAGGACACGCCCCTATACACTGACAACACAGCCAATGGGATAGCACTGCTCTGGGCACCCCGTCCCTTCAACCTGAGATCGGGAAGGACTAGACGGGCTATTGACATCCCACTCATCAAGAACTGGTTGGTGTTTCCTAAAATCCTTGCTATACGTTGTCCTTAGATGGTACGCTTTGCCTGAGGATTACAGTATGCTCCATCTTCAGTGTGTGAGTAGTTATTTTTTACCTACCAGGTACCGTGAACACTGCCCTGCTGGACAGCCAGTGAAAGTGCGTGTCTCCTACCAGAAACTGCTCAAGTACTATGTGCTGAACGCCCTGAAACACAGACCACCCAAAGCCCAAAAGAAAAGGTTGGTCAGCTTTTTATATAAAATGGTGGTATTTTTTTTTTTCCTTTGACAAGCTGCCTGAGTTGAGCGCTCTGAGAAGTTGAATTCTGCATCATTGTTTCTTCCAGATATCTGTTCCGCTCCTTCAAAGCCACAAAGTTCTTCCAGTCGACGAAGCTGGACTGGGTGGAGGTGGGGCTTCAGGTGTGCCGGCAGGGTTACAACATGCTCAACCTGCTGATCCACAGGAAGAACCTCAACTACCTCCATTTGGACTACAACTTCAACCTGAAGCCTGTGAAGACCCTCACCACAAAGGTGTGGGCTTTTGTACCTTAAGAACAGAAAAGCCTGACATCTGTCTTTTGTAGTTCTGATGGTTTTATGTGCTTCCTTCAGGAACGTAAGAAGTCCAGGTTTGGCAATGCGTTCCATTTGTGTCGTGAGGTGCTCCGTCTCAGCAAACTGGTGGTGGACAGCCATGTGCAGTACAGGCTTGGAAATGTCGACGCCTTCCAGGTGGGCTGTGTTCTTATTTGGTGCCCACGTCCTGGCAAATGGTCTGCTGCCCTATTGTACTTTGCAGCCAATTAAACTGTCAGCTCCTGCTGAAATGCCCTGACAGCCATCTTTAATGTGTCACAGCTGGCCGATGGTCTGCAGTACATCTTTGCCCACGTGGGACAGTTGACTGGCATGTACCGCTACAAGTACAAGCTGATGCGACAGATCCGCATGTGCAAGGACCTCAAACATCTCATCTACTACCGTTTCAACACCGTGAGTCCTCCTTGAAACATGTCTTCTCCCGTTTATGAAAATGGCAGGCGTTCTTTGAGCACAGTTGCCAAACTCATGTTTTTCAGGGGCCAGTGGGGAAAGGTCCAGGATGTGGGTTCTGGGCTCCAGGTTGGAGAGTGTGGCTCTTCTTCATGAGGGGTATTACCCCTTTGCTGGAGAGATGGCTGGGCAATCTGCTGGCGCGGCAGTTTGAAGGTGATGCATCCAGTTCCCTAGCCCTTGTAGATGCTTGCTTTTTCAGACTGACGGCACAAGCCGGGGTAATCTTGGTAGTGAAAATGAAGTGATATGTCCCTGGGTGTCACACCTTACTGAGGGGCTAATGCGAGCAGGATTTGCAGCATGTCAGAGTTGGCAGGGATCCACGGCCTTTTGGGATGACTCCACTGTGGGTGTCTTCAAATCATTCAGGTCGACACTCGAAGGGTGTTGCCAAAACGGTGACAAAGCAGCGTGTGGAGTCTCATTTCGACCTGGAGCTGCGTGCCGCTGTCATGCATGACATCCTGGACATGATGCCTGAGGGAATCAAGCAGAACAAGGCCAGGACCATCCTGCAGCACCTGAGTGAGTCCTGGAGGTGCTGGAAAGCCAACATTCCCTGGAAGGTGAGCCCATGGGCAGCTCATACCGAGGAAGGTCGTCGCATCTATGCTGTTACTCAGTGTAGGACAATCACTCGGAACGTAACCCCTTCAAGAAAGTACTCTGTGCCCTCTTCTAGGTCCCTGGGCTTCCCACCCCCATTGAGAACATGATCCTCCGTTATGTGAAAGCCAAAGCTGATTGGTGGACCAACACTGCTCACTACAACCGGGAGCGAATTCGACGTGGTGCCACGGTCGACAAGACCGTGTGCAAGAAGAACCTGGGGCGGCTGACACGGCTCTACCTGAAGGCAGAGCAGGAGAGGCAGCACAACTACCTGAAGGTGAACGTTGTCTTTGATTTAACATCCTGGAACACAAGTCATTCTCTCAGAAGGGGCGCAAGTGGGGGCTTACTGCATGGGGTCTCCCCTCCAGGATGGGCCATACATCACGGCAGAGGAGGCCGTGGCCATCTACACCACCACCGTGCACTGGCTGGAGAGCCGGCGCTTCTCTCCCATCCCGTTCCCACCGCTCTCTTACAAGCATGACACCAAGCTGCTCATCCTGGCCTTGGAGAGGCTTAAGGAGGCCTACAGGTAGGTTGCTGTGCTCCATCAGTTGATGGGGTGACATGGCGTATTACTGAAGAAAGGGCATGATTGCATCTGCTTGGTACGCATGTTGCTTTCTTCCTCTAGTGTGAAGTCTAGACTGAACCAGTCCCAGCGTGAGGAATTGGGTCTGATTGAGCAGGCCTACGACAACCCTCACGAGGCTCTGTCCAGAATCAAGCGTCACCTCCTCACCCAAAGAGCCTTCAAGGAGGTGAGGTTTGAAACCAGGAGCCAGTTCTGAAATGAACCCGGAGTACTTCAGTTTTACTTGTCATTTTGTTTTCCTACAGGTGGGCATTGAGTTCATGGACCTGTACAGTCACCTGGTACCAGTATATGATGTTGAGCCCTTGGAGAAAATCACGGATGCATACCTGGATCAGTACTTATGGTATGAGGCAGACAAGCGCAGGCTCTTTCCCCCTTGGATCAAGCCGGCGGACACAGAGCCCCCTCCATTGTTGGTGTACAAGTGGTGTCAGGGTAAGGTTTCACCTGGATCAAAAACGGGTCTTTTATAGAGTTTGGCTTTTGGGTCTTCCTACGGTATTCTATAGCAGGAACCAGTGACACCGAATGGTTTAGGAAAGCTAAAAGTTGACTGTCTAGTCTTTGAAGGACGTGCTCCCTTTCCAGGAATCAACAACCTTCAGGATGTGTGGGAGACCGCGGAGGGGGAGTGCAACGTGATGCTGGAGTCACGCTATGAGAAGATGTACGAGAAAATTGACCTGACGTTGCTGAACAGGCTGCTGCGTCTCATCGTGGATCACAACATTGCCGACTACATGACTGCCAAGAACAACGTGGTCATCAACTACAAGGTCCGTCGCCGTCTGGTATGAACGAAAAGAGGCTGTCTTTCTGTGGTACTAAAGTGTAGCAAAATGTGTTCTCTTCTCAGGACATGAACCACACCAACTCGTACGGCATCATCCGTGGGCTGCAGTTCGCGTCCTTCATCGTGCAGTATTATGGGCTGGTGATGGACCTGCTGGTCCTGGGGCTTCATCGAGCGAGCGAGATGGCAGGCCCACCTCAGATGCCCAATGACTTCCTGAGCTTCCAAGACATTGGCACAGAAAGTGCCCATCCCATTCGCCTGTACTGCAGATACATCGACCGCATCCACATTTTCTTCAGGTAATCTCGTGTGAGAATGGGGTAGCAGTCTATGGAAAAGCTTAGACTAGACAGGCTTCATTAGCTCATAGTATGGGTTTATCTTCACTAGAAGGGGATTTGATAGTGTTTATCAGACGTGGAATTTTGGTGTTTCCTTAGTTTTCCTAAATTTCCTTCGGGATCAACAAAGTATCTAATCTCTCTCTTTCTGGAAACGTCCAGGTTTACTGCAGATGAAGCAAGAGACTTGATCCAGCGGTACCTAACTGAGCATCCCGACCCCAACAATGAGAACATTGTGGGTTACAACAACAAGAAGTGCTGGCCCAGAGATGCCAGGATGCGGCTGATGAAACATGATGTCAACCTGTGAGCACACCTTCTGGTACCGTCTTTGCTCTTTGGTGGCTCTTTTCCACGGCGAGAAATAAAGCTTTGTTTCATCTCTGTTCAGGGGACGGGCTGTGTTCTGGGACATCAAGAACCGGCTGCCTCGCTCTGTGACCACAGTGCAGTGGGAGAACAGCTTTGTGTCCGTCTACAGCAAAGACAACCCCAACCTGCTGTTCAACATGTGTGGCTTTGAATGCCGCATCTTGCCGAAGTGCCGCACCAGCTACGAAGAGTTCACCCACAAGGATGGTGTGTGGAACCTGCAGAATGAGGTGAGACCAAGATGGGCGTCTTTCTTTAACCCTTGTTTTGAGTCAGCTGAAGGTTGCTAAATATTACCTTATGACCTCAAGGTCACCAAAGAGCGCACAGCTCAGTGCTTCCTGCGAGTCGATGATGAGTCCATGCAGAGGTTCCACAACAGAGTTCGACAGATCCTGATGGCCTCTGGGTCAACCACCTTCACCAAGGTGAGGCGTTTCTCCTTATGACCTTCATATCCAGGCCTTGGACTATTGCATGTGTAGTACTGTTGTGTTCAAAAGTATGGCGTTGACTGAACTTGCTTGTGTTCCTCAGATTGTGAACAAGTGGAACACTGCACTGATTGGCTTGATGACCTACTTCCGTGAGGCTGTAGTCAACACGCAGGAGCTCCTAGACCTGTTGGTCAAATGCGAGAACAAGATTCAGACGCGTATCAAGATTGGTCTCAACTCCAAGATGCCCAGCCGGTTCCCACCTGTGGTCTTCTACACACCCAAAGAGCTGGGAGGACTCGGCATGTTGTCAATGGGCCATGTGCTCATTCCCCAGTCTGACCTAAGGTATGGTGAGCACTCGGTATGTTTACCCCATACGGTGTGCTAACCTTCACGACTTGGTATTGTTTCTGGAAGTGCTTACAGAGAGCCTCTTCATAAAATGTTTAAACTTAACTGACACACTGTGTTATCTCCTGAAGGTGGTCCAAACAGACTGACGTGGGCATCACACACTTCCGCTCTGGCATGAGCCACGAGGAGGACCAGTTGATCCCTAACCTCTACCGCTACATCCAGCCATGGGAGAGCGAGTTCATTGATTCTCAAAGAGTCTGGGCAGAGTATGCGCTGAAGAGGCAGGAGGCCATTGCACAGAACAGGTACCCTTCAGCCACCAGCAACGAAACTTTCAATTGTCCGATTTAAGATCGGATGCGTCCTAATGTGAACGCTTGCTTACGGTGCAGGCGTTTGACCCTTGAGGATCTGGAGGACTCGTGGGACAGAGGCATCCCACGTATTAACACTCTGTTCCAGAAAGACCGGCACACCCTAGCCTATGACAAGGGCTGGCGAGTCAGAACGGACTTCAAGCAGTACCAGGTATGCATGAACCCCTGCAGCTTTGCCCTGACACTGTTCAACCCATTTTGTATGTGCTAGTGTCATCTGTAATAGATTAATCCGGGAGTAATGTCTGTCTAGGTTTTGAAGCAGAATCCCTTCTGGTGGACCCACCAAAGACATGACGGGAAGCTATGGAACCTTAACAACTACCGTACAGACATGATCCAAGCACTGGGAGGGGTGGAGGGCATCCTGGAGCATACGCTCTTCAAGGGAACTTATTTCCCCACCTGGGAGGGTCTCTTCTGGTGAGCACTTCTAGTTTTGTTAAGAATAACCTTCAGCAGAATATCAGGTACAGGAAAACTCTGCATTTGGAGGTGTGTTGGTGAGAGTGTTAATTTGAAGAATATCATGTGTCAATGGTCCGGATACCTGAAGATTCTTTGTCATGTCAGGCATGCCTGTTAATACTGCATGCTAAATGTCCCCTTGACAGGGAGAAGGCCAGTGGTTTTGAAGAGTCTATGAAATGGAAGAAACTCACCAATGCACAGAGATCTGGTCTGAACCAGATCCCCAACAGACGGTTCACACTTTGGTGGTCCCCCACAATCAACAGAGCTAACGTAAGTCTTTAGTGAACTGTTCTCCGGCATCTGTCAATATCTAGCAATGGCATGTGTGTGTTAAGGCTGTTAACCTTCCTAATCTCTCCTCTGCAGGTGTATGTGGGTTTCCAGGTGCAGTTGGATCTTACTGGCATTTTTATGCATGGCAAGATCCCCACCCTCAAGATCTCCTTAATTCAGATATTCAGAGCTCACTTATGGCAGAAGATTCACGAGAGCATTGTCATGGATCTCTGCCAGGTAAAAGGGCATTTCTCCCTTGACTTATGGGAAGATCTTTCCTGTAGGATGGCGACTTTGGTACCATCACAATATCTTGGCTTACTGGCATCACGCTTGACCCGGTGTCTTCTGTACAGGTGTTTGACCAAGAGCTGGATGCCCTGGAGATTGAAACTGTGCAGAAGGAGACGATCCACCCCAGGAAATCCTACAAGATGAATTCCTCCTGTGCTGACATCCTGCTCTTTGCTTCCTACAAATGGAATGTTTCTCGTCCATCTCTGCTTGCGGACTCAAAGTATGTCAGTACGAGCAGTTCAGGTCGTCGGCAGACTTTTGGCACTTTCTGTGTTTCTCGTGTGCAGACCCCCACCTTCAGTGACACCCTGCTGTTGTTTGTAGGGATGTAATGGACAGCACCACCACCCAGAAGTACTGGATTGACATCCAGCTAAGATGGGGAGACTATGACTCTCATGACATTGAAAGATATGCTAGAGCCAAGTTTCTGGACTACACCACAGACAACATGAGTATCTACCCCTCACCCACAGGCGTCCTGATTGCCATTGACCTAGCCTACAATTTACACAGGTGAGATCCCCCCCCCCGCCCCCCCATTTAGTAGAATGTTGCATTGATGCGTGTAAGTTTATCCTCCCTGTTTCTTGTGGCAGATCTGATTTTGAAAAGACCAAAAACAGACTAGTAGTATCAGCCAGTGCTGATTTAATTTTCAAGATGTCTCAGTTGAGAACAGAACTGTTTTTGGTTGGCTACCATTCAGAAAATGTCCTGTAGACAAAGGGCAAAAAAAAAAATGACTTTGTTTGCTTGTGATGGGTTGTGAAACTATTTTTGGTCTCTGTCCAGTGCTTATGGAAATTGGTTCCCTGGAGCGAAGCCACTGATCCAGCAAGCTATGGCAAAGATCATGAAGGCCAACCCAGCTCTGTATGTGCTCAGAGAGAGGATCCGTAAGGGTCTGCAGCTCTACTCTTCTGAGCCAACTGAGCCGTATTTGTCCTCCCAGAACTATGGAGAGCTGTTCTCCAATCAGATCATCTGGTTTGTGGATGACACCAATGTGTACAGAGTCACCATCCACAAGGTAAACACTTGAAGCTTTTGAATGAACTGAAGTTCTATCAAATCTTCCAGTGCAGCTATACTTTGTCTCTGTGTATCGTCTTGAATGAAACGAACTTGGCAAATTAGTGAGTGTCCTAAGGCTTCACAGAGTAACCTTTCTCTCTACCAGACCTTCGAGGGCAATCTGACTACAAAGCCCATCAATGGGGCCATTTTCATCTTCAACCCAAGGACTGGGCAGCTGTTCCTGAAGATTATTCACACATCTGTGTGGGCCGGACAGAAACGTCTGGGGCAGGTGTGGAATCCTTTTTTTTTGGGGGTCTGGGGAAATACTGTGGATTACTCTGTGGTTCGAATCCCATTGGTGGCAGTGACCATGTCACCGTTGAGCCGTTGAGCAAGGCCCTTGACCCAAATTGCACTGGTTGCTGACTGAGCCCTACACCCTAACCCCCAAAAGCTCTCCTCGTCTATACATGAAGAGCAAGATGGCATGTGAAACTGCCAAATTTCCCCATGGGGGTGATGGTTTAATTCTCTGGTGCCGTGTATTCCTGCAGCTGGCAAAATGGAAGACTGCTGAAGAAGTTGCTGCCCTCATTCGCTCACTGCCAGTAGAGGAGCAGCCTAAGCAGATCATTGTTACCAGGAAAGGGATGCTGGACCCACTGGAGGTAAGCTTATGGCAACATGCTGTGCATGGCTACCTGTGTCTGTATTGTTCCAGGTAGCCTGTGCTGCTGAGTGCTGATATTAAATACTAACACAACCTAGAGGGCGTCCTCCTGCAATGTAATTGCCCACCTGTGTAGATGGTGAAAGGAAGTTTAACAGTTGTGCTTGTAATGACTTTGAGGCCTGTGCTTTTTCCCTTTCAGGTCCACTTGCTGGATTTCCCCAACATTGTCATCAAGGGCTCTGAGCTGCAGTTGCCCTTCCAAGCATGTCTGAAGGTGGAAAAGTTTGGAGACCTCATTCTGAAAGCTACGGAGCCTCAGATGGTCCTCTTCAATCTCTATGATGACTGGCTGAAGACCATTTCCTCTTATACTGTAATTAAACGTATTTTTAACCAATTGAAACGTGGATTGGAATAGTCAGATTTGCCCTTACCACTTGCTGACATTCCTCCTGATAGGCATTCTCCCGTCTGATCCTGATCCTGAGAGCACTTCACGTGAACAATGATCGGGCCAAAGTTATCCTGAAGCCTGACAAGACCACCATCACGGAGCCTCACCACATCTGGCCCACCCTGACTGATGAAGAATGGATCAAGGTGGAGGTGCAGCTCAAAGATCTCATTCTGGCTGATTACGGCAAGAAGAACAAGTAAGTCTGTCGGAGTCTTGGGAACCACTTGTGCATTTTGATAGATCTTTTCTGTCCTGTTTGCAGCTTCTCGATCTACACATGCCCTGACTAAGCCTTGTCTGGCCCCCCCCCCCCCCCCCCAGTGTGAATGTGGCATCTCTGACCCAGTCTGAGATCAGGGACATCATCTTGGGAATGGAGATCTCTGCACCATCTCAGCAGAGGCAGCAGATTGCTGAGATTGAGAAACAGACCAAGGAGCAGTCTCAGCTGACTGCCACGCAGACTCGCACTGTCAACAAGCATGGTGACGAGATCATCACCTCCACCACCAGCAATTACGAGACTCAGACCTTCTCCTCAAAAACTGAATGGAGAGTGCGGTGAGTTGAACATTAAGCTCAGCTTTTTTTTTTTTTTCTGTCTGCCCCGTCTTTTAATTCTATCATTAAATACGGCCGTGGTCCCTCTCACAGAGCCATTTCTGCCGCTAATTTGCACTTGCGGACAAACCACATCTACGTGTCATCTGATGACATCAAGGAGACTGGCTACACGTACATCCTGCCTAAGAACGTGCTGAAGAAGTTCATTTGCATTTCTGACCTTCGTGCACAGGTTTGAGCTCTTTTGCGAATCTGCTTGTCACTGGGTGAAACTGAGAAAATGGCCCATCTGCTTTTCAGCTTACCTGAAGGGTTGTACACAGGACCTATGCTGGGTACTTGCTTGACTGCACATCTTGTTGCAGATTGCAGGATACCTGTACGGCACAAGCCCTCCAGACAATCCCCAGGTGAAAGAGATCCGTTGCATTGTTATGGTGCCTCAGTGGGGAACACACCAGACTGTCCACCTGCCAAACCAGTTACCCCAGCATGAGTACCTCAAGGTGAGACAGTGGTATGAAAATTGCTGTGTTGTGATTATGGCATGAGTATATAGGTACAAACTCTGGTTTAGGTGTGTTTCTTCCTCCTGATGGAGTTATTCCTTTGCCAGTGTCACCATTGGCTTATTCTCTGGGGACCTTGGACCCAGGACAATGTAAAGCACCTTGTAAAATTTAACAAAAAAACAATGTCACACACAAAATTGAAAATTTTAATCCACTTAAAATGAGCAAAACGGGGATGTGACTTAGTGGTTAGTATGGCTGCTTTGCACGTCCAGGGTTGGGGGTTCGAATCCCACGGCTGCTCTGTGCATGTTCTCCCCCACAGTCCAATGATGTCTTAGGCTAATTGGCTGCACTAAAATTTGCCCATTATGTGTTAGTCTTCAGTGTCAGGTGGAGCAGCACACCAGTTAGAGCGCTTTGTCGCATCAGACTCCCAAGTTGCAGCACGCGACATAAGGCTAGGAAAGAGAAAATGATCAAAACGGAATGCTTTGGTTGGTTGCTCCTCTGACCTTCGCATACATAAAGCTGGGGACCACTGATTCGTTTCCAATAGGAAATGGAGCCTCTTGGCTGGATCCACACCCAGCCCAACGAGTCACCCCAGCTATCCCCACAAGATGTTACCACTCACGCCAAGATTATGGCAGACAATCCGTCCTGGGATGGAGAAAAGACCATCATCATCACCTGCAGGTAAAACTGCTGATTGAAATCACTGATTTAAACAGAAATTACATGATCCTTCAGGATGGTTTTCCTCTCACCATTTCAGTAGCTGAATGACTCTGTTCTATGTTCCCATTCCAGCTTCACCCCTGGTTCCTGCACCCTGACGGCCTATAAGCTCACTCCCAGTGGGTATGAATGGGGCAGACAGAACACCGACAAGGGCAACAATCCCAAGGGTTACCTGCCCTCTCACTACGAGAGGGTGCAGATGCTGCTGTCTGATCGCTTCCTTGGTTTCTTCATGGTGCCTGCTCAGGTGTCCTGGAACTACAACTTCATGGGTGAGAGGAGCCTCTTCTGCTGAAATGCATCTGCAGTGGTTTCTGTTTTGTTGTCAGATGCAGTGATGCATCCTGGGTAGTAATTATGCCTGCAAAGGAATACTTGATCCACTGTAATTTTGGAATTCTTTGCCTTCACAGGTGTTCGACATGATCCTAATATGAAGTACGACCTGCAGCTCTCCAACCCCAAGGAGTTCTACCATGAAGTCCACCGACCTTCACACTTCCTCAACTTCGCCTCTCTGCAGGAGGGCGAGATCTACAATGCCGACCGTGAGGATGTGTACGCTTGAAGCAGGGGACCTTGACTGACCAAGCTTGAAGCTCTTAAGTTTGTTGAAAAAAATCAGACCACCAGAACTTCATCTCCTTGTGAGAATCCTTTTCACTGGAGTGCTCTTAACGTGTCGCTTGGTTAGCCTGTGTCTCCCTTAAAAAAGCATGAGCTCTCTGGAGTGTGGTTGGTTCATCGCATTCTGTGTATATCATTTTGAATCTGTACTTTTCCTGAGTGTCAGTGCAACTTTGAATTTTAGGTCTGAGTTTTTCAATATAGTCCCATCAGTGAAATACCCTCAGTAAACTTTCTACAGAATTGAATCCACTTGTCTGCACTGTGCTCTGAGTTTGAATAAAGGTTTTTTTTAATATATTTTGTACTCGTCACTGGGCCAGTCAACAGTTATTGAACCTTTATTAGGTGTAAAAATGTACTGTATAACTTTTTAAAGGCATGTCTCATTCAAATACCTTGACTATTTGTGATGCTAGGGGCCACACGATGTTTGGTGGATTCACATTTCAGTCCATATGAACTTTAGTGTGCAAGTGAATTTATTCAAATAAAGGTAAGAGCCTAAATCGAAGTGATTTTGTTTTGTGGACCCCAATGACAATTAATGGGGAAAGCGATCGGAGTATTTAAGAACACAGATTTCAGATTAACGAGGGGCCGTCAAGGTCATCGTGGGCCAGACTGAAAAGGCGTACAGCGCAAGGTGAGAATGAATGACCTGGTGTTGTTAGACTAGACACCCTCAGTGCTTGTTTTATTACTTTATTTGGATGTTCCCTTGGACAAAAGTGTAGGCTAAACAAAAAAGCAAATCTACACACGGTCCTACCATTGGACAGGCCTTACGATGGAGGAATTTGCCCGTTACAGTGGCGTTTGGATTGTTTGCTTTATTTTGCATCAGATTTGCCACCCACCATTGACACGACCCATGGAGTCACTGTCCTATATACGCTAGCAGATTTACTCCCGAGTCTGTCTGTCCATCCATCTTCACCCATCCTTAAGGGGTGTGGGGAAGCTGAACCCAATCCTACCTGACTTTGGGCGAAACCAATCCTACTCCTGAGTCCAGCTGTGAAATTCAAACGTTTGAAGCACGGTCACACTAGGCGATTGTCTACACCGACTCGTCAACTCCGACTGGCCAAAAATCACCGGATCGGCAAACAGACCGATGCAGACTTGCTTCAATAGCTACTGTGTGAGTGTTAGGAGGCTGGGACCTACTCCACTACCCGTAGACACTCTCCTGAAATAGGAGAAAAGGGCCAAAAGCACCACGTTAACGAAGGGGTCAAAGGGGACTCCTCATTAGACTCATTAGAGTTGATAGGGAAATTGTGGTTCTAAAAACATACCTGAAATAGGCTTGGTGTGCCAGTGCTTCCCGCCTGGCGCCGTGGCTTAGTTGGTTAAAGCGCCTGTCTAGTAAACAGGAGATCCTGGGTTCGAATCCCAGCGGTGCCTTTTGTTGAATATGACGGAGAATTCCTAAAACAGCACTTCATGGTTTATCATATTTGATGTAGCCAGGTGTAATTTACGTTAGACCATTTTGCAAAAAAAGATGACATTAAAGTATATATAATGTAAAAATAATTACTTTAATCTGACATTTTATTTTGAGTATGCACGATGAGTTATTAAAATTTGCTTTACTCAACTTTACATAAATACAAATAAGATATGGAGGAACATGCAAATAATTATCTAATTTTGAGCAAAGCAAATGTTATTAATTTCAACGTGTCGTCTTAAAATAAAACGGCACATTTAAGAAATAATTGATTTAATTACATATGTATTTCATTTTGATTAATATGGCCCTCCACAGTAATCAGACAAGGAGTCGTGTATTCGGCTGCTTTCCCACAGCCATAAACGATTAGATTACGACCTCCGTATGCTGAATGCTTCGCGGTAACATTTCAGAAAGCGAATTTTCCGTGAGCAAACGCACTTGGCCGTCATTTGCCAGTGAAGAGGTGAAGGCTTTGCTGGACCATAACCCTCTTCAGATCCAAATTCAGCCAGGAAACGTGAATTGGAAGCACACGCTATAGTAGGCGTGACGTATGCTCCGAAAAGCCCTTCAGCTTCAGACCGGAGGTTCCTCAGACATCGTCTCAAGTGTGCTGCTCTGACGGGACGCCAGCATGACGGCGTCTTACCTTTCGGAAGTGAAGAGAAAGTAATACTACTGAACACAGAGTCTGCCATGCAGGCGCCCAAGGACGCGTGACATGGCAGACAGGCGGGTAACTGAGTAACTCCGGAGTATCTCGTTGGTTTCACTTGTTGTTCTGATCAGCGAAATATGGAGCGGGAGAGCGAAGCTGACAGCTTGGAGAAGACTTTCGGCGCCTTGACCGTGGACGACGTCTACGAGATAGCCAAACTAATTGGATCAGACGTGGAGAAGCTTATAGATGCGTTTGGTAAAGCCAGCGTGGAGGGCCTGGTGCGCAAAATCGTGAAAGTTTTGGAATTTTTGGAGAGTTTCGTGGCGAAGAAGCAGGTGATCGCAAAGGAGGAAGAGCTTCTGAAAGCATACGAGACGCTGCAGGCTCAGGGGAAGAAGTACGAAGATGATGCGAGGTTCCCCAAAGAGAAGGCGGTATGGTATACCGTAACACGGCCAGCTTCAGTCTCATAATAGAACCACATTTAACCCGGTATGGTATACTGTAACACGGCCAGCTTCAGTCTCATA
>JAACJT020000031.1:9166327-9176911 GCA_009936485.2 Gymnarchus niloticus | reverse complement strand
ACCCCATCTCCATTTATGTGAGTTCAGACCGCATCTCCATTTATGTGAGTTCAGACCGCATTTCCATTTGTGTGAGTTCAGACTGCATCTCCATTTGTGTGAGTTCAGACCGCATCTCCATTTGTGTGAGTTCAGACCGCATCTCCATTTGCCTGTGTGGGTCCAGGTCTGCTGTCCTTTAGGTATGTTCTGAATCCTGCTGTGCTTATAATTCTCATTTTGTTATGGGCTGAGAGAATGTGGGATTGGATTGCTGTACAGGCCGTGCTCTGCATGTGACACTGTTTAAATCACCTTGTGATGGAACTTAAGGTCTGAGAAGCTTGGACGTGCCGCCAGACTTCATAGCTGTTGCATGGGCTCGTGTCGATTTAGCGTCGTTTTTCCGATAGACGGTGTAAAACTGCAATTAGTTCAGTAGCAAGAGTGAATCATGAAGCAGTTTGAGCAACACACTGTGCTGCAAAATATGGTGGGTGATTTATTATTAATAGGTGTTCATGATCATAAAACGTTGCCATAAAAACAAATCTGTCATGCTCTTTACTTCTATTGCTGTGCTACATTGAAAAAAGTACGTTTGTGCCAGAGGTGTAATAATCATTAATCTTTATGGTGATCTGAAATAACAGTGACGGTTCTAAGATAACTGTGTTCTGCTGCAAATGAATTCTTTACAGAGATCTCCTCAAATCTCGCTTGGCTTGCACTTTTCAGGGAAGTCAGTGTGACAGTTAGGTGGAAATCACATGGAAATCACAAACATGGCCACTTACTGAAGTCTGTCGATCATCACCAGGCTCTTACCCTGGATGCCAGTCTTTCATTAAACGCTCAAAATGGATCCATATTCTTTGAGGTCTATAAAGTGAACTTCGGAAAGAATCAAAAAGTACTAACTAGCTTGGGATGGCAGAGGTGGAGTGGCTGGGGGTTCGAATCCTGCCCCTGCTTGTGTGTGCGTGATCTCTTCCAATAGGCTGCTGTCCATCTGAGTGTTCGACATCACTGTTGTTCATATTGCCTTAATAATCCTGTCCTGCCCGGTGCCGGTCAGAGGAGGATGGGCCTCCCACTTGAGTCTGTAAAGCGCTTTGTGAAAATGCTCCTAGTTAAAGGTCCTATATACATAAGATTGAATTGAATTTAACTTCCCATAATGTCTGATGGTGTGTGCATCTACTCTATGATGATGTAGCATCCTGTCCAGGGAGTACTCCTGTCTGAAGCTGGACACTGCCTGGGACCTGGGGTAGACCCTGTTCCACATCATGTGCTGGATGAGCTTTCAGAAGATGGATGTATTAGTGGAGATTCTGAAATAAAAGTGATCCTACTGCAGGCAGCTTTTGTAATGTATCCCTCTGATAACTTGGAAAAAAAGTTTCGTGACTTCCCAGAGACACGGAATAGAAAACAAAATCTCATTTGTCTCCTGAAACCATATCGACCTTGACACTGTGTAAAGGATCCATGAGTTTGTGCTCCTCTGTGGCTGCCATCCAAACAGTGACAGCTGTTATTAATTTGCCAAAGATAAACGGCACAGCCATACAGAAACAACTGTTGAAATATTACATGAAGAGTGTGAAGCAAGACACCCCATTTGTGTTGCGACCCCCGTTTTGGCACTGCTGAGGGCATCTGCTGTTTTTGGTGTAGCTTCAAACTGCAGAGCTTATGGTGTTCTGTGTAAAATTAATATTTATTTGATGGGTGTCAGTGTGCAGCTCAGTGCAGATGTAGGATTTGGGTTATGTTTGGGTAGGGCTGGGTACGTAAATGTCTATGGTTAGGCTTATGGTTGGGTAGTGTTGAGGTTAGGACTCAGATTAGGCCGGTAAACACCAAAGCCTGAGCGTGTCTCCTGCTTTGCGTGCCCAGATATACACAGCAGGTGTCTGCCTCTCTCTCTTGTCCCCAGGAAGCCCGGTGTGGCTTTGTCATCATCCTGATGGCCCTGTACTGGTGCACCGAGTGCTTGCCCCTGGCTATGACAGCCCTTCTGCCCGTCATTCTCTTTCCCATGATGGGCATCATGGAATCCGGAGAGGTAGGCCGTTTGAGCCCCGGGACATTGGGTTCCCTCCACTTCGCCATTTGGTTTCCATGGTGTTGATTAAAGGGCCGATTCAACAAATCAGATGGAGAATGAAGCAGCGGAACTCAGCCACTGCCACCAAAGTATGCATTTCTCCACACGCCTTATGATTCCTTCGGTTTCCGTAGTGATGCTGTATATTTATGGGATGGTTTGAAACATCAGTTAGCAGACAGTAAGCACAGATCTCTTTATGTGACCATTCCTCTTTTTATGCTGCGTGGTGTTTAAATAACAAGGTAAGATGTCTGAACACCTTAGGAGAGTCCATGATGATAGTTGCTCTGTGGCCATAGATGGGCATTCTGGGCTGCTTCATGTCTGCAGGTGTGTGTCCAGTACCTGAAGGACTCCAACATGCTCTTCATCGGTGGTCTGCTGGTGGCCATCTCTGTGGAGCACTGGAATGTCCACAAACGCATCGCCCTGCGGGTTCTCCTGCTGGTGGGCGTGAAGCCAGCTCTGTAAGTTCTTCCCAGTCTCTCCTGGAGGCAGCTGGGGCTGTGGCCTGTCCCCTGTGACTCACCTGTCCAGCGTGTTTGTCTGCAGGCTTCTGATGGGCTTCATGAGCACCACGGCCTTTCTGTCCATGTGGATCAGCAACACAGCGTCCACTGCCATGATGCTGCCCATCATCCAGGCCGTGCTGACACAGCTGAGCAGCACGGAGGCTGCAGCAGATGAGCAGGAGCTGCAGGCTGGCAAAGACAACCAGGCCTTCGAGCTGGACGTTAAGCCCAAGGCGGAGGATTTTGGTATGTTCCTGGCTCAGGTCTGTGTGTCGCTGGACTGCTTCTGGAATGTCCCTCCGGCTCGTTTTCTAAGTCCTACTAACGTGAAAGACCACCATGATGATCTCAGTCAGGGAATGAACACGCACCACCAAAGCTGTGTTTGCAACTCCCAAAGGGAGTGATATTTACGGATCGTGACATCAAAACACAGAGGCATGTACAGGGCATGGGGAGCTGGACATGACCAGGTGAGGTTGCATGGTCCTGAGAGATGATCATTCCTCTTGGCAGGTGGCGGTCTCCCTTGGCAATGCTACCGCCCATCCTGCCCCAGTGGCTTGTCCTGTGATGGGCCCACAAGCCCTCATTTCTCCCCTCTCTCCCCTCCTGCTCCTTTGGACCCCTGAGCAGCTAATTAACAATGGGTGTCAGCTGTGGCTCCTCCCACATTCACCCTGGTTGTGTGGAATGCAGGACCCAGTTAAGGGGAGCCATAGGCCCTGGTGCTGAGGACTGAGCCATCAGGGGGCGGGGCACCCCCAGATCATCACAATCTCCAACAGCAATTATGATGACGAGTGTGATGTTTCTGCGCTAAATTTCAGACAAAACGAACCCAAAAGATCTTTCTTTAAAACTTTTCTCCAGATGATAGTGACAGACATCTCATGCAGTTTTCACCTCTCAGAGGTTCTGAAAGCCGTGGAGGCAGGTGTCTCCCCCCATGACCAGAGAAGGCAGAAACTGGAGCAGAAATACCTGAAGCTGTCAAAGGGAATGAACCTGTGTGTCTGCTACTCAGCCAGCATCGGAGGGACCGCCACCTTGACTGGCACCACCCCAAATCTCATTCTGAAGGGACAGGTGGACGAGTAAGCCTAGCTCCACCCCACTCTGCTCAGCTCCGCCCCTGTCCCTCCCCTCTGTCCACCCCTCCCCACTCTGCCCAGATCTGCCCCTGTCCCCCCCGCTGTGCCCAGGGTCTATCCCACTCTGCCAAGGTTCAAGCATGTCCCATATCACTTGGTCTTTCTTACAATGCTCTGTGCTTCACAGGTGTAAAACATTCCTGAACATGAGCTGGTTATGTGTTCATGTACACGCATTGCATGTATATAACATCGAACGAACTCTGACATGCATCGCCACCCAACTTCCATAATCACATAACTGAAGCGACGCTGGCTAAGCTAACCACATGTTTTTGAATTCTGGTGGAACCTAGGCTACTTGGAGAATGTGCATGTGAACATGGTGGAGAGCATGAAAACTCCAGGACGAGGGGCAGGGGACACGACTAACTGTAACCCCCCCACCTCCGACAGACTGTTTCCTGGTAACAACGACGTGATCAACTTTGCCACCTGGTTTATCTTCTCCTTCCCCAACATGCTGCTGATGTTGATCCTCTCCTGGCTGTGGCTTCAGCTCATGTACACAGGCCTCAAGTAAGACAGGCCGATGGCAGATACAGTAGGTTAGGGACCTGTGCTCATGTCTGGAAGGTGATGGGTGTGAATGCTGTGGCTGACGGAGCCATCATATGGGATACTGACTGATCCTGTGCTTTGGCCTAAGCTGTCCTAACTTGTGCATCACTTTGGAGAAAAGTGTTTGATAAATAAATTTACAAATAATGTGAATTTCACATATTAAAGTGCTGCTACTTAATGGGACTGAGAATGGAGTTTTTATACTTCATGGCAAATGTGGGCCTTTGAACCTGGAATTACTGTCCTGTTGGCCACTAATTAGTTGACTCAGTCCCCCCTGGCTACTTTATTAGTGAGTAACGGGTTCCTTTTGAGTTAAACAAAGCAGTCAGTGATACAGCACAGCAATGTCACCCATTGTGAGTTTGAAAGCCTGATTTCTTCTGTGTGGTGTGATTCTTAACACCAAAAAGTTCTGCCTCAGCGTAGCCTAATGCAGAGCTGACAGACTGGTCAGTCCAATGAAATGAGCCAGTTGCTGTCTTTCCGGAAGTTGCCATCGGTAACTGACTTCTATATTGTTCCACAGCATGAAGAAGTCATTTGGTTGTGGCCAGAAGAACAAAGGTGATGAAGAGGCCTATCAGGTCATTGAGAATGAATACCGGAAGCTGGGCAGCATCAGTTTCGCCGAGGGGAGCGTGCTGGTCATCTTTGTCTTGCTGGTGCTCTTGTGGTTCACCAGGGAGCCTGGTTTCATGCCTGGCTGGGCTACAATGCTCTTCAACAAGGACAAGCAGTAAGTGTCGCTCACAGCTAGTCACACAACAGGCACTGAACCATATAGAGTCATGGGTTCTTTACAGCTGAGCCATCGGGACTTTCTACTTTCTACTGAGCCCAAGTTGGATCTCCCTACATGAGATCTGAGCAGCCCTGTCAGAAGTGTCTCTGGTGACGGTACATTCTGCATTCCAGGTATGTCACTGATGGCACAGTGGCCATCTTCATGACAATGCTGTTCTTCATCGTCCCATCCAAGATGCCAAGGTTTGCCTGTTGTGGAGGATACGATGAAGATAGCAGTGGTGAGAAGTCCTCTTCAGACAAAACAGCTGACTGATTCCAGCTGCACACATGCGCATCCACTCCTGACTCCCCCCCGTTAGCTTGTCTGGAATTTTCCATTTTAGTCTTGATAGGACTGTTTGGTTTCCATAACTAGGTGTGTCACTCTGAAACGTCTCCTAAGTGTATTGCACTGTTGCATGAGGCATGAGTACGGATGCAGTGTCTTCACAGCTGACACTCCAAGACCAATGTCATTCCATTCCCCATGTGTTTGGTAAATAAAGATTCTGTCATCATGATTAAGTGCAGCTGCACCTTGGGGCAGAGTCAGAGAATGTTCCTCGGACACCAAATCTCCTGGAATGCCTGCTTTTGCGTTGTGGTATGGAGAGAGCTTGTCTTCTAGGCAGAGACAGATCAGGGGCGTGTCTGTGTGCTCTGTGCTGATCTGGCTTTGCACACAGAGTGAAAATATGGACTGTGAGGATGGTCAAGCTACCCTTTTGCCCTTCCAGAGGAGGACTACCATGCCCCACCAGCCCTGCTCACATGGGAAGTGGTTCATGAGAAGATGCCCTGGAACATCGTCCTGCTGCTAGGCGGAGGCTTCGCATTGGCCAGGGGCAGTGAGGTCATCTTCCAAACGTTTATACCTGCAGATTTTAGTGCAGCATCCCCTGTGGAGTGTTGACAGAATTACTCACTGACTTTCCTGATGATGTTTCTGCAACTACTTTTTTGATACTGATATCATAACATCAGGCACATCCTGTTAATTCACTGGGAGTCAGTCAAGTAGCTCTGGGAAAATCTGTCTTAGTTCTACACGCCTCTTCATTGCCTCTGTGTAGTCATGTTTTAAATGAGCTGGGCGATGGCATCCTACCGACTCTGTCCGCCTCTGTGAGCAGGTGTCCGGCTTGTCTATGTGGCTGGGGGAGAGTCTGACTCCCCTGCAGAGCATCCCACCTTTTGCCATCTCTCTTCTCCTCTGCCTCCTGGTGAGCACTTTCACTGAGTGCTCCAGCAACACTGCCACCACCACACTCTTTCTGCCCATCCTGGCCTCTATGGTGAGCTCATGACCAAAATCCCTGTCCAGTACTGTAAGCTCTCAGTTAAACTGTATGAAACCCCTAACCCTAACCCTAACCCTGATAGCTGCTCTTGTCTAGTACTGCAATCTGCCAAATTGTATGGGTAAAGTATAGTGAGATCTTGAGGAACCTGGATTGGGCCTCGGGGTGACTGGTGAAAACAGACAGACACTTATGGAGTTTCTTCTGGGGCTGTCGCCCTCAAGGCTGTCTCCATCAAGCTGCACCCGCTTTACGTCATGCTGCCCTGCACAGTCTGTGCCTCCTTGGCCTTCATGCTCCCGGTCGCCACCCCACCCAACGCCATCGCCTTCTCCTACGGGCAGCTCAAAGTCATGGACATGGTGAGCCTCCCCAAGCATGTCTCACCGTCTCTGCCTCTCTGACCAAACCGTTCAATGGGGAGCGTGCAGGTGTGACTCATGTGGCTGGCTTGCATCCACAGGTGAAGGCCGGCTTCGTGTTGAACCTCATTGGTGTGCTCTCCATAAACTTCGCCCTCAACACGTGGGGCATGGCTATGTTCCAGCTGAACACCTTCCCTTCCTGGGCCAATGTCACCACCATTGGTTGAGCCTTCGTCAGCTGCGTTCTCCTGGAGGGAAGAGTGGAACACTCCAGAGCAGGGGTTGGGGGATTAAGAGGGGGCTACAGTTACGAGTACTGCCTGGCAGCACCAACACAGCGGTTAGGTCCTGTAATACAGGGGCTAGGAGGTGGACAGATGAGGTGGCACTGTGCATGTTCTCCAGTTCTCCATAACCAGCTTTATTCAACATTAACAATATTTTCCTTAATATGCTCATCATTTGTCCGCTTTCTTGGTACCATCAGTACAGTCTTATGACATCCAATATGATTGTTATCTCAGTGTAAGAACGTATCTTTCTTTTCTTAACCGCGTTTGAGTCTAACAGATTAAATCATTAGTGAGAACTTGTGATAAACAATCTACATTAATCGAATCGAACTAAACCCATTTATATGTGACACGGCAGTTTCTTAATATTAACTTAACCTATGCCATCTCTCTGTGTAAACTTTAAAAGGAAATGCATATCAAAATGGAGCCAACTCATTAATTAAGAAAACTCCTGTAATACAGGGGGCAGTAAGTGGAGAAACCAGGCGACACGGTGCATGGTCTCTAATTCTGCAGTAGCAGGGGCGGAGACTGGAAAACACGCCAGTAATTGGTCTCGTAGTCAGCCCCCATTTTGCTGCTCCCCTACTGTGCTGGGTTGGGATCATTGAGTAATTACTCACTCACGCTGCTGTCACATCAATACTATACTCACCACTCGTATGCTAAATCATTCCGTGTAAACAGAGAACATAGATTCCAACTAAAATATCTTGAAGTAAATAAATCCTGAAGTATGACCACACGCAATTGGCGTCACCCTACCTACCTCCTCCAGATCCCTCCACACCTGAGTTTCTGCCTCTCCCTCATCCCATCTTGACACCTGCGTATGTATCATTTAAACCAACTTAGTCAAGCTTGCTAAATTAACTAAAATGAGAGCTCTTAGAAACAATTTTGGCCCATATAGTCAAAAGTTGATATAAATGTAAAATTAGCACGTTTTTAAATGATGTTTGTACATGAATGTGTGAATCTTTTCCAAAGGGGATTGGAAAAATCTCAGAATATATTGTCCCAGATTGGTATAAATATTTATTTCCCTTACTGTCTAAATGTAATATTTATCTGCCTCTGTTAAAGGAATAAATGCTGTACTCCAGGCCTGTATGAGTGAAAATACATTTGCAAACACAATCCAGCATGATTAGAGAGAACAGGGTCTGACATCTGCATGTGTGTTGTTGTGTTCCTCTTCTGCGTGGAACATTCTGGGCCTTGATGGACGGAAAAGATGAGTCATTCAACACGTTGTCAGGGCAGAGAACTTAGGATGGTCCAAGTGTTTAGAAGGTCCATCTTTTCAGAGCAGTGTGAAGAGATGTGGTCAATGGAGAGCAACTGAGAGTAAATTTAGGGAGTAAAGGAGAAATCCAGTCAAGATGAGTTTGATTCCCTGTTAGAGACAGCAGAGAGCGGGGGGGGTGGGTTCTTGGGAGCTGATTGGAGCACTATTGCCTCTCAGCGACTCCCGAGCAATCTGTTATCGCTCCTGGTGGTCCCTGGAATCACCTCAATGACAATCCAGTTCTCGTCTTCTGCGGTGACTGGCTGTCGACTCGTTTCGTCCACAGAACCCTACCCTACGTATATACCCTCTGGCAACGGGGTTCAACCAGGTATGTGGGACTTACCACCTCTTTGTATCTGAAAGCATGCGTGCATCTCTTTGTAGGACCCCTTTACACTGACAGCCGTTGTTTTGTTGTTTACCTTGGGATGCTATTAGCCTGCATCCTAACTTTGTGCATTTTTGCATGGATTCTTTTACTCATATGACTGGCAGTCAGAAAGAGGTGTTATTATTGTGCTTTAAAAGGATTTCTTCACTATTCAGCTTGTTTTCTTTGTGTCATATCTTTAAAGGAATCTGAAATGGCATCTGTAATCTCTAGCTGCTTACACAGTTGTTTTATTACAGTAGGTTTGGCCTTAATACAAGCCACAGCCATGCTTTTCGAAGGAGGATGTGGTACCGGTACACTGTAATGCAGCTTTTCAAAAATCGAGCCCTAATCCTGCCCTTCAGTATAATTAATATATTTTCTTAAAATTTTTTGATGGAAGAACATCTGCTGGAGAAATATCATGAAGACACATGCAGCGTGAAGAACGTTCACGTCTTTTATGTTTCCACCGTGGGCCAAAATGAGACACAAAGTTGTGAATCCAGTTGCCGCTGGCCTTTTTTTCTTTTATTTTTTCAGTCTGGATTTTAAACACCATAAATCACAGCCTTTTAGAATCAGAAGGAGGCGTTCCATCGTTGTTAACCACGCTGTCCTTCTCGGGGAGCTGCTGTGTCCGGATACTGGGAGACTTGTGTTCATTTATCAACAACGCAATCAATCAATCAATCAATCAATCAATCAATCATCTGGTCAGTAATTTTAGCTTTGATATTCCTCTGAGCCCTGCGATAGATTGGCAGCCTGTCCAGGGTGTACCCCGCCTCTTCCCCGAAGTCAGCTGGGACTGGGTCTAGCTTCCTTGCCACCCTGACGGATAAGCAGCATAGATAATTGATGGATGGATGGATGGATGGATGGATGGATGGATGAATGAATGGATGGATGGTTGGATGGATGGTTGGTTGGATGGATGGATGGATGGATGGATGGATGGATGGATGGATATTTCTCTGGTCACTTATTTCATCTTGTAAATCAAGTGATAAAACTCACAATATTAACCATGTTCAGTTTAACCCGCTGAGTTGCTGCTAGTTCTTTACTGATTCCGTTTGGAAAAAGTATTTGTGTCACAGTCATAGGCCACTATGTAGGAACCTGCTGAGTCATCCTGATTGGTCACAGGTGCTGGTACCTGCACACCAGAACACCCGCTGTTCCTGCCAGTCCTCACAATGTCTTACTTTGCCTCCGGTGTAATTCGGAGATAAACGCGACTTCAGTCTTCAGTTCGGACGTAGACTTGACCTCCCACCTCCCGACGGACGAGACGTCTCGGCTTTGCTTGTCCTGTCATGTACGGTATTTGGTCACTCTCTTACCGCGGCTGCATTTGATAAAATTGGGTAAACTGAACTGGTGTACAGCGTGACTGGCAGCTGTTTATTGTAACTGAGGCAGGTGTGCTCAGGTATGTGCATTTACAGGAGTGCCATTTTTGAATCCATGCCACACGACCCCAGGCATTTTTTGTGGACTCCATAAAAAACAGCAAAACAAAAAAGACGTCAAACAGAATTAACTGGCAGCATACCTACTAAAGAAAAACAACACACACTTCACAATAAATTACTGGGAATGCAACAACATTTTTATCGGAGTTACACTGAACAATAATGTGCTGCTGTCATGCCCTCCTCTGCACCATAGCTGCAGTCTAACCAAAGCCTTGACTGACCAATGAACAGAACCAAGACCAGAAGAGTTCTGCTGGCCGAGGGGCCAGTCCTGCACTGACTGACCAATGAACAGAACCAAGACCAGAAGAGTTCTGCTGGCCGAGGGGCCAGTCCTGCACTGACTGACCAATG
>JAACJT020000031.1:9153925-9166227 GCA_009936485.2 Gymnarchus niloticus | reverse complement strand
TGCTGGCCGAGGGGCCAGTCCTGCACTGACTGACCAATGAACAGAACCAAGACCAGAAGGGTTCTGCTGGCCGAGGGGCCAGTCCTGCACTGACTGACCAATGAACAGAACCAAGACCAGAAGGGTTCTGCTGGCCGAGGGACCAGTCCTGCACTGACAGCTTGGTAAAATCCTTCAAGCTAAGCAAAGAATGTCACATGTCATCAAAATCAAAATCAGCCTCGGTCCCAGTCATCCGAACAGCTTGTGTGGAAAAGAGCCAGCATGTGGGCTGTTGTTGTGTGTCATACTCGTGGAACTGAAGTTCATTTCTGCTCTTCCACTTTTAGCCTCCACTCGCATTCATGATCACAGGATGAATGGACTGTACCCCTGACAAGAGAAATCTTTCTTTGGTTCACCTAAAGGGGAAGGCTTTGCTTTACCTGTACTGCTGCTCTCTCTCTCCCTCTCCATTTCTCTCTCTCTCTCCCTCCCTTCCTCTTTCTCTCTCTCCCTCTCTCTCTCTCTGTCTCTCGTAGTTCCTGTCTGTCTGTCAGTTCTACTGTATAAAAGATCAGAGATTCTATCCAGCTGCTCAATTCAGCCAGAGAGTTAAGGCTGCTGATGGTAACGAGAGGGTCTGGACAGACCCACAGGAATCTTCTTTGTCCCTTGGGGGGGGTGCTTGCATGGATCCCTCCTGACAACGAGCCCCCCCGCTCGGATCCAGTGCATTGGACACATCTCCGAGTCGTCAGTCAGCCATCTGGTATGTGTTCTGCGTTGACCTCTTATAAAAATGTGCCCCTTGCTTTGTGATGCACTAGCAAGCCCTCCTAGAGCAGCAGGGAAGCTTTCCTTCACTCTCTTACTAGTCTGCTGATTGCTTGGCTTGTTTCTGAACCCTGGGACGCCTCTCTCCTGCACCTCAACTTCTTCTCGCTCTCAATGGATCAGGTGGGTGGAAGGCAGGTGCACGACGGCACTGAATGGGATGTGGAAGCGATCGGGAGCCCTTCAGCCTGCCTGTCTCAGCCCTCATCATGTGTCATAATCGAGGGGCCAATCAGGACTTGCTTCAGTATTTTGGGTCTTTTCAGAGTCTGAACCGGGGCCCCATGCCATCTGCTGTTTGGTCACTGGCACTTTGATTGAGGCGTACACACGGCAGCCGATTTTCCTGTGATACGCTGGTCCGTCCACGGCAGACAGTCCGCCCATGCTGGATCTCCACAGAGATCTCCGTGCTGGAGATCTCTACACCTAGCTCAGCGAGAGCAGAGATGGGGTGGCAGGTGGAGCTGAGGAGGTACCAGAAGGGTCCTTCAACAGCCGGGCATAAATCCCATTCTGTGCTGTATCCTGGGGTGGGAATCTAATGTCCTGCTAAAACCAGCTACTTGATTGGGGGGCTGTGGGGGTGGCAGTAGTGGTGGGAGGGGCCTGATCCTCAGAGGCTGCAGCTGCTACCGGCCTGAAACAAGACGTGTGAGGACAGGACCTGCTGTGGCCCGGTGCCATAACAGGCTGGATCTGGGCCAGGCTGAACACATCTGCTAGTGCTGTCAGAGCTTGCTGGCACGGCCTCATTGCCATGGGGCCCGCGTGAGCTGATGGGTACCGTACAATCTTGGAATCTCACTGGACCGATCTGGTTGGTGGCACTTTGTGAATGAAGAACACGATCCAGTACTTGAGTGAAGCACACTGTAGACAGGACGTGTGATTCTTAGCAGCTCTGATTCATGGCCATCTGACCAATCTGCTGATGTGTCTCAACAGTCCAACAGCACAACTGTGGTGCACATCACAATTCGGAGTGTGAAACTGGAGCAAGACGTGTGCTTTCATCGCGAGAACCAGCTTCAGCCACCTCCTGAGAATGACCGGCCATCATCTCAGTGGCATGACAAAGAGATCATGGGATATTACTGTAGATTGTTACAAAGTATTTAAAGAGACAGAGAAGCAGGGAGATTCGTGGTCGGGGGAGACGTGAGGAATTATGGGATTCAAGGGAATTTCATTGTCGGCCCGTCAATATACCTAACGGATGAAATATTGTTTCTCTGGGGCTCATGGTACCACATTTAGGAAAGACGGGAGGCAAGGAGGGTCAAAGAAAATAAAACGTGCGACCGTCACATGGACAGTGCAAAATAAGCAATACAAATACTAAACCTAAACAGTTAGTGACAAGCAAAGCACAGTATGTACAGGCAATGGGCAGCAGCATCTGTCACAGAGAGTGTAGACCTCGACAGGAAATAAACTGATATAAAGTGACAGATGCATTGAGGTAGTGAGGACCAGGAAGTGCGGGGGGGGGGGGGGGGGGGGGGGGGGGGGGGGGGGCGGGGGGGGGGGGGGGGGGCGCGGGGTTGACGGCTCGGGGGAAGAAGCTGTAGGAGTGTCTGGTAGTGATGGTCCGAATGCTCTGGAACCTTCTACCAGACGGTAGGGGGGTGAACAGTGTGTGGGATGGGTGGGAGTGGTCACTACAACGATTTTTCCACGGAGGATGCAGAAAGTAAGTGATAAAATGTCTTATAAGATAATATTTAATAAGTGATAAATAGGGGACCAGATAACTGATGGTCCTGAGGATCCTGGAACGTCTTCAAGCATGGCCTGTACACTGGGTGGCCGTCATTGAGCCAGTGTCAGAATGTATGTGAGGTGCCCCTGGCCAGTCTGAGATCTGTATGACTGAATTGAATTGAACTGGTTCTTCATGCACATTTAAATACGCAAGGAATTTGACTTGGTACATAAGGTACGACAGTAAATATGCAACAGCACTTACTGAGCAAAACAAACAGACGTAAAAGTACAGAAAAACAGAAATAGCATAACCATAATAATACCATAAAGTACACATTTGGTACATAATACAGAGCCAGTAAGTACATCTCCAGATAAAGTACAGTACGAGGAGTAATTGCACACAAAAACACAGTAGAAAGAGCTGTTGAGGCAAAAACCACCTCAGCAGCCACAGACGATCAGAACAGCCCAAAATGGTCCATGTGATGTCGTTTACTGCTTTGCACGAGGAAGTCTCAGCAGATCACCGAGACAACCCCTAGAGGGCGCTGTCCTTTACAGTTACAAGTCGATCTTTGTAGCCCTCTACAACCGTCTCTAACATAGCAGGCAGCTATCAGTTCTAACATCGTGGCCCAGGAGTAGCCCTTGAGGCTGTGTAATCTCCTGTGACAGAATGCCTTTCTCCCTCGAACACGGCTGGGCCATGTAGAGCATTCAGGCCCAAGAGAAATGCTCAGCCTGCTATCCTCCTCTCCTAGACACCCCGACAGTTCTGTCCCAGCTCGGAACTCCGGTATGCCTGGCCTTGTAGATTATGTGCTATGTTAACACCTCTTCTGCATGTACATTTTGTCTTAATAGGATTAAGCATTGCGTGCAATCAGTATTTCCCTCACAGAATAGTGTCACACAGCAAGTACTGCAGTGAGGGGAGTTTCAAAGGTGAGGGGGCAGTGTGACTGGAAGAGTGAGACTGACCTGAGGCCAGTAGGCCCAGTAGGCCATGTCATTATAATCTTATTGTTTGTTCATAGTTGCCTCGGCTCTAGAGATGAAGCTGTCATGATGTCGTGCAGATCTGGAGCACATCAACTAGAAACGCACAGTACAAAGCCTCCAGAAAAACTGGGAGCCGCGGTGAGCAGAGTCCACCATGATCTTAGGACGTTTCATCACTCTGGCTTTGTACAGATCCTATAGGGGCGAGAGGATGCAGACAGAGATCTTCTCAGCCATGCAGATGATCCACTGCTGTTTCCCCCTGGCTGAAAATGTGCCAGACCAGATAGTTAAGGCTGATGTGAGAATGGGATCATGATTGCTGTGTGGAATGGGATCATGATTGTGTGTGGAATGGGATCATGATTGCTGTGTGGAATGGGATCATGATTGTGTGTGGAATGGGATCATGATTGTGTATGGAATGGGATCATGATTGTGTGTGGAATGGGATCATGATTGTGTGTGGAATGGGATCATGATTGTGTGTGGAATGGGATCATGATTGTGTGTGGGAATCGCCGTTGTTTCAGCGGATGTCAAAAGAAAAGATGTTGTTGGGCTTTTTTTAAAATGGGAGAGCAGTTGTCCTTCCATTTCAAGTCCCATGACAGGAGAACTCAGAGGAACTCGAATACTTCTGTAGAACTTGCCATAGTGCCATTTATGACCAGTGGGTGGTGGAGTGGCACCTTCTTCTGGAAGTCAGTGGCCATCTCCTGAATGTTCTGCACGTTGAATTCATGGTTATTTTGCCTATGCCATGTGGACAGACGTATCACTTACTATCGATTAGTGGACTCGTCACGTTTAGAAATGAGACCAATCGGTGTACTGTCATCTGCAAATTAGATGAGCTTCACGGATGGGTCACCAGAGGTGCGATCATTTGTTCCAACGGAGAAGAGCAGCGGGAAGAGTGTACACCCTGTTGAGCACCAGTACTGATGGTCATGGGCCTGGACGAATGAGCTCCCATTCACACGTACTGCTTCCTATCTGTGAGGCACTCGATGATCCAGTGGCCGGTGGAGGCTGACAGACTGAGGGAGCTCAGCTTGTCTTCTGGCTCTGGCTCTGGTATGATGCTGTTAAACACAGAGTTGAATTTGACAAAGATCCTCACGTATGACCCAGATGTGTCCAGGTGCTCATTCTGATGCTGCTGGTATTTTTACATTATATTTTAAATATATATCATATTTATATTATATGATTTAACATATTTACTTGGACATTGCATGTGTCAAAGTCTTAGGCAATTTCCACCGGTACGTGCCGTGCTCCATCCTCAGCCTCTAAAAGGCACCATTCACGACAATGACGAGATGAAAGGTGGTGATCGCGGTCCACAAAGGGAAGAGATGTGGGAAGTGGTCGTGACCCTCTGAGGGGGTGATCATAGCTCTCTGGTGGAGGTGGTCGTGACCCTCTGAGGGGGTGATCGTAGTTCTCTGGTGGAGGTGGTCGTGACCCTCTGAGGGGGATGATCGAGGCCCATTGCCAAAGGTGATTGTAGCCCTTTGTTGGAGGTGGTCACAACCCTCTGGTGGAGGTGGTTGTGACCTTCTGGGGGAGGTGATCTTTCATAACACCTATTTGTGCCACATGGCTGCTTGGAGCCTCCACAGGGCAGGTGGAGCACCAAGCAGGTCTGGGCTCAGCTGTCGGGGGGTATAGAGCTCCATGGGGCATTTTGACCCTTTCTTCAAATGATGCTGGGGCAGGAATTTATCGCCACCTGAGCCAGCAGATCCAACCTGGGCCACACTCCCATCATCAGTGGCTCAGAGCCTAGAAGAAAGTCACGTGTCATAAATAAGATAGATCACCTCAAAACAGACTTCTGGGAAACTGGCGATGCAGGTGCCCTTGAGGAGGCAGGACCGTGAGCACAGCTGTGTCGACTACGTAGGGTTGTGAAATCCCTCTCGGTACGTCGCAGGCTCCATGGAGTGGTCTGGTCTGATTTTTGGACTCAGAATCAACACCATGACTATAAAAGCTAAACCTGCTAGGACGATTCTGGGACCAAAGGGTCAAAGGTTAAAACCTCCTCAATATCAAGACTGAGAGCAGGATCCAGAGTCATTGCCCCACACTTTCCAAATGTTAAGAGACTGAGAGATAACTGCAAGAAAGCATTAAGCTTCTTGTATGCTGTTACATTTTCAATTAACTAGTGAAACTCTAGTCAACCCAGAAACCGATATTTGCTAGCGATGGCAACTCTGCTGCAACACTTAGCTAAGTGTTTATTTTGTTAGCAGAGAGGATATTGCTCACCGCCCGAAAGGTCACACCAGTGAAAACAAAAGGGAAAACGAGGAATAAGTCAATTTATTTAAGTGTGGCCTTGATGAAAAGTGAAAAGGAGGAGGTGTACAGCCCATTAGACACGCCAATCAACTGTCGTGGTGGTGACAGACTGGCAGGGAGAGGAATGTTCAGACATGCCAGCAAAACAAGGCGAATTTTCAAGCCCCAGAAAATCATCAGAGATGAGGAAATGAAAAACCATGACCGAAACTCCAGTACTATGTCTTGTTATTTTTCAACTAGTTTCAAATCTTGTTTTTTTAAGCCACAAAGTGACCGCTGGGCTTTGGCCACTCCTGATTATACCGTGTCTTGTTCTATACTCTGTCACATCGCAAGATGTCAGAACGGAGGCTCGGGTACGTTGAAGGTAAACCTCAGCCATTCTGTTACTGTCAGTCAGACAATGCCACAGTTTGTGAGTTAATTTGGCTCCGGTTTAATAAATTTCCTGGCGAAAGGTGTAGCACTGCGGCAACCAGAGGGAAATAGAAATATTTAAAAAAAGAATTAACGAGTGCCTTGAGAATAATGAGGGCGGCGGTCAGGCAGAATTTCTGCCCGCAGTGTATCAGCTTGACCGGCTCCCCACAGCCCTAAAAGTCCATCCCGCTGACAGAAGGCCGTGTTCAGCTTGGCCCAGCTTTTTCATGTTTTCACTCTCACTTCCAACGGACCAGCCGTGTCTTGGATTTCCACGGTAGGTGTTGAGATCACAGGAGCCGTCTCAGCTTTCCTCTGCCAACATCTGAATCACCTCCGCGGATTCTGTTTTCCGACTCGGCCTGGCTTTCTTATCGCATGACCTATTCGTCATGGTTTGCAGCTGTTTTTAATGAGCTTTGGATCTGATGGTGCAGTCGGATGAATTTGAGCACAACTTTGGCATTGATGGCTTTTTCCAGAAGCCTCCATTGTATCCCACCTCTCCTTAGTTTTGCCAGCAGGGTGTTGGAAAGAGGAGGCCGGAAGACTGCTGTGTGATCGATGGTCTCACTGTCAACTGTGTAAAAGGTATCAGGTCACAAGTTTTACCTGCACATACAAGATCCAGAGGAGCTCGTAGCCCACGACCACTGTCAGTGTCGTTGTCAGGTATGGACATGTGACCAGGCTTGAACTCTCATTACAGGATCTCCTTGGATACCAACCCACCTCCATACCTCCCCCATAGCAGCTCTGCAGAGACCATTATGTTCAATGACCCCCCAGAAGCCTCCTTTTCCCCCGGGGCAGAAAATAGCCCTGACTCACCCCTTCCAAGTCTTCTGCACCCTTGCGGCCCCCAGACTTCACTCCGTCTGCAGACCCAACAGTCGCAGGTACTAAATTGTGCTGTCTTCTGTTGTTCAAAGCTGCGTTTTGATCTGCGATTAGGAAAATATTAAAGAAATCCTTTAAAGTATAATCCGATTATCACCTAAATGACATGAAAGGATTATGGTCACAGAGTGTGGATCTGCAGAGAGGTTCTTGTTCTGTTGAGTGTACCGGTCTCAGTCAGGACGAATAGTTCTGCTCCCCATAACTACATGGACTTCTACCCCGAATGTTGCTGGTGCAGATGGCATGACGGAATGCCCTTAGCCTGAATTTCTAATAAAAACACCCAATTTGTGTAGAAATGACAAGTCCCTTTGGAGAAAGCTAATTATATGCCTTGAGATCTTCGCTAGCTTTCTCGCAGCCTGCCGAGCCCACCAGCACCTGTGTGATAATTCGTCTGAATGCTTCTGGGATACATGAACTTTAGCACTGACTCTCTTTAAAAGGAACTATCCCCAGAGGAGACTTTTTCTTTCATGCAGTCATTAATCACTCTTATTTACTGTTATTAATTATGCCTTGTGGGCATTAGCTGTATGACCTCAGATACTTTGGTGACATTTATCAGATCGATCTCAGCTATAAAAATGTATACCAAGTGATACATTAGCTCACGTTCAACTTCTTCTATGGAGTCTTGTTAACAATGTAGTGAAGTTCCTCTTTGGACTTTGAACTGGTGACCTCACATTAATCTACAGTAAGTACTTTGCTAGATGAAATGTGATATTAGTTAATAATTTTAGAGCGTCTCTCCCTGACTAACGGCCAGTAATTTAACAACGCCTTTTGATAGCACCAGAAGCTTGGCCTTGAGGATAAGCCTTTGGCATTAGTCCAGGGAGACAGCGCCTTCTACAGGCCGAAGGTTGCAGCAGCAGAGAGGTTCCGGCGACACAGCATAGATGGGACCACGGCCATTCAGGAGCAGGTGCAAGGGGAACCCCGGCGTTTCCACCCCTATCGTCGTCAGTACAGTGACCCACCAGGCTTCCAGCAGCCCCTTGACCTCTATCAGAGCATGGAGCTCCCTGAGGTCCTCCCTGTCATGCAGCCCCAGCACCAGGAGGTCAGCCACCAGGGCTCCTGGTCTCCCTCCATGGGATCCGTGCTGCAGGCTTCCCAGACCATGGTACGATGGAAGAGGAGGTGGGAGAGGGTAGGAATGGGCAGGTGCTGTGGAGATATCATAGAAACATAGCCAGAGAGCTAGGGGGTCAGCATAGAGTATGGATGATTATCGGAGCCTTGGGTTAGCAGAGCCAGAGGGAAATTAGCCAAGACTGCGAGTGAGATCAGTGAAGGCCAAGGATGGGATCAGCTGGGTCAGGGGGGTGGGATCAAAAGAACCATTGGGTGGGATCAGCAGGGCCAGGCGGCAGGATCAGAAGAACCATGGGGTGGGATCAGTAGGACCGGGGAGCAGGATCAGCAATGACAAAATGTCAAAACATTATGGCCAGGTACTATGACCTCCAGTCATCACGGTGCTTTGGTCATACATTACAGGGATCCGAAAGTCAATTCTTGGAGCCTCCAGAGGAGTCTTCATGCTACCACTCACAGATAAACAACACCTTCATTTCCCTACCCCCCGTAGAACAGGTAAGACTGATCAATACCTTTACAACCTTTAAACAGGAAAGACAACAGACTTATCTAATAGACCACTGACCACCGCGGCTGTCTGAGTAGTCTATGAACTGGCTGGTTACCTGTCAGGGAAAACATGCCTTTGAAACCAGAAGGTGAGATTCCTCTCAAGATTTTGCTGGCCAATTCTACCAAGTACACTGGAATTGTTTTCTGGTATAGTTCTGGCAGAGCTCTCCCACATGAGCAACAGAAGGGTAACAGTGCGCAATATGACAATCCCACATAAAACGTGGAAGACCTAACTTGCAAAATGCACAATAGAATGTATGAACAATACGGCAAACTGCTTACCGACACAAAAAAGACGATACCACTGTCTGCTTTAAGCCGACAGAGAACTGTGATGTTATCATTGACTAATGGGTTAAGCCAGTCAGCGACAGCCTAACCCTAACTCCTCCCACGGTGGGTTGATGTCTCATTTGTCTATATGGCTGACAATCGTCAGAAAGATTCAGGAGTTCATAGTTGTTAAAAAAACAGGTTGGCTAAAAACTGCATTGTTAAATCACAATGTTGTATCTACATCCATTGTTCAAAATACTTAGAGCATGATCAACCAGATCTAATCTGTGTCAAAAAGTTTAAGGCGTGCGTTTACGTGAAGAAAACAGAAGAGTGAGCACCTTTGTAAAAACACACACATACTGAAAATGCTGGCAAAGTATTTAGAGCCACCTGAAATGAGGACCTGAAGGCGTAGAAGACAATGGCTATCTGTGTGAAGGAAGCTCTACCTGTTCTGGTCTCCCAGAGTTTCTTACTGCTGGCGGGCTTCTGATCACAGGAGGAGGGACCCCTCATGAAGCCAGAGCCCCTAAAACAGAAATCTAACCAGGGCTACCACCAAAGAGAACAGACCTCGGTGCTGCTCTTACCTGCCCAGCTGGTGGATCCCAATATTTATCCAGAAGATATGCAATGCAGCCCGTTTGCTTGTCAGTCAGGAACAAGTTTTAAAAAATGTATGTGTTGGTACCTGAACACCTGTGTGTCCCTCTCTTTCTGTGTGTGTGTGTGTGTGTGTGTGTGTGTGTGTGTGTGTGTGATTCTCTTCCCAGTTCCCATTGGGTGTGTACTCTCAGACAGCCCCATCAGGTGGCCCTCAGTACAACTTCCAGTGCATTGGCCCATCGGATTCCCAGAATTCCATGCTGCACACTCTCTACCCCAAACCTATCTACTCATACAGGTACACTTTCTGTCTGCCACAAACCCATTAGCCCTGCAAAGATCCTCACTATACCTCAAGCCTGTCTGCTTCTGCATTAGCTACCAAACATTTGAACAAAATTATTAGCACCACGCCTGGTAGTGTGATTAATAAATGAGCACTTGTCTCAGGCAGCTCCTTATGGCGATGAAGTGGGGCTGAGCAATCTGAAGGTATTTGGGGGATGACTCCGTCTGAGGACATGTACGCTTTGTTATTCGTTAATGGAACGTTATGAAGCTAAGAAGAGTGTGGTCTGGTCTTTGTGAGGTTTCCCATTGGATGCTCTGGGCTCCACCCACTGCTTGGGTGGACCGAAGGCTCTGGATGATTGGTTATTGGGGGAGACCACGATCTGCAGTTAGACTATGTGGAAAAGAGAAGGAATGAATAGGTTAAAATTCACTAAGTAATCATGAGCTTCCTGTAACACACCTAAAGCACCCCTGCCTTTAGGTGGCACTAGTCAGCTTGCCCGTTTCTTGCCCCTGCAGCATCCTCATCTTCATGGCACTGAGGAATAGCAAGACTGGCAGCCTGCCAGTGAGTGAGATCTACACCTTCATGACGGAGAACTTCCCTTACTTCAAGGTAAAGTGGTCCAGACATCCTGCCAGTTTGTTTGTGAGGAAGGGGGTGTCATGTACAGTCCCTCTCTCAGGAGGGTCGGCCATGGGTCACAATGTCCCTCCTTTGAAGGGCGTGCTGCACTCCTCACGCAGAGGTGTAATGTCCACTGCCCTAAATAACACAGGTGAAAAGCTACAGATGTCATTCTTATGATTGTAAAACTGGCCCAAGGCACAGCTTCTGTTTTCCACGTTCCTCAAGTTTTTTTTTTTCAATTTCTTTCTTAAAAAATACGACAATCAGGCAATTAACGTAACCCAGCTTCTCCTTCAGATGCCAGCGTTATTCAGCGCCACGTTACTATCTGTAGACAGAAGGCGTGCGAGGCCACACACTGTTTTTCACTGCCTTTTGTGCAGGAAACGGCTGTTGTTTCCTCACCTTTGAGCACCCTGGCAAAGCCCCAGCAAGCAAAGATATCTGGTGAAATCAATGACTTCTGTCAGCTCCTCTAGGCCGTACCCGTCCAGGCTTGATTGCGCTACTGCTGATTTGGTTATCATTACATGCTAGCTTTGCTCATGAAGCTCGATGACGTGGCACGACCGCCTCTGTTTTCTCAGGCAAACATGGGCTTGCAGACAGCTGTTGCCAGTGTAGATTGCAGCTCTCCAGTATACTCGCTCTGGGAAATAAAAAAGCGAGTTTTCCTTCTCTGTGGCTTTTAGAGACATTAATCTCTTTTCTGTTATGGCTTCTAACTGTCATTTATTTGATTTTGGTGACATCCAGAAGTAAGACCTAAACGAGTGATCCACACCAGATCAAAAGCAAAGCTAAACTGCCAGAACCCTACATGCGTAAAAGAGCTTTTTAGATGTTGAAGGAGGAAATTGATTCTCTACATGGTTCAGCCTTCATTTTTTTTAAAATGTGCTCTGTTCAGAGCTTCTAGAATGCACATCAAGCACCTGTGAAAACTCGATTTTTGTGCATCTTTTCCATGGGCCAAAAATGTGCACTTCCTGTATCCATCATCGAGAATTGAAATGTGATGACCATCCAACGAGAGAAAATGTGAAGAATTTGAGCTGGGAGGGAAGGTGTTGACTGTGCGGAGAGACTGAGATGGGCAGAAAACAAGTCGAGCACAGTTAAAAGAAGCAGGCAGCATTGGGTACTGTGGGTTTTCACGAGCCTGGTGATGTTTGACCGTGGTACCATGTCAGTGACACCGGTGGAGCAAAGATCCAGAACACTTCAGTATAACAGAGAGGGAGGGGAACTAATATATTAAGTTCATGTTTTTATAACTTTTCCCAGTGTGAAAACACCAGGCATGATCGGTGCTTTCTTCAGGTGTTAAACTAGATAAAAATATACCTTCTGTGAAATATGGGAGGATGTAGATGTTTCAGGGAAAGAGTGGAGTCAGCAGACGACCCCTCTACACATGTGAAATCAGCTGATCAGCTGTTCTGTTTGTTTACCTGTTTATGTCAGGGAGAGACGTGTTCTGGTGTTCTGTCTGTTTACCTGTTTATGCCAGAGAGAGAGACGTGTTCTGGTGTTCTGTCTGTTTACCTGTTTATGTCAGGGAGAGACGTGTTCTGGTGTTCTGTCTGTTTACCTGTTTATGCCAGAGAGAGAGACGTGTTCTGGTGTTCTGTCTGTTTACCTGTTTATG
>JAACJT020000031.1:9113370-9139912 GCA_009936485.2 Gymnarchus niloticus | reverse complement strand
CCCGTGCTTCCAGACGAGGTGGGCTGTCAGCTCGTCACCGATGTTCACTACAGCTGCTGGTTACCCGTCTCACCCCCCCCCCCCCCCCCCCCCCCCCGCAGCGAGCCGGAAGCGTGATCCGGATGTTTACTCCCGCCTTTGTTTTCCTGTGCCCTGGACGCTGGGAGTGGCTCTGTGGCAGCCCTTTGTAACGTGAGCTGATCCTGTCCGTCTCAAGCTGGTGGCTTGGCTGGGATGCCTGCTTTGTGAGTGTCTGAGGGAGGAGACAGCATGGCTTTGACAAGTCGCCAAACTTTGTCCGGAAGATCCCATGCTAGTAATGGTCACAGTTCTGTTATTTACTGGGGGACTGAAATATACCGCCTCTAAATTCATTGCTATTTTTAATTATAAAAGGAGGTTTCAAAATAAGCTGCAGAAGTCTTATGGCAGTGTTGTCCTTTTCCATTCCATTTGTTTACTTCCCACCCACTAAAGAATGCCTAGCATTTCCAGTGCAGCTTATGCTGCCCTGTAACCCTTTGCGTGCCTGTAGGTGTTAAATCAAAGTTGGTTTGTAAATGAAAATGTTCTTCTCGGAGTTAATTGCTAATAGTAACTTCAGGGTTTGTTGTGAAGAGGAATGATTTGAATTTTGGCTTCTCCTACGTTGCAACTGAGCTGTGTGACTGTTTGCACAGACCATAGAAATGTCTCTTCTCCAGCATGAGCAGCCTGTCTGGACATGGTGTGCGTGAGAGAGAGCGAACCCACGGAGCCATTCAAATTGCCATTATGTGGAAATTGGCAGGTTGGCATTTCTACCAGAACAGTCAGGGTGTGGATTCAGAATGGAAGCGGGGGAAGGGGGGGGTGACCCACAGTGTTTCAGGTTTCAGTGTAAATCCGGGTGGTGATTTCCCTTGACTGCACACTCCAGTTGCCTGGTTAAACATGCTGCCGTGTGCATTCGGGTTACGTTGAACATTTGACATTAAAGTTCAGCGACCATGCAGTTTGGAATCGAATCTGAAAGTACGTATAGTGCGAGAAACATTTACAGGCCATACAATAATGTTTATAAAGGACCTCACCAGGTCTTTAACTGACCAGTGTGGGGGGGGAGAAAATACAAAATCCCAAAAAAGGTTGGGTCTTTATCAGTGTTTGTTTTCTTGCACCTGCCTTGGGAATGTTTGCCGATCCATTTGAGGTGATAGTCAGTAGTTCCTGGTTCCTGTTTGTATATGTAAAGGAGCGTAATGGTGAAAGACAAACATGCAGGCGAAGGACCGGCTTCTCCTTGTATTGTTTGCTTAAGACGCCTTTTTCGACACCCTTCAGCTAGCCAGGGGTGTGTGCTGAGTAATGGCTTGATCGCGTCCTACTGGGCTTGAGGCTCCCTTCTGTCAGAAGTGGGGGGATGATTTGAGCCTCTTGGAAGGCAGCGGGTGTAGGGCCCCCAGATCACACTTCACGGGGGAGCTACCCGACGGCCTGCCTGCTGGCTGTCTGCCCCCCCCCCCCCGTCGAGCACGTTCAAGCTATTTCACATCTGCGTTGGCCAGTTTAGTTTTAGTTCCTGCTAAGGCGTAGTCAGGCATGTTGTCTCAGTGAGCAGACAGAGTTGTGACCGTCACAGACGGGAAAGAGCAGATTCAGCTTCAGGGTGCTTCAACCTCTCTCACAAACTGCCAGTCATGAAGCCAGCATTGCTTTCACACGAGGGAGGGTGATTGACTGGTGTATTTACTTGGGAGTGTTTCTGTGACCATTTTTATAGACTTTTGTCTACATCCGAGCTTTAAGCAGAGACAGACGGTCTAACACAAGAACAACACAACCAGACAGCCTGCTGTGCATTCGGGTGCCATCTTGGGGGATTGATGGGCGGGCGGAGGGGGGGGTCTTTAGTCCCTGTAAAATGTGCACACACACTAACAGTCTGGGGTCAAAACTGTCCTCCTAAAATGGTTACACCATCAGAGAGGCTTGGATCATATGATGGAATATTAAATTAATGATTTAATGATGAGAATTAGTTATTGCTAAGGAGCACTGAAAGGTTTTTGACTGGTTTTTGGTCATTGCACAGCAAATGTCTGGGTGTTCAGTCAACAAGCAGCCGTCTGCAACTCCTGTTCGCTCGGTGTGCTGTGTTCTTGTCGTTCAGGGTCATTTCCTTGCTGTACAGGATGGTAAGGATCTTGCTTTACCCTGGCTGTGCCCCTTTCTTTTAAAAGCTGTATTGTAATTTCCTGTCATCTGCAGCATAAAGTAAACTCTCTGCAGTCCCTGGAATTTCACTGGCCCTGGGTCCTAAACCCCAGACAGAGTTGTCCATCCAGCTGCCTGCTTGTAGATTGACTGCTGTATCCCTTAGTGTTTTTACCGACACACCCTAACATGAATCGTGTGATTCCCTGCGGTTTTTTTGCTCGTCTTGCGAAGCACCTTGCGTAATCTCTTCTCTGTAGATCTTTTCTTGGAGCAGATCAGATTCTCAGAACTTTTCCCCGAGTTACTGCTTTTTAGATCAATTTTGAATGCCCTTTATTGACAGCTGTCTTGTGATGGTCTGGTGTATTGCTAAACTGCGAGGAGGTGAATCTGCCCCATGAAGGGTGACTCCCAGGGTTTCTGGGATGCGAGCTCATTGACACTGCTGCTCTCCTTCCTGGTTGGGGGTGCTGTGTGCTCTTTCCCATGATGCTTTGGGAAGCCAGTTGCATCTCACTGGTTTTTGTCCTACTTTTAGGCATGTTAGACTAATATTACACTTCCTGTTTTGTCGTCACGATGAGTGAGGGTCTTCTCTTCGAGAAACCGTGAGCCTATCTCCTGAATAGTTCTGAATCATTCGAGTAAAGAGATTTGCTTTCCCGCACTTTCAATGTCTGTCTGATGCGATTTGCTCACAGCTCCGCCATCTTTGAAAAGGGCAAGGTGGCTGACGTGATGTGTGGATGAGCACCTCACAAATCCACGTATTTACGCAAGCATTTACAGCGGTTGTCGACACATCGTCCCGGTGTTAACTTTTTTTTTTTGGACTCTTCCTGTTGTTGACATTTGACTCTGGCCGACTTTCACACCAGTCCTTCAGCTCCTCGTAGAGCCAGCCGAGCCCATGGTGGATGTAACATTTCTCCTCTTCCAAATCTCTCTGCGTTCAGGAGGCATGCAGGACTTCAACTATCTGAGGGGCAACTGCTTTGAGATCACGATGGAGCTGAGCTGCTGTAAGCACCCGCCAGCCTCCGCGCTCCGTGGCGAGTGGGACAACAACCGCGAGTCCCTGTTGGCTTACATGGAGAAGGTGGGGGTCAGCCGCAGCCTTGCTTCCGCCAGCCGCCTGACGGGCACAGCGATCTCCTGTGCTGCCAGCTCTCTCGTTTTCCTTCCTTAGGTTCATATGGGCGTCAGGGGTTACGTCAAGGAAGCCAGCAATGGGACAGCCATCCCCAACGCTACCATCATAGTGGAGGGGATTGATCATAATGTGACTGCAGGCCGCTTCGGCGATTATTACAGGCTGCTGTTGCCGGGGACGTACAACATCACAGCCAGGGCTCTGGGGTGAGTGGCTCCAAACTTGAAAACAAACCTGCTTTGTCTTCTCTCCTGGGTCATGTGGTGACATTAAGAAGCTGCCTTGATTTTTCGAATGTTATGTTATGTTATGTAGGCTATCGTACTCGCAGTTTATTTTCGTAATGGGGGGTGTCACTGTGAGAGAATTCCAGGCCTTGTGTTAAAAAAAGTCACGTGACACCTCAAATCCCGCTGTTCAGTGTGTGCCTCGTCTCCGTTTGGCACAGGTACGAGCCCATGACCTTGCGAGGTGTGCGGGTCGTTGAGACCGAGCCCACTCGGCTCAACTTCAGCTTGACCGTTCCGGGTCAGGGGGGGTTCGCCAGTATCGTGACCTTAGTGACCCCGGCTGCTCCCACTGCCGCGTCCAAGACCCCCGTCAGCCCCACCACCCCGGGGATGGGCGAGACCTCTGAAGGAGATGGGCGAGGCACAGAGGCCACAACCAGGCGAGCGCCCACGGCGATCCAGCCCCTGGACTTCCGGCATCATCACTACTCGGACATGGAGCTGTTCCTGCTCCGCTACAGCAGTGACTACCCCGCCATCGCCCGCCGCTACTCCATCGGCAAGTCTGTGGAGGACCGGGAACTCTATGTGATGGAGATTTCTGACAACCCTGGAGTCCACGAGAAAGGTACTGCTGGTCAGAACGGGCCCTAATGGCCTGCGATTTCTCCAAAAGCCGCAAGGCCGTGATTCCTTGTGACTGTTGCCTCTGGCAGGGGAACCCGAGTTCAAGTACATTGCCAACATGCACGGCAACGAGGTGGTGGGCCGTGAGCTGCTCCTTAACCTCATCGAGTACCTGTGCCGTAATTATGGCAGCGACTCTGAGGTCACGTGGCTCGTGAACAACACTCGCATCCACATCGTGCCCTCCATGAACCCGGACGGCTATGAGCTGGCCCAGGAAGGTGAGCGCGCCACCTTACCGTCTCGGCCATGTCTGCTGGATTTTGGGGGGGGGGGGGATCTCTAGCCAGCTGTAACGGTGCAGTCGATTGAGTTACAGTAGGAGAGTCAGAAGCTGTTTCCTCTGGAAGCTGACTGATCTGTTTTTACTCTGTGTTGTCAACAGGAGGTTTAGATGAGGTTTCTTTAAGGTGGACCTGTCACTGTGTGTGTGTGTGTGTGTGTGTGTGTGTGTGTGTGTGTGTGTGTGAGGTAGTGCTGAGGGCATGTCTGATGTCATCTTTTCAAACACTTCCAGGTGATGTCAAAGGCTACCTCGGCCGTAATAACAGCAATAATGTGGACCTGAACCGCAATTTCCCAGATCAGTTCGCCTCCGTTCCTGAACCCCAGCAGCCAGAGACCGCGGCCGTGATGAACTGGATGCGCAGTCACCCTTTCGTGCTGTCTGCCAACCTGCATGGGGGCAAGCTCCGTCCTCCCACCATCTCTGTCAGCCCAGCCCTGCCTTCTTTTTCTTTAATCTGCCATTTCCTTCCTGTTCTCCAGGCTCTCTGGTGGTGAACTACCCCTTTGATGATAATCCCCAGGGCTCCGTGGCTTACAGCAAGTCCCCAGATGATGAAGTTTTTAAAATGGTGTCCCGCGCTTACTCTCAGGTAAGCTGCAGTGTGCCTCCTTAAAAAAAAAAAAAAAAAAACCGCAGCCACCTTTTGACTCGTCCTTTATCCGCCTTCTAAAGGCGCTGGTCCGAAGCTTTCCAGACTTTATTCAATTTTTTTTTTATTCAACATGCTACAGTTTGGCTCAGGCAGGTCCTCAGTGTCGCATCTCCTCTCGTCACGCTGTTCAGGCAAACCCCGTCATGCACAAAGGCCACCCATGTGAGGCTCTCTACCCAGATGAGTATTTTGCGGACGGCATCACCAACGGGGCGCAGTGGTACAGCGTGCCGGGTGAGCTGAGCAGTGCCGACCGTCTGTTGACCCAACGCTGGCTATTTGGTGGAATACCCTTCTAAAAGCACACTGCCCGTTCTCCTGCGGCCAGGAGGTTTAACACGTCCTTGACTTGACTCCGTTTTTAATGCACTGAGTAATGCAGCTCCTCAGTGGTCTTGCAGATTAGTTTTCATTCTGTAGCTGGTGCCGTGAATCTGACCGCCAGTGTCGCGGCCTGCAGGGGGCATGCAGGACTGGAACTACGTCAACACGAACTGCTTTGAGGTGACCGTCGAGCTCGGCTGTGTCAAGTACCCCTACGCCAAGGACCTGCCGGCCTACTGGGAGGAGAACCGCCAGTCTCTGCTGCAGTTCATTCATCAGGTCTGCCCCGCCTCCGTTGCCCTGATTGACAGAGCCTTGTGACCCAGACTCGGACACCTTTCTTTACATTTATTCGCTCTCTTGTCCAGTGTGACGTGACGCAGTTACAGCGCTGTATTGAGTGTAAGTGTAGCTGGGCTGAGCGTTCAGTGACAGGCTAGAAGATGGTGACAGGTGAGTTTGGAACAAGAGGAGGAGATTTTCTGATCAAAAACCATGACTAAGAAAAATGCAAATATTGAGAGCCTGAACAAGGCGTAGGAGATCACCGAGAAGGTGAGTGCTAAGATGGGTCCATAGAGCTGCTCCTGGACGGAGCCTTGAAGTGTTTCTTGAAGGTCGAGAAGAAATTTGCGGACTGGCCAACAGACAGACCAAGACAGAGTAATTATGGGGGAAGATGATAGTTGGAGGGGGTCTTGTCTGTCTTATAATAGTCCTGAATTCGCAATGGGACGTATTTTGGTTGGAAGCGAGGCTGCTGCCCCGTCACTAAGGGTGTGTATCTACAGGTCCATCGGGGTGTCAAGGGCATGGTGATTGACAGCAAGGATGGTACGGGCATCCCTAACGCCACCATTGTTGTGGAGGGCATTGATCACCCAGTTACCAGCAGCAAGGCCGGGGACTACTGGAGACTCCTGGTGCCTGGAACGTACAAGCTAACCGCGTCCGCCCGCGGGTGAGAGAAGGCCGATCTGCCTGCAGGACTCGGCAAGATGACCGAATGTCACTGTGGGATTGACCGTTCCGGCTTAGGGCTGAGCCACGACAAATGAGTACAGCTCTGTGTGTACATGAGCCCCGTGATTTTAACGGGTCCTCGTTTTGCCGTAGGTATACTCCAGTGACGTTCTACGCCACCGTGCCGGCTGAGGGCGTGGAGCAGGTGGACTTTCGACTGACGCGGACGCGCAGCGAGGAGATGGACCCCCAGGAGGAGGGCTTCCACGCCTTCATCAAGGAGCTGTCGTCAGAGCACGGCCTGGAGCAGCTGGTCCGCAGTGTGGCCACTGACAGCAGCTTTCGCTACCGTCGCTACAAGGAGGTGTCTGAGTTCCTGCGAGGCCTCACCCTCAACTTCCCAAACATCACGCGGCTGCACAGGTCAGGCTTGGAGACCTGTAATGCTGCTTCTCAGGCTGACAGCGTACCACTGAGTCTGTCCCTGCAAAATGCTGTCACTTCTGTACTGTGTGTGTGTGTGTGTGTGTGTGTGTGTGAGAGCTCAGCTATCTTCAAAGTGGACTGTCTTGCTAGAAGATGCTAGACTAGATGTTCGTTTTTGTCCACCCATTTTTCCAAACTGCTTATTCTGTGTAGGGTCACGGGGGCCTGGAGCCTGTCCTACACAGCTTAGTGTGCAAGGCGAGGGACACCTTGGATAGGGAGCCAACTCGTTGCACGACAGTCAAGCTACTGGCAGTATCAACATGCCAGTTAGGCTACATTGCATGTCTTTTGATTGTGGAAGAAAACCCATGAAGCACAGGGAAAACATGCAAACTCCATGCACACAGAGTGGAGGTTGAATTTGAATCCACAACCCTTGGGGTTGAGGCATCAGTGTTATCCCGTCTCTTCATTCAAAGGTCTTTAATTTCAAAGGATGTGCAAAAGATTTGTTTAATTAGGTGTACGCTGGGTCATCTTAAAAGTACCAAAGATTTGGCGACGGGCAGCCATTCAAACTTAATTGGTCGTTATTAGGATAGCTTAACGACTGGGTTCCTGACTGGACCTCTTGAAGGTCTGGACTGTGCAGGTTTAACAGGTCTAAACCCTGTAATAATCATCTAGCCATAGTTCAGTGATTCTGCTGTGGTTTGTAAGCAGCTTCCTGGATCTTCAGTGGTGTTGAAGCTCTTCAAACACAACTTCAGTGAATGTGTCTCACTGCGACCCATTGACCCATGAGTCTCCATCTCACTGCGGTGTAATGAGGTGTGCTGTGACCTGTTTATTTTATAACAGCCTGGGTCAGAGCTGTGAGGTACGGAACATCTGGGCCCTCGAGATTTCCAACAAACCAGAGGACTCAGAACCCGATGAACCCAAGATCCGCTTCATGGGTGGCATCCATGGCAATGCCCCTGTTGGAACTGAGCTTCTGCTGCAGTTTGCTGCCTGCTTGTGCCTCAACTATGGCAAGAATCCAGCTATCACAAAGGTGGGCTATCTTTCAGTGGCTTTCCCTGGAGGCAGGGAGCCAACCTGGCCATGAATTGTGGAAGCCAAGGGCTTGTTCAGCTCTTCATTTGTTGTTTTCCTGGCTATTGTGCAGCTGATTAACCGGACAAGGGTTGTGATCCTTCCGTCCATCAACCCAGATGGCCGCGAGCTGGCCGAGGAGAAGCAGTGCACCTCCACCAAGGGCCTGACCAACGCACAGCACAAAGACCTCGACACGGACTTCTTTGGTCAGTACGACGCTGGTTCCCTCTAGGCCTGGAGTCACTGGTTCATTGAAGAAAGTGTTCCGATGATTGCTGCTTTTTCAGGAAACGCATCCAGCCGCTTGGTGAAGGCCCAGCCGGAGACCCAGGCGGTCATGAGTCTCATCCTGGAGAAGGGCTATACGCTGTCAGTGGCTCTGGATGGTGGCTCAGTGCTTGTCACCTACCCATATGACAGGCCGGTGCAGCCAGGTACGAGAGAGCACAACCACCTGATGTCTGAGTGTCTAGAGAATACAGGAATAATTTTTTTTTTTTTTAATTCAGTTGAGAATGAGGAGACCCTCAAGTATTTGGCCTCTGTGTATGCCAACAACCATCCCAAGATGCACCTGGGCCACCCTGGATGTCCTGAGAGCCAGGGTAGGCCTGCCGTGGTGTCTAGCTAGGTCCTCCACCTGGCACTTGACTCCAGGGGAACGACGGTGAATGTCTGTATAGCTCGGTCTCAGGCTAACGCTCTTCTGCTTGTCCTCAGTCAGCTTCCCTGGTGGTGTGGTGCGGGCGGCTGAGTGGCACAGCCACATGGGCAGCATGAAGGTATGTTGGACCACCTGGGCTGGTCTTCTCAGCTGTGCCTCTTGGCTGACGCTGTCCCTCCTCCTCTGGCAGGACTTCAGTGTGGATTTTGGTCACTGCCCCGAGATCACCGTGTACACCAGCTGCTGCCTGTTCCCTGCTGCCGAACAGCTCCCCACCATCTGGTCTGAGAACAGGAAGTCACTCTTCAGCATGCTGGTGGAGGTCCGAGCACTGGCAGTGGAGGGGGGGTCTTCCACCCTAACCCTGTTCTCTCGTTTACTCCGTGAAGTCGTCGTTTTGTGCAGTTTTCCGTGTCGTTGACAGGCTCCTGCTCTCGTGCTCAGGTACACAAGGGGGTCCGTGGCATCGTCAGGGACAAGAGCGGCAAGCCTATTGTGGGGGCTGCAATCGTGCTCAACCGGGGCGTTCGCGTCTTCACTGGCGAAGGCGGCTACTTCCATGCCCTGTTGGCGCCAGGCTCACACAAGATTGAAGCTGCAGCCGAGGGCTACCAGCAACAGAGACGGGAGGTGGGTGGGCTGTGGGGCGAGAGCCCCCTTTAAAAGGGCTCGCTTGCCTAGAGACAGCTGTGCAGGATGTCTTACGGCAAAGCGTCGTCTTTTCTCGCAGGTGTTCGTGTCGTCGTACGAAGCTGCCAGCTCCATCGTCATTGAGTTCGATATGGACAACCACCTCTTCGGTTTGCCCAGGGAGTTTGTGGTGGCCACTGCAGGTGAGTTTGAGGGTATGGGTGGTACTCTACCATCTGGAGCTAAGTCCATTAGGATGGGGGAGGGCTGCTCAGGGGACCCTGGGAATTGGGTCCTTAGGAACATGATGACGTGGGTTATGCCTGCTTGTCGTCACCTTAAATGTCTCATGCGATTTCCCCGATTCTGTCAGCGGCCTCCATGACGGCGCTCGTCATCACCGCGTGCATCATCTGGTGTGTCTGCGCTGCCAAGTCAGACCCACAGAAGGACGGTTTTCACCGGCTACGCCAACACCGCGACGAGTATGATGATGAGATCCGCCTCACCTCCATGGGGTCCAAGAAGTCCCTGCTGAACCATGAGTTCCAGGATGAGAGCGAGAGTGAAGAGGACACTCTGTATGCCAACAAGCTATGAGACCACTGCGTTGCCCCATGGCGCCGCCCTGCTGGGGACATCGGGGAAGGAGGAATGGACCCTGTGTTGCCCTCTCTTGCTCTCTGGCCCAGGCTTTTTGGAAGTTCATACAAACACATGGAGACCTTTCTCCACTCTCTTTTCAAGCATCCCTACAGAACTCTATGACTCTCTCCATTCAGCCGCTCACTTAAATGTGTATCAGTGCACCCAGCTTCTCAAAGCCCTTGAACTGTGGTTCCTCACACGTTCGCAGACCACAGCCAGCGAACAGTCAGTCAGAGACTGAGGTGATATTGCAGCCTTTGGTAGAATAGATTAGAGCAGTGAGTCTAGACAGACATTCAGAATATGAACCTTGGTGCCTTGACTTACTGGTAGTACGTTCTCCATTCTACAGTCATGAAACTGCCATGACTGTGGAGTGAATAGTCTTCTCTGATTCAGGTGATGAGGAAATGTTACTGGTTCGGGTTTAAAGTCCTGTCTGAATGGGGACATGTAATTAAATCTTTCATAAATTTACTGTTAGTCATAACTGCATATCAACGGTACCATGAAACCAGGTAATCGACGTTTTCGTGGTGCCAATCTGTAGAACAACTTGGTGACTGTTTTGACCTCATTTGCTTGGGGGCTGAGGAGGCAGTTTCATGCCATCCTTTTAGCCGGTAGTATGGAGTCACTGGGCGGGAACAAATCGTGTGTGCACGGTATCCTGGTGCTGTCACGTGATCACCAGCTGAACTGCCCCGTGTCTCCCTGGCTGGAAGAGAGAATAGGGACCACGGACCCTCCTCAAGGCACAATAGCAGGAAAGAAAATTAAATTATATATTTTTGCTTTTTTTTGTATATCAGTGTCTATGAATTTTGCTTGAAGGTGCAATTGGATGCTAAATGCCAGGGTTTTTTTTTTTTTTTGGCCTTCCACCCAACTGTAACCCAGAAATGAGTCTTATAAAAGGTGTGTGTGTTCAATCTTCTGCTTTTCTGAAGGTTATTTGAAGAGTAAAATCTGAATAAAAGTGCTTAAATGTCAATTGTGTTGAGTCTTCTAGAACCAGAATTTAGCACTTGCCATGCTTCTCCCCAGGATTTCAAAAAGAAACCTCCCTTTGGTACCAGATGTTTGGGCTCAGGTTCCCAAACGTGCTGCGGTAACAGCAGAAATGCTCACCGTAATGCTTTCTTTGGCGGCCTCCTGAAAAGCACCTAATTTTAGAGGTGCCATGAAGTGGTAGTTTAGGTGCTACCGGGCAGAACCTCCTAAAAGCAGAAGCTTCTGGGACAGAAAGATACGGGAGTTCCGTGCCAAGCTGACTCCCCCCCACACAGGGAGATGTCAGTGGAGGATTTTCCAGGTGCTTAATGGCAGGTGAAAATGGCTTAGTGGAAAAGCATGCTGGCCTCGTGAGTGGGTTTGTGCAAGAGTGAAATGGCTTGTTGAAATTTAGTGTGCAGTGGAACAGAAATATCACGGCTACTTTTAATCTTCCCCCCCCCCCCCAAACTTCAATTGGTCATCTTTTATGCATCCACAGAAGGTTATGTACTTAAATACACCTCAGCTGTTCTTTCGATTTTTGGCTTTTGTTTTACAAAAATATGCTTTATTGAACATATTGGGGGAGGGGATGCCTTTACCCCTTCGCATGGTTGTGCTTTTATACAAAATAGCATTCAGTCTACATATTGAGATGTTAATTGTTTATAAATGGAGAAAGATGTACAATAAACAGTTGCATTTCTGTAATGCACTTCTGGACTAACAAAGCTGTCTGTAAAGAATGTGGTGATCTGACACGGTCATGTGCTGGGATAAAGGAAATTAAGAAGTATCATTTATCTGACAGACTGTGCATTCTGTTAATTAGACTGCAAAACAATCATACACCCATCAATAAATTAAAGGGTGATAAAGCTCCACATTTTCACTTTGCCCATTTTCTGGTTCCTTGTGTTTTGTTCAATTAAATCTCATTTAAATAGCGCCTTTAACAAGAAGTACTGTGACGAAGCACTTTACATAGTCCCGGGCCCAGGGTCCCCAGAGAGTAAGCCAAAGGTGACAGAGGCAAGGAGAAACTCCCAAGGGAGTTTCTCCTTGCCTCTGTCATACTTGTGATTTTCTGTCACACTATGCCTATATGTAATGTTTACGGCACCCTGTTATGCTTTTTTAAGATTTTTTTATCATGGCAAGTTTGAAACGTTTGATGCAAGAATCAAGGTTGCGGTTTTACACAGAAAAACCTTTAAAAATCACATCTTGAGTTGCTACAATTTGGCTAGATGAAATTCTTGGCCAGGCCCACAACTAACTTCATCCTTTATCGCGGCTTCGGTACGTGTGGTTCCGTTTATGAATGACGTCCACCAGCGTGGCTTCTACATAAATGGCCGCCATCAGTCTGAAGGCCCCAAGAGGCGTAACTGCGCTCGCTTGCCACACGGGGGCGCTGCTCGCCGCCGAGCCGACAGCTACGCGCGTGTGCTTTTTTCCGGTTTTTTGTTTTGTTTTTATTTCGTCCACTTCCGGTACTCTACAGCCGGTGACGTTGGACAGCAAAGATGGCGGGAGGAAACGGCGATTACTGGGAAGGTGAGGTGCTGGGGTTTTCTAATAAACAGGCGAGCAGGTGCCCCTCGCCTCTGTCCCCTCTTAGCCTCCAGGGGACCGAACCCGAACCCTGTCTCCGTGTTGGTCGGTCTAGCGGACCGGTTAACCCTTTCTCCCCTAGACTAGTTAACTAGTTAACCTGATGACCCGAGGCTGCCAACACACGTATGGTCTACAGGATCCCCGCCACCCAGAGTGAGGAGCAGCCATTGACCTGCTGACTGCTTGTACACGTCTCTACTTAAGGCTTATGGGGGCTTTGAGGTGAAATACAGTCATCAGGCTTTCTTACAGGGCATCTTTGACGCCGAGCTGCACCTCCCTCTCCGCGGACCGCACCTTCACCGGGCTGCTGTTGCCTTTCAGATCTGCGTAAGCAGGCGAGGCAGCTGGAAACCGAGCTTGACCTGAAGCTGATCTCATTCAGCAAGCTGTGCACCAGCTACAGCAGCTCGCGGGATGGTCGCCATGGAGACAGGTAACCCCGCCCCACCCCACCCCACCCCCACCGTCCCAGCCTGGTCTGGCTGTCCTCATGGTCCCTCTCACACAGTGGTCTCTCCAAGACGAAGGAAGGCCTCAGACTTACTGGCCCTCTTTCCCTGAACAGTTCAGACACCGCACCCCTCCTCAGTAACTCCACCCAGGACAGAATGTTTGAAACCATGGCTGTGGAGATCGAGCAGCTCCTTGCCAAGGTAAACTCGGTTTGACGTGACGGCTGCGGTGCGGCGACCTGGAGAAGTTACGCTGCTCTTGCGTCTCCCTCAGCTCAGTGGGCTGAACGACAAGATGGCAGAGTATGCCAGTACGTCGGCTGCGACGTCATCGAATGCCGCACTCATGCATACCTTGCGGAGACACAGAGATATCCTGCAGGTGAGGCCTCCCCCCTCCCCGTATGGCTTCATTTATTTCCATAACTTTTCCCCCTTATCAGATGGCTTAATTTTATTTTCATCAGAAAAACGCGTGCTGATGATTTTGACTGAGTAACACTCGCTGTGGCTGTGGCTGGTGTCAGTTTCTATATTACAACCTCTAGAATTGAAGCTTTCAGTGATCATCTTCCCCAGAAGACCGTTTTCTGGGACTCGTTCATCACTTGTCACTAGATATTTCAATTAGTGCCTTAATAATGACTTATTTTATGAAGTTTGAATGCTCTATACTTTTTTTTTTTTTTTAGGACTACACACATGAATTCCACAAAACCAAAGCGAACTTTCGGACCGTCAGAGAGAGGGAAGACCTCCTTGGATCAGTGAGAAAGGACATTGAGTGAGTGTTGGTCAGGCCAGCATCCAGTGGCGCCTAGAGTTAGGCTCTGCATACCCACCCTCTGGCTCTCTGAGACTTCCCATTGGCTCATTGAGAAGGTCGTTGCTTTTGTTGCAGTGTGTAAAGTGAGGGATGCCATTGAAGGTGAAACATGAGATCGTTTTATTCAGGAAGATTTTAATGGCTTATTGATCGGAAGGTTCCTCGAGCTTCCTCAGAGTACCCTGAATGTTAGCTTCCTTAAGTGGAGTGCTTGCCTCATAATCTACTGTACTGCATGATTATCGTCGTTCGCCTAGGTGCTCTGTTTCAGATGGATGCAGAATGAGCCTCTTCATGTCCCCTTCACTCGGTAGTCAGTTTCAGGGCAGCTCTGCCAGTTCACTGAGGCCTCATGTCCTGCTCACTCCTCCCTGGAACTGGTGCCATGGAGCTGACCTACGGTGCATTTCGTAAAAATGGTGCATACTTTGGAATGTTACCCCAGTGCCTTTTCAGACTCTGATCGGTGTTACACTGTGTGTTTATAATGACATCTGTGTGGTCCGATGTGCAATGCTGAATGTGACTGTGCCTGAAACCCGCGGCTCCGCTGATTGGTTTAGGACCCCAAGGCAGAGTGGGGGTCAGGAGTTGAAGCTCACTGGGCTGCTAAGGTGAAGCAGACATCCAGATTAAGCATGTGTGACGTGGGTGAAGGATAGGCCTGAATCATGTCACTTACTCTTCCCTTTTCAAGCTTTATCAGGTATCGCGATCAGAGTAGTGAGTGGTACTCTAATATCACATTGATAGGGCTCTGGTTTGACTGTAAGGCATAGAGGGCAGCACTGGTACAAGGTAAAAATCATATGGAATAACTTGCAACAATACTGACTTTGGTGTTTTTGTTAAGCTCCTGTTTGTTTTTCTATGAGTAATATAATGCTTACAATTTCCCTGAGAGTAATTGCACGCTTTGGCCACTAGGTGTCAGTGCTGTCTCAGACTGAGCTATGGCTTGAGTGGCTACGTTGCTCAATGTACTGTACAGGGCTTTCTCCAGTTTCACTGGCTGCCTTTGTGGGTATTGCTGATTACCAGTGTTTCCATTTTGGCACCTCTTGTTATGCCCCCGCTAATTCCTCACTGCAGAACAAGGTGGGCCAAAAGCAGATGCCCTTTGGCCAAGGGGAATGGGCGTAGCCACCCCTCTTATTTCCTGATTAAGTCCGGATCGTGACTGCCCTCCCCGCCAGTGCTGCACTCATTCATTATTCACGCTAAATGTCTTCTGTACTGGAGCTCAGGCTCTCCTTGGCTTTCTGCGGGAACATATGTAAGGGCACATATACACAACACACACACACGGCCACGTCCCATGCCAGACTGGGATGCTTATGTGCCCCAAAAGCATTAACTCCAAATCCATTCATGTTTTCTATTCATCAGTTTTTGTTACTTTAGCGGTCATGGCAGGGGGTGATGTTGTGAGACTGCCCCCTGCTGGAAACTATGTGAAACAGTGTATGAAATGGTCATGTGACACGTTCTGTGTTTTGTATGAAAATGGTCTTAAATTTTCATCTGAAGTAAGACATTGGGTATAGCTAAGAAAATGAGAGCTTTGTTTGTGCTTTTCAAAATTTATTTTTGTCTTGAGTGTGCAGGATGTCTGTGTTCGTTCAACAATTGAACTTGATATCTAGTGTAGGCAGGCACACAAACACACAAGTGTGTGTATTTTTGATGCTGTTACCTTCCCTAAAGGTCTGTCTTTGGAACAGGGCATTCAAGAGCGGAACAGGAGTGAACAACAGGAAGACGGAGCTCTTTCTGAAGGAACACGGACACCTGAGAAAGTGAGTGAACCCACAGTACACACACACCTCGCTGTCAGCGGGAGCTTCAGGGGCACGTGGGCGTATCCCACATAAAATATTGCTGTAATGAAACCGAAAAACTCCAAAGTAATTATCTATGATGGCCTGTCGAGTGGTTTTACAGGATGCCAGGAGATGGGAGTGCTCTGTCCCGTAAATCATGCTGATGGATTGTCACTGCCGCCCATATTTCAGTGAAGTAGGTGGGTAGCTGATGAGGGTTAATGTTCTGTACCACAGCAGTTTTCTTTTAAAGGTTCATTTAAAGTTTAGGGTAATTATTGCTTAATTATCTTCATTTGGAAGTTGATTTGAAGGTAAAGTGTTCATAAATCTGTGATTTAGCTTTCTTTTTTTTTACGTGCTGTATATCATTTCTTAATTAAAGCAGCAGATTTTGAATCCTAAAGGTCAGACTGCAACCTTGTGGATGTTGATGTTCTCAGACGGCAGAGGCCGACATGCTCCCGGTGTCGTCCTGGTTCCTGAACCAGTTTGTGTGCTTTTCCACTGCAAAGGAACTGGTGCTCGTGCCCAGAAAGAGGTTCGGGAACCAGCACCAAAAACTAGCTGGTCGGGATGCCGGAACCCATGACCTGAAGTGCTGATGGGCAGGACAAAGTTCACCAGCGCTGTGCTAGGTTCTCCATTCATCTTTTAAACATTAATGTTTGGTCTGAATTTCTCTTTGAACTGGGTAAAGACACTGCATGGCGCCCTTTAGTTCCCGCAGGAAGACGTGTAGGTCTGCTTCTCTTTAGGTTAGTCTAGCCTTCAGTGTAACGAGGGTTACTAGGCCATCTTCAGTATTCTGACACACAAAACTATAAGAACCCCATGTCCCCAGTTTGGGTGGCGGAAGCTCGCCGTTGGTTAGTTCGGGTGGCTGAGGTGGCTTTTGTCCTCTGGTCAGCACTTGAGTTTGCCCTCAAGATGATGACACCTGAGATCTTGAATATGAGACGTCTAGTGTAAGCTAGCTGGGGGTTGACCAGTAAGACTCAGAAGGACGTTTTGTTATATCTAAGCTGGTGTTGGTTCTTCCTGGGGTCACGGAGACGCTGGTAGTCTCTGGAGTCATTCAGGTCAGCAGGATACAAGATCTTGGCTTTTCAGATGCAGTCCTCCGTGGAGACGATCTTTTGAGGAATTGTCTTGTGAGAACTCTTCTCTAGGATTTAAATGTGATGAACCAAGGGCAGTCCTGGCACGGTGCATGGAAAGGCCAGTTCTCGTCTGGCGTCTTCTCTCGTCATTTCGTCGGTCATGATTTCCTCCACGGTCGTTGGGCTGAGGTCTGTGGCTCTAACTGTTTTTCCTCAGGTAGCTTTTGTTCTCTCCGTTGTTAAGCAGAAGAAGCAGTTTGGTCTGGGTGACCTGGGGGGGTAGTAGAAAGAAGCAGAGAGATGCAGCTGCCTCCATGCATGCGGAGTCTGCAGAGCCCTCACTTGCTCGGTGTTTCTGCGCTTCAGAAAGACAGAGCAGCCTGTGGACTGTCATGGGGGTAGCTGTGTGGACTGTACCAGACCTCTTTAAAAAAAGGAGCGCGATGATGAGTAAATTAGAGCCGGGCGGGGCTGTCCATTACACATTTATCGGAATTGTACAGGTGGCTGTGGTTGCATGTTGCCGTTTCCTGTAAAACTGCCATTGTTCTCAGACCAGTTATCTGCTGTTGATCACTCTGTGACAGGCAGCAGAACTCGACACTTCACAGCTCCTCCAGGGTGTAGTCCATTGACAGAACCTTCTCCGTAATTCTTTCCGTGTTGTGCGAAGCCAGCGATGCACTCAGCCGTTCAGTCTCAATGCTTCGGGGGTGACCCAGTGGCCCTGTGTGTCTCCAGGATGGAGGGCTGCTGGATGGGGGCTAGCTTTGCTAATGCATTCACTGGGGGTAAGAGCTAAGGGCAGCCCCCACACTCAGAGATGGTATCCTTAGGGTATGACTCTGATCTTGTCGTGTTTTGGCTTTAATCGGAAAACAAAGGCGTTCTTTTCCCTTTTCCATGTGTGACTGGTAACTTTGTGGGGGGATGGAGGAAACCCTGCCACTTATTTTGGCCCTTTGATGTATTTATTTGTCACTGGCTTTCTGGCCTCTTTTAGTAGTACCGTTGGCTTGCCTTCACTGTGTTTGATTCAGGTTCCAGATTGGTGCCCCGTTTCTTCCTGACGACCAGCACCAGTCGACGATTGGTTGTGGAAGTACACAGCCTGTCATGAGCTGACATCCCCTGACTTCAGGTCCCTCCTTGTCCCTGACTAAGATAAGATGGTGGAGACGCTGTGGCTGATGTGGAGTGACGGTCATCACCAATGGGTCGTTTTCTCCGGTGTCCCCTGCCCCCTGCATCACTGTCCTGGAGAAGCACTTCTGGAGCACAGATGCATCTTGGGATGGATTTAGACTTTACTTGTAGAGTGTATTGAATATACACACCTTTACCTATTCATTTATTTATATAAATATCCCATCCACGGGCTTTAATGACAGGCATCCACTGTACGGTCGAAATTCTTCCTGTTCTTGCAGGCTGATCTGAGTCCTGTGATGGAGCAACCACGTAGCAGTAAGTCTCACAGTGCACTTAGCCTCCAATGGTCAGTGTAGATCTTTGGGTTTTTATTATTTTTTTTTTTTTGCTTTTATGGTCAGTTAAGAGCTTTGTGGAGCTCTGACACCTAACCCGCTCAGACTTCAAGGCAGCCTCTAACGCCTTGTCTTCTGAAATCCCAGAAGGCAGCACAATTTAATAGTCCAGGAAATGATGGTGCTTTACAACATTCCAAGATGAATGTATGCACTTTTTCATGGCCCGGGTGCACTTGTGGTTTGTGGGGTTCTCCCTGGCCTTAAATAAGAACATTTTGTCTTATTGTACAAAAAGCCAGGCCATGTAATGGAAGTCACATGACAGAAAGTAAGTGTTGGCTCCCCTGTTGCTTTAGCGAGCCGCCTCAGCATGGGGCTTCACCATGTTAGTTCTGGGCCCCTTATTTGAATCTGGGGGGTGCTGGACACCCTCCTAGTAGCTGAAGTACTTCACTGGCTGGGTCCCAAAGCTGACAGCTGACCACAAACGGCGGCTAATTAGCGCTAGCGACGGGGTGTGCCGCAATGCTAACGGCAGCAGATGCAGAGGGGCAGGCTGTAGGATAGCAGAACATTAATGTGTCCGGTGTGAAAGCCTTATTTAGAAACTAGCCTATCATAGGCAAGACACTGTGGAAATGGAGAACGAGGCCTTGATGAAAGCCAGCATCGATACCTTTGAAAGTGGGCCATAGCCTTGAACACAGACTCCGTGAACAACTGGAGCTGCGTCCGAAGGGGCCTGGAAGGAACACGTCCGTACCGCACAGAGCCTCTTTAGAGTGGGAGGGGCCTGGAAGGAACACGTCCGTACTGTGGTGAGCCGCAAGTCTATTGGCAGGAGCTTTATTGGCTTTCCAAGCTGCTGGTGGGGGGGGGTTGGGTCTTTAACTGGCTTGGTGGTGTTGAGGCAGGGGGGCTGGCCGGGTCCAGATGAGACTGATGGGAAAGCAGAGCAGCCTCAGCCTGTCAGCTGACCATGCTCGCTGCGTGTGCAGACATACAGGATGGAACAAGCAGTGGTTTTAACCCAAGAGACACAGGGAGAACATGCAGGCTCTGCTCTCCTGGAAGGTATGGGGCACTTGGGCAGATTTACTGGTAAATCTGCTGAGTTCTTCTGACGTCATCCTGATAGAGCAGGGGTGAACTGGAGAGAGGTTGAACTCCATCATTAAGACTGATATGAACTCATCATCAGGTCAGCAGCGTGGGACTGAACACCAAATGACTCATTTCTCAAGGTCCCCACGGAGAAGCCTGATCAGAGCTGTTTCCCGTAAATGAGTCAGGCGGGACGCGACACGGACTCTGCTGTAATTGACTCGGCTCGGGTTCTTCACACCCATTTGCCTGTCTGCGCTGGGACTTGGTCCAAAAGAGCACCTCCAAATCCCCAGCTTCCGCTGCTCTGCGCACTGCGAGGCCTGCGATTGACTGGCAGCCTCACCATTTCATCTGACGCCGTTCTGACTGAGCTACGTTATACAGAGTGAGGCTCAGAGGTCTTCAGTGATTTAACCATGCTGATGAAATGCAAACATCCTGTAGTCCTCCTGGAGTCTGGACTTTCATACTATAACTAGTCTCTATTTGTGAGACAGCATGGTTGAACATGTGAGGGAATGCAGTTTTGGAAATCTTTAAAAAGTCCTATCAGATAGCTTCTGTGTAAATCTGCCTTGGCCTTTAAAATGGCGTTCAGCTTTAGAAGCAGTCATTGCCTTTGCAGTGACAGCTTGGCACCTGTGAGGACAGCAGCTCAGCACAATGGAAAGTTCTGAGTGGTGCAGTTTTGCTAAACTGCTGACTCCTTGCTCTCCGTCGCGGTAAGGGGAGCCGTCTCTCTCCCCTTGTGTCCTTGTTGTTTTAGCCCCGTCACACACCCTAGAGCTCCCCTACCGCATGGAGGCGCTGAAAGCAGCCTGTGGAAGACAGATGTGCTGGGGGAGACTTTTACTGTCCTCTTGGGCCCAATTAGAGTGAACGTTTTATGATGGCTCCGGTGGCCGAGACTGGAGCTGGTTCTCCAGTGCCCCGTAACACTGGCCCTTCTGTCCACAGTGGAAGATGATTGGCTGTTGTCACGCGTGTACCACGTACTTTAAGACCAGGACGCCCTTCCCCACACCTGGTGGCTCTCGCATTTCTGTGCCTGTGTTCATGGTGCCCTGTTTAGTTCTCCCAGTTCATGCCGTAGGCACATCTGTATGTTCACTGTTTGCATATGCAGATGTTGTTGTTTTTTTTAGCCTGCCTGTAGCCTCTGCATTCACCCAAGGCGAGCAACATTTGCATCACTGTTACATCATTTTGTAATTCTGGTGTGATTTTCTGTATAATGCGCTCTGATACTAAGCAATTAGTGGACTGCTCCACTCTGATTGGTGCCTGCAGTCTTCCTTGCCACCTCTGAGTCTCTTGAGAGTCGGTCGCCAGCACCACCCCCGGAGGCGGCCTTGTTTGTGCAGCATTAAGAGTCAGCTTGGTTTCTGCAAAGTCCTGTCATATCATTACCACACCAGTTCAAGGCTGCCAAGGCTTCCCTAGCATTTGTTCACAAAAAAAAAATCACACCCAGAGCCCACCGCCTCACACCCTAGGCCCATTGTTTTATGGGTGGCTTTTTTGCTGTCGTGCATTTTTGGTCATTATGCTAGGTCTTGCGTTTGGGGGGCAGTGCTAATGACTTGGTAGGACTGTTCGTTTTAATTCAGTTTTATTTATATAGGGCCTTTAACAAGAAGTACTGTCCCAAAGAGCTTTATATAGTCCCGGGCCCAGGGTCCCCAGAGAGTAAGCCAGAGGTGACAGTGGCAAGGAAAACTCCCTCAGGAGGAAGAAACTTTGGGAGAAACCAGACTCAAAGGGGAAGCCCATCCTCCTCTGGCCGACACCGGGCAGTACAGGTTTATTAATACAAGTATGAAACAGCAATGTTGTAGAACAATCAGTAGGACAACAGTATGTTGGAAGAGTGTAGTTTTTATTCTACCCACCCTCCTATGACTCTAATTAGACATTAAAGCAAGCAGCACCTTGTTTTTGCTGAGCAGGGAGGGAGATGTGAACATGGGTTGACAGGTTGTAAATGAGACCGGGGTGGGGGGCCCCCAGACTTTACACCCAGGCCAGGAGTTACATCAGCTGCCACGCCAGCTTCAGTGGTGAATCGAGCCAGTTCAGTGCCAGGCTGGAAGGAAAAGCTTGCCAATTAAACAGACTGGCCAAGCTGTCAATCCCAGAATGCGTCACACCTGGAAACCTACTTCACGGATGGCTGGCATGGTGGCAGGCCTTTTCCATCTGCCTGGGCCTCTGGGCTCTCTGATGTGGAGCTGTACTTCCATCACCAGGAATGGCATTCCCATAGTGGCCTGTTTGGTTTTCTGCATTTAATGTTTTCCAGGAAGAGAGGAAAGGATGACGTTACTCAGTCAGGAGGCCAAGAGGAAGCGAAGCAACTTCCGGAAGGGTTATAGCAAAGTTCGCGATCGGGGAAGCCATCCTCAGCACAAACCATGGCCATTTATGAGGCGCTGTAATGCACCAACCTCTTGTACGCTATCCGGAAGGTTTCATTAGCATTTATAATGCATGAGCTGATGGCGCAACTTAATCACCAATGGAATGTTCCCTCGCGGGTTCAGTCGCTGCTCTCCATCAGCGTGTCTGTGTGCAGCCCTCGCCACGCTGGTGATGTCCTGTAGGGCATCAGGGGAGGTGTTTGTACGACACCCCTCTGACTTCTTGGCTACCCTCCTCTCTGTCTGTGTGAACATGCCTAGAGATGAGGGACCGTCTGAGTCCCGATCCCCAGTCTTAGGCCTGTCATTTTATCTGCTAGGACCCCCGTGATTGACTGTGGTCTTTGGGATCCCTAGGGATCACTGGTGTTCGAACTGTTTTGTTTGCTTTGATGGTTTCCTGATGTCGATGATGTAAAAACTGCACAGCTCTTGATGTCCAAACATCTCATCGTTTTTACCAGAGTAAGAGGAGACCAGATTTACCTAAAGCCCAGTTCAGAAATGGATTACTGACATGTACCTGCACTCAGGTATTGTGGATGAGTGTAGAATCTGAGCTGTGATTATATACGAGCTGCTCCAGTTGAACTCTCAGAGCGAATCGGTGCTGGTGAAACATGGCAGAGGTGCAGATGTGGTCCCCACCCAACCTGGTCATAATTCTTTCGACATTATTAGCTCCTTATACGTTTACTAAGCAGACATGTCCCTCCAAAGTGTCCTTTCGGCAACAGCTTGTATTTTCATTCGTTTATGTAATCTTTGAGCTAAAACACTGTAAGACCATCTTGTGGCTGGTTGTATGCTGAAGACTATCACCTCCTTTCCTTTATTGAGTGGATCTGACCCTCATTCCCTCTGACGTGATGGTAAGAGCCAGCTACCTAACAGCCACATTGTCCCCTGTCTCAGGGTCGGCAGCAGAATAAAATTGGTGGCAGGGCACCATATCGTTTTTACTGCTGAGCCTGCCGACCTAAACATGCACCTGAGTGCCGACGGGTAAAACCCGCAGCCGGGGTGGGGGTGCCTCCGGTGTTCTGACAGATTTTTCTGCCATAAAAACCATCAGTGAGAGTACCAGATTTTGACACAGGATTTATTGGAAATTGAGGATCTGTTACAGTACAGAGACTTTTACAGATATTTTCTTGTCATTATTGGTGTAGTGTCTCCGAAATATGGTGGTTTAATTATTTTGTAAAACCCACAGCAGACAAATCTGACGAACAGCGGTAATGCTGTTTTTAACTTCTATAGCCAAAATAATGAAGAAAAAAAAAAAACTCTGGTACAGATGATTGAAATAAATTGCTGACATAAGCTATTCTCCTGTTTAAAAAATACAGCGATATTACTTTGTCAAAGACTACGGATAAGGAACTGATAAAGATGGTGGTCTAACTTGTCTCCATCACTTTTTGCTACCTCAGGCATGGTTATCGAAGTCTAGCAAAACCATTCCATCAAATGACCAGTGTAGACAAACAAATCAAACACAGATCCATGTAAAAAATGTTGATCATTGTCCTTATTTTCATCCATTACTTCAGTCAAATGGAAAGTTCATTTAATGTTAATTTAATATGAACAGCAGTGAGGTAGAACAGTCTGATGGACAGCAGCACATAGGATGAGGCAGTCAGGTGATTGGGTTGAAGAGCAGGTTTGGTAAGCCAGTCAGGATATGATGGGGAGGGAGGGCACAGCAGGTCAGCAGACAAACGGGGATTTCTTGAATCTGGACCTCCAAAAGGAACACCCCAGAAAGAGGGGCAGGGGGAGAGAGAAAGGTGCATGAGCAAAGCAGCAATAAGCAGCAGATGGCAGAATAAACATAAAACAGCAAGAGCCCCAGCATGACTGTATATAGCAGCATAACTATGAGAGAGAGACTAATGGGGACACGGGCATGAGGAATCGTTGTACGCCAGCACTCCAACAACACACAGTACATGCGAAGCAGGAGTAACAGCACTGATAGAACAGTTCATCCAGAGTCAATGGCACTGATCCCCACCCAGCTCTACACCTCAGCCTATAGCCTTGCTGGGGAGTGAGTGGTTTCCTAAGGTCTCTGTAAGCTCGACTAAACAGGTATGTTTTAAGCCTAGACTTAAAGATAGAAAGTGAGCCAGAGTCCTTCACTGCTATAAGACGTTACCTAAGTGGACGTGCTAATACATACTGCAAACGCAATGCAAATCTCATTAAACAGGTATAGTATGAAACTATAAAACTCAAATAAACAGCAAACTTTGGATTATACATATAGTTTAAATAATACCATTGTAGCTAAACATGACTATTAATGGGTTTTAAATTATAATGAAACAGGTAGTTTAAATGCTGCATGCTTATGAGAAGATGCTGCCAGGGGTAGGAAGTACAAAGTCAAGCAGTCAAGGGATGTTTGTAACATCCAATCAGATTTGGAGTAAAGGGAGACATGGCAGAATTACATCACTAAGGTCGTGGTTATTTTATGGACAGCAAAATCTGACAGAATCTCAACTAAAACACGTCACCAGGAAGCCACAGTCCATGTTTGACTATTTTGCTGTCTGGTTGTGGCATCATGGTCCGCCATTCAATGATCGCTGTTCTGTGGCCTTTGTTGGGGGACTCACTCATCTGGTTGGGTGTGTTGGGGGGGCTGGCCAACCCTGCCCTGCGTGCCTCTTACATGGCTTTGTTTCTTTTTTTAACAGCTCGGATCGAATGATAGAAGACACTATAAGGTAAGTAGATCAGGTGACCCCAAGTCTGGCTACACCTATGCTCACTTTTATCTAAGGGACCCAAATTCCCGGCAAATCTAACTGACTGATTAATACGGGGCTGTCCAGCACCCATCGCGAGTCCTGGTGTGTGCCTTGGCCAGATGAACTTCACCTCTTAATAGCTTTATTAAAGTTAACTGTATCATAATTCACCGTACATGGTGTTGTTCTTAAGGAAGTGACCTATGAGGAGATGATTCAGGGAATGGACTCGGGGCTCTGATGACACCATATCCATGGTGAAAATGGCTTCTTCACAGCATACTGAACAGAGCTTACCTACCTTTGAAGTCGTTATCATTCTGTGTAGAATCTTTGATGTACTGTCAGTCTGCTAGAGCTGATGTCACTTTTGTCTGCCGTGTCTTGGGGGTAACCTGTGAAATCGTACCTGCCTGCACAGCATGAGGTCTAACGGAGTTGGGGTGAGGAAGCATATCGGATCTGAGAAACACCGGAACGCGACTCGTTGTATCCGCACTTGTTTTATCTATATCCTTGTTGAGATAAATGCTTTGAGGTCTTTAATGGTTGAATATTCACCCTGATTAACACTCACGGGATTCTAGGCATCCCAGCAATTTCATGCAGAAATGGGCGGAAAAAAATCAAGTAAACATTATAGGATGGAGGTCATATCTGTATAGCAGATGCAGCTTTCATAATGTACTACTGGACAGCTTCCCACCTGAGCAGGTGGTCCCAGAACATTCTGGAAATGGGCTCATTAAACCTGGAGGTCACAGAGCATTTGGCCCATTTTTCCATGTCTTGTTGGACCGCCATGGGCTTTAGGTTGGGCCTAGACCGAAATGGAGCTGTTCCCCAGGCACCCCTCAAGGTGGGCATGCACAGTGTCTCCAAGGCAACTAAGGCACCCAGGCATGAACCACTTCCGTCTTTAAGAGGTTCTGCATCTGCGCCATTGCTCATCCATTCTCTGATGTGATTAGGCGATGCTGTGAGATCCAGCAGAAAGCTGATCCTTCCCGTAAGTGGAGTCATGCTGCCACACTGCACTAGTGCCCCACCCCTCCAGAGCACCAGGCCTGACACTCAACATTGCTGCCCCCCGCAGGAAGGGAGGTGAAATCTGTGTATTTGTATGGTGGCCTATATAAGAGGTCTTACACATAAGGGCCCGCCCAGGTTACAATGTTTCTCTTAAAGCTGCCCCCTCTCATTGCCGTAGAGACCTCCACATCTTCCCCCGTCTGGATTTATCTATCTGTCCTGTTCCCTGTCTCCGCATCCCACTGCCCATCTCTGTCCCCCCAACCCTGTCTACCTGGCCTTCCTCCCTCACTCGCCCAGGCGTGGAGCAGGACAAGCCCCCATGAGCCACCAAGCTCTGGCTGTGCTGGAGGGTTGGGTTGTAATCATGCAGAGAACTACACAGTAACAGCTGGACAAGATGGCTGCAACCACCCCCCACTCTCGGTGCCGCCCATTGCTCCCCTGATGAGGATACAGACTGCAGATTCCATTTGAGAGCTGCAGTCAAAGATACACCAGGGCTCCTTGACAGTGCCATTGGGTATTGGCGTACACCTCGAAGCCCCAAAGGCCGGTTTAGCCACGGCTCGTCAGATCAGCCTCCGGAAGTCTATGATACAATTAAATTAACGTAAAGTGGAGAAGACCTCTCGTCTCTGTTGAATCTGAATTGTCAGCCGGCATCAGTGTCGCGGGTGAAGGGGGGTTAAGGTTGTCGTCAAGCTTGTGGTCTACTATCAGAGGTTGGTTCAGTGCCGCTGGCTGGTCAAGCCTGTGGGTCTGCCGTCAGAGATCGGTTCAGTGCCGCTGGCTGGTCAAGCCTGCGGGTCTGCCGTCAGAGATCGGTTCAGTGCCGCTGGCTGGTCAAGCCTGCGGGTCTGCCGTCAGAGATCGGTTCAGTGCCGCTGGCTGGTCAAGCCTGCGGGTCTGCCGTCAGAGATCGGTTCAGTG